>JAXQQM020077158.1:0-151690 GCA_034641835.2 Pinus albicaulis
TGGCCATATCAAATTTTCAACCACAAATTTCACCTTTCACTAGGAAAGATTACGATGTGTGGGCTATTAAGATGGAGACTATGCTAAAAGCACATGATGTATGGGATCATGTCAAGTTCGGGTTTGCAGAACATCAAGATAATGCAGAGGAACGAGCCCTTAGTAATGCAGAGAGGAAACAATGGAAGAAAGACAAGCGGAAGAATGCACAAAAGTTGTTTCTTATCCAGCAGAGAGTGGATTGAGCAGTGTTCCAGAAGATCATGATAACTTCTTCAGCAAAGGAAGCATGAGAAAATTTGGCGACAATGTATCAACATATGACCAAAGTTAATATTGTTAAATTGCAGAATACTAGGAGAGACTTTGAAAGTTTGTAGATGAAGGAGACATAGAACATTAATTCCTTCATGAATAGGGTCATGTCTATTGTCAATCAGTTAAAAATCTATGGTGAAGATGTTAAAGATCGAACAGTGATTGAGAAGGTTCTTCGATCTTTATCTACCAAGTTTGATGTTGTGGTAGCAGCCATAGAATAAGTGAAGGATTTGGAAAAATTGACAATTGATGAATTGATGGGATCACTTCTATCGAATGAGCAAGGATAGACAGAAATAAGGATTCCACTCTAGAAACCGCCTTCAAAAGCCAAGTTTATATTTCAAGAGGTCGAGGCAAAGGTCGATCGAGAGGCAGAGGACGAGGCGACAGCTATGGTGGTCAGAGAAATGGCCAAGCTTTCATAACAATTAAAGGGCTGAAAAATCAAAGGTAAAGTGTTATTACTGCAATAGACTTGGACATTATACTCCTGATTGTAGGAAGAAGATTGCTGATTAAGGCAATTAGAGAGCTTATGTTAGTATAGAGAATACTGACTCCATGTTTCTAGCATGCAACACCATGCATGAACCATCTGATAAGGTCTGGCTATTAGACAGTGGTTGCAGTAACCACATGAAAGGCAACAAGAATTTGGTTGCAAATTTGGATGCCTCCATGAGAACAGAGGTAAGTTTGGGGATTGACAAGACTGTGGATATAGATGGCAAATGAGTGGTCAACATTGTGACCAAGCAGGGGGAGACAAAGACCATATCAGAGGTATATTATGTCCTTGGACTAAAACACAATTTGATAAGTGTTGGCCAATTGATGCAGAAAGGATACAAAGTTATTTTTCAGGGGCAACAATGTGTTATTTACAACAAATATCCAAGCAAGCAGCTGATTGCAAAGGTGCAGATGACAAGGAACAAACTCTTTCCTCTAATTATGAACTACAATGGTCAGGTTAGTTATTTTACAACTGCATGCTCTAATGATTACTGGTTATGGCACTTTCGGTTTGGACACTTGCATTTTTCCGGTTTGTGATTGTTGCAGCAGAAACAGATGGTCAGAGGTTTACCTCCCATCAAAGAACCTGCAAGCACTTGTGAGTGTTGCATCTTGGAAAAGCAACACTGTGAAAGTTTTCTAAAAGGAGTTTCTTACGAAGCAAAGAAACCACTTGAATTAGTGCTTACCAACTTGTGTGGACCTATGAGGACACAGTCGATTGGTGGAAGCTGTTATTTCCTCACTTTTATTGATGACTATAGCAGGAATACTTGGGTTTACTTTTTGAAGAAGAAGCTTGAAACTTTTGCAAATTTAAAAGAGTTCAAAGCCTTAGTGGAGAACCAAAGTGATCGACAGATCAAGGTATTGAGATCAGATCGTGGTGGATAATATGATTCAAAGGAATTTCACGAGTATTGCAAACACCATGGAATTAGAAGAAAATTTACGACCAGATACACACTACAACAGAATGGTGTACCAAAGAGAAAGAACTGAACCATCATGAACATGAGAAGGAGCATGTTGAAAGCAAGACACTTGTCTCATGAGTATTGGGCAGAAGTAGTTGCATGTGCTGTTTATGTGATAAACAGATCTCCTACAAAGAGCGTGATAAACAGAGTTCCAGAAGAAGCATGGTTAGGTATGTCATGCAGTGTATCTCATTTCATAGTTTTTAGATGTGTAGCCTATGCACATGTGCCTAAGAAAATAAGAGAAAAATTAGATGTTCAAAGTGAAAAATGTACATTTACTAGTTATAGTGAGCAGTCAAAAGCTTACAAATTGTAGAACCTTGTCACCAAGAAGGCAATCATTAGCAGAGATGTTGTGTTCAAAGAACAAGAGTCATGGAATGGGACTGTAGACACACTAACCAATGCATAAACACCATTGATGGATGAGGATGATGTAGAAGAAGAGGAGCAACAAGGATCAAGAAAGCAGACACCAAACAGAGTCACACTAGCAAGGACTCCAAGATTTTCAGAGCAGAGTGGATCTTCAAGTAGATCAACAAATGAGAATTCTCCAAGCAGCAAATCAGGTAATGAATCAAGCAATGGTAAGAAAAATATGAGAATTCTGAAAGAAATTTATGATGATTTGGATGTTAGCTCAAATTTTGCATTGTTGGCATTCCAACCTTCTTCGTTTGAAGAAGTAATCAGAGATGAAAATTGAGTGCAAGCCATAGATGAAGAGATGAATTCAATTGAAAAGAATGATACATGAGATTTGGTTTATTTACTAAACGATAAAAATCTTATCCAGTGTGAAGTGGGTGTACAAGACAAAGGTGAATGAGAAAGGTGAGATTGACAGATTTAAGGCAAGACTTGTAGCAAAAGGATTCTCGCAGCAACTGTGAACAGACTTTGGAGAAACATTTTCTCCGGTAGCCAGATTGGATACTGTAAGAGCAGTTCTAGCGACAACAGCTTAGAACAAGTGAAAAGTATACCAGATGGATGTCAAATCAACCTTCTTGAATGGAATTCTAGAAGAAGAAATTTATGTGTAGCAGCCTCTAAGATATGAAGTTAAAGGTAAAGAAGATAAAGTTTACAGATTGGAGAAAGCGCTCTATGGACTTAAGAAAACACCTAGAGCATGGTATAGCAGAATTGATAGTTATATGATCAAGAATGGATTTTGTAGAAGCAGCATTGAGCCTACCTTATACACAAAGGGAAATGAGCATGGACATATTTTGATTGTTTGCTTATATGTTGATGACATGATTTTTACAGGCGATCTTGAACTAGTTGAATTTAAAGCAACCATGATGAAAGAATATGAGATGAAATATTTTGGTTTCATGAAATATTTTCTTGGCATTGAAGTTGACAATCTGAAAAGGGAATTTTTATTCGTCAAAATAAATATGCAAGAGATTTGTTGAAAAAATTCAGGATGGATAATTGCAAACCTGTACCTACACCAGTTGCAATAGGTACAAATTTAAGTAAGGATGATGAAAAGACATATGTCAATCCAACTCTATTCAAAAGATTGGTTGGCAGCCTCATGTATCTCACAGCGACAAGACCAGATATTATGCAAGGAGTAAGTTTGATTTCCAGATTTATGGAGGCTCCAAAAGACACACATTAGAGTGTTGGAAAAAGAATTCTAAGATGCATGGCATGAACCAGAGATTATGGCATAATGTATGCAAGTACAGAAAGGAAAAAATTTGATTGGATACACAGATAGTGATTTTGCAGAAAGTTTGGATGATCAGAAAAGCACATCTAGTTATGTTTTTCATCTCGGTTCAGGAGTGATAGCATTGGCATCTAAGAAGCAGCGAATTGTGACACTATCATCAGTAGAAGCAGAATATGTAGCAACAACTTCAGCAGCATGTCAAGCAGTATGGTTAAGAAGAGTATTGGATGGACTCAAGCAGCAACAGCAAGGATCAACATATACTGTGACAACACTTCAGCGATTGCACTATCTAAGAATAGTGTGCTTTATCAAAAGAGAAAACATATTGATACTAGATATCACTTTATTCGAGAACTTGTGAGCAATGGAGAATTTCAGTTGAAGCCTTGTAGAACAAGTGATCAATTGGTTGATATATTTACAAAGCCATTAGCAGTAGATTTGTTTGAGTTTCACAAAAGAAACTTGGGTGTTGTAAGCCTAGGTGAGACATAGAGCAGCAGACATGTTTGAGTTGTCATGCGTTATGTTTTAGTTTAGCGGTCGTAATGAAGGGGGAGTGTTAAAATATATGATTACTTCCCGCATGCAGAGTTAGACAAACAATTATGTGAATTAGTTGAGTTGAGTTATAGATAGATTTGGTGAGTGAGTTAGAGAGTGAGTTAAGTGAAGCCATTAGTAGTAGATTTGTTTGAGTTTCACAAAAGAAACTTGGGTGTTGTAAGCCTAGGTGAGACATAGACCAGCAGACATGTTTGAGTTGTCATGCGTTATGTTTTATTTTCGCGGTTGTAATTAACGGGGAGTGTTAAAATATATGATTACTTCTCGCATGCAGAGTTAGAAAAACAATTATGTGAATTAGTTGAGTTGAGTTATAGATAGATTTGGTGAGTGAGTTAAGTGATTTATGTGAGAATGTGTGCATGTCAATTTAGGTTAAAATTCTTCACCGGGTTCATTGTATTCATTGTGATTTAGAGATTAATTGCAGCGCTGCAGCTCATTGTTTTGTGTATGAAATACTTGTGTTATTGTGTGATTGAATCCTCTGGCTATCCAACAATAATCAATTTGATCATACCTTCTCCACCACGAATTTGTAAATGTGAGTCTCCCCAGTGTTGATTGCACCTTTCACTGAACTCGTTTTCCTCATAAACATTTCTGCCTTCCTCGACAACAATCCATGGTGCCCATCGGTTGGCCGAGTTTCTTTATTAAACATCCACCGTACTTGCAAAATATTTCCCATAGCCATATGTATATTCGGCCATTCTGCTCATGGCTGCGCCCAAGATCTCGGCCCATCAATCCTGAATCCTCCTGTCATGGGCACTACCCGCCACAGCCAAATGGTTAGGGTTTCCACTGTCGGTTAGGGTTTCCTCTAGACGATTCATTTCTTAGGGTTTTTACTACTATTTTTTTGCCCACCGTTCGTTGCCTACAGTATTGTTTCTCTAGCGGGAAGGGTTTATACTATATAGGCGATGCCTAGGGTTCCATATCGATGCTCAGAGATTCTAAAATGCGGGTTAGTAGGTCATAAAAAAAAAGTTCTAAAACAAAACGGTTAAGCTTGGCGCTCACAGTTCTAACCTCGGATTTGGGTGTTGGTTACCTGCGGCTCCCTGGCAGCCTTAGCGTCATAAGGCATGACTGAGCGTGGGGGAGTATCGAAGCGTCGTGACTATTTGCAGACATTTGGAAAACATACTGCTGGATTGACCCGACTGAAATTTAATTCAATTAAAAAAAAATAAGATATAACATTTTATGTCGTCGCTTCATGCTCTCGATGTGGCCGAGCCGTTGATATGCTTCTAAGATGAGGCATATTGTGAGCATATTCGCACCAAATTAAGCTGTTGATATGCTTCGTCTCAGACGAAGCATATTGGGAGCATAAATTAAATCTCGCTCGTCCATTTTTTTTATAGAAAAAAGTCAACTTAGCTAGGTGCATATAGATATGCCTTTCGGCGATAACCAAAATTTTCAAACGGTGCATATATACGAGGTTAAAAACATGGTTACCAAATATGGAACTTCATAGTTACCAAATACACCCAAATCAGAGATAAAAATACGGAAATTCGAGAGTTCGATTCGAATATCGAATAATTCGTTAAAAAATCGATCGGGTTTCGTGGTAGGGTTTCTTGGATAAATGAATATTTCTTGTTTATAATTTAGGAAACGGATTTGTTAATCTGCATAGAGATTTCTAAACAAAAATATAGCACATTTAATGGAAACTAAAACTAATGCTGAGTTAATAGTTTAAAAGTCTGAAATAATGATGAAAGAAAAAAAAATATATGTATTAAGATTTGATCTTTTACATATATTTATATTAAAAGGATTGTTTTTTAGATTTTGAAATTAAAGAGATATAATTTTGACTTTTGAATATTAATTATTAAATTATTTTAGATTAGATTCATTTTGAGTTTTGAATATTTAAGTTTTAATTATATATCAATTATTAAAAGATTTTAGATAAGATAAAATTTTATAAAAAAAGATTTAGTGAAGAGTTTTGAAGTTTTTATTATATATCCATTACTAAAAAAATTTAGATGAGAAAAATTTTTATCACAAAAAGATTTAGTTTAGAGTTTTGAAAAGAAAAAATATTTTTAAGATAATATATAAGAGATTTAGTTTAGAGTTTTGAAGTTTTTATTATATATCAATTACTAAAAGATTTTAGATAAGCAAAAATTTCATCACAAAATATTTAGTTTAGAGTCTTAAAAAACACAAATGTTTTGAAGATAACATATAAGTGTAGTTATGACTTTGGTTAGTTAATTGTAGCTTTAAAAATATTTATATGGATTAAAATTAATTAAATTTCAAAATAAATGAAAAAAAATAAACACAAGGTATTGATGTTATATATATATATATATTAACAACGGTTACTAAGTTTAAATTATATATATATGATCAATTGCTTCTGAAACTCTTGGTTTTCGAATTGGAAGGGGTGCTACTGGATATGGAACTTTCAATGGATATGAAGCTGTTAAAACATACCTAAGTTGGTGCAAAACGACATAGACAACCGGTAATCGACATAACAATCGCAGGTGAAAATCTATAATGAAAATTGGACATGTTGCTTGAAACAGGAGACACCGGAAGTATAAAGAGAATCAGATATGTTGCTCGAATTGCTTGAAAATAGAAAAATACGACGCAATGCATCTACGTCCTTTATAAGTTATCTCCACTTAAAGTTTGTCTACGGTAAATACTACTGTTGTGCTATCCATGATCTCGTGAACAGGTTCTACAAGACAATGGTTTTATTTGAACATAATCTACTTGCTTTGTTTGTTGTATAACGTTAGGCAGTTAGCAATACAAATCTACTGGCGGAGTTACACCACTAATGGAAAGCGAAGAGTTGGAACAACAATTAGTTCATGGGATCTGGGCATTGTAAACACATATTTTTCAGTCATGTCCAGATCCTTCACATCCATGCCCTCGGGAAGCTTCCAGTTAAAACAATGCAGGAGCTGCGCCAGCGCAAACTCCACAACGAGCGTTCCCAATTTCTGCCCTGGGCATCCTCTCCTGCCTGCTCCGAACACAATCCACTCGAAGTTTTGAATTCTTGTATCTATGGAACCAACAGGTTCCATAAATCTCTCTGGCTTGAAACTATCTGCATCCTCCCCCCATGACTTGGGATTCCTAGCAATCTCCCAAAGGTTCACCAGAAGGCGAGTCCCCTTGGGGATTTCATATCCCAATACAGTGCAGTCCTCCACAACTGCGTGGGGAACTCCAAACGGCCCTGGTAGGTGGAGTCTAAGTGTTTCTTCCACAGCTTGTAAATAAACGAGAAAAGGCAGATCAGATTCTTGTACCATACGCCCCATTCCAACTACATGTTCCAGCTCATTCTGAACCTTGTTCAGCACTCGTGGGTTCTTCAACAGTATGGCCATGATCCACTCCAAGCTTGTAGACGTCATTTCCGCGCCAGCAGCCAACATATCCTGCCAACAATCGTACATCAGTTTTGTTGTTTTAATATTAAATAATAAATAATACATCTACTAGTGCTTGCTTAATTACCAGAAGAACAGCTTTAATATTATCTCGTGAAGGCTGGAACTCTTCATTTTCATCTGTGGAGGCTGCAAGTAAAACGTCCACAAGATCTCGCGGGGCGTTGGCGTCGAACTGCGCAGCGTGTTCGTCAATTACTTTTTCTAAGAAGTCGTCTTGCGCCTTCTGTACTTTCTTGAAGCGACGGTTGAAGCCTTGGAGATCCAGCCAATCCAAGTATGGTATGTAATCTCCGATATTAAACGAACCGGCTATCATAACAATTTCGCTAACCATTGATTTGAATCCTATGCCGCCAATTAAATCTTGATCAGAATACTTTCGACCAAATGCCATCCTGCAGATTATGTCAATTGTTAGACCTGACACCATCTCGGTAAAGTTCACCAGTGTTGGAATTATTGAAAACTCCAAGCAAACAGTGGAGAGAATGACGCTCTCCTCTAAACACAGAGAAGTTTAAAAACAGAAATTTTAATCACAGACAGAGATGGCATGAAAATGCTTTCTTCTATTTCATTAACAGAACAAAAAAACACTTACAAATTTCTTCCTCAGTACAGAGGGATTCAAAAAAAATATGTTTGACTGCTACAGACGCAGTGCTCTAAAAAAACTCTTTGTCTTTCTCTCTTCAAGAATGCACAAGACAGTGCTTTGTTCTTCTTGCTGTGTTTTCTTTGCCTGCGGGCTCACACAACGTTTACAACAACAATATATTCATTCTATTTGGCTCTCGGGCTTTTTCTCCTTTTTTATATGGCGCGGCGGAACAAATTACATATAAAACATAAAAAAATAAATAAAACCAAAATACAAAGGAAAACCTTTGCAAAACATAAAACTTTGATACTGGCGCGACGTATGAGTGGGGACCACGTCGTAGTCGACCATTCTGCAATTTCCGACATGCGATGGTGCGACGAGCGCACATCGCAATATTAACATTTGCAATAACACATATGGAATGGGCGGAACAATCAATGAAAATGCGATTGTGCGATCTTGCGATGGTGCAAAGATCGCACATCGCAATAAAAAAACTTGCGATAGTGGAGGGCAATTACAATTCTGAAATATGCGATATGCGATTGTGCGATGGCGCACATCTCACATCGCAGATTCCACATCAACAAGACACTTGAGGTCTCAAACTTGAAAAACTGCGATCTGCGCTTTGCGCTCTGGCGCTTAAGTGGTAGGGACCACTTGTCCGGCCTCTCATAAAAGACTTCCACCTGTTTAATTCAATTTCTCTTCAATTTGGTTGTTGAGGGCTTTTACGCCTAACTTGACTGTTTTAATTAAACCTGCTCCTCCGTAGACAAAATCTTCGTTCCTCTGCTGAAGTAACTTCTCCCATAACACAAAATTAATTATTCTTTGTTGTCTGTGGCTGCGGCCCATACAAAATTTAATTTCATCCTTACGGATCTTCCATTCTTCTTAAATACAGAGTGCTGCTCACTCAATCTTCTGCTGCCTTGTACTTTGTTCTTCCTATCACTGCCCAAGGCACGGCAGGTGACTTTAATATTTCTAACACTCCCCCTTAAAGTCAGCTGCTGGGTTATCCATCAAACACAAACATTTTCTTAAAAAGTCAAATGTTTTCTGTGCCAATGGCTTTGTTAAAATATCTGCATATTGCTCCTTTGTTCTACAATGTTGTAAAACAATTTCACCATTGTTCACCAATTCTCTGATATAATGAAACTTTTTGTCTATGTGTTTCGTTCTCTTATGAAACACATAATTCTTTGACAATGCAATAGCTGAGCTATTGTCACAATAAATCACAGTGCCCTTTACCTGTTCTTGGCACAAACTTCTCAACATTCTTCTCATCCAAATTTCTTGACACGCTGCTGCTATAGCTGCCACATATTCTGCCTCTGCTGTAGATAGTGCTACAATAGGTTGTTTCTTAGAAGCCCATGAAATGGCTCCTGAACCCATATGAAAAACATAACCGGAAGTGCTCTTCCGATCATCTACACTTCCAGCCCAATCACTGTCAGTGTATCCAATTAATTCTGAATTTTCTGAAGTAGTATATAAAATACCAAATCTTTTTGTTCCTTTCACATACCTCAGAATTCTCTTTGCTGCTTGCCAATGTGCTTCTTTTGGCTTCTCCATAAATCTGGAAATTACACTAACAACATGCATAATATCCGGCCTAGTTGCAGTCAAATACATGAGGCTGCCAACCATGCTTTTATACAAACTTGGATCAAAATCCTTGCTGCTGTCATCTTTTCTCAACTTCAATCCCATTACTGTGGGAGTAATTGTAGCTTTGCACTCCTGCATATTAAATCTTTCTAAAACTTGATTCACATACTTTTCTTGAGAAATAAAAATCCCTTTCTCATTTTTCTCTACTTCTATTCCTAAGAAGTATCTCAGCAAACCCATGTCAGTCATTTCAAATTCATTTTTCATGACTGTTTTAAAATTTTCAACAAGGCAATCATCATTACCTATAAATATCAAATCATCAACATACAAAACAACAATCAGCTTCTTACCATCCTTTTATTTGATGTAGAGGGTGGGTTCTCCCTCACACTTTTCAAATCCATTTTCCAGTAGATAGGAGTCTATCCTACTGTACCATGCTCTTGGCGCTTGCTTCAGCCCATAAAGAGCTTTCTTCAATTTGTAGACCTTGTGCTCTTGGCCTTTCTTCTCATATCCGAGAGGTTGTTCCACATATACCTCTTCCATTAAAATTCCATTTAAAAATGCAGATTTTACATCCATTTGATATATTTTACATTTGTTTTGTGCTGCTATGGACAGCACAGCTCTTACTGTCTCCATTCTTGCAACTGGTGCAAAATTTTCTTCATAATCAATGCCATGCTTCTGCTTATATCCCTTGACAACAAGTCTGGCCTTGTGTCTTTCTATTTTTCCTTTAGCATTGCTCTTGGTCTTGTAGACCCATTTAACTCCAATGACTTCTTTACCTTCTGGGAGATCAACCAACTCCCATGTTTTGTTCTTCTCTATGGCTTTTATTTCATCATCCATAGCTTCTATCCATTTTCTATCTTTAATAGCATCTTCAAAATGAATAGGATCATCAACTTGACAATACAAAGCAAATAGGGAATTCATACCTTCATTTGCTTCTCCTTGCTCATAAATTTCTCTAAGGCTTTTGAACCTTGTCCCTCTTTCACTTGGTGTAGTCGTGCTTGAAGAAGCACTCGAATCTGCTCCATGTGGTGTGCTTGGAGATGCACTCCCGCTTCTTCTCAAGGGTGTTCTCGGTGTTTCTTGAGGTGTCCCTTGCTATCCTTGTGGTGGTGGAGGTTGTGCAACAGATGAGTTGTTAATTTCAACTACATCTGCATCATCTTCATCATGAGATAAACAGCTTTTGACATTGACTGTTTTCTCAATGCTTCCATCCCATGCTTCTTCTTCAATAAATTGCACATCTCTGCTTATCACAAACTTCTTTGTGGATGGGTTATACAATTTGTATCCTTTGGAATCTTCACAATATCCAAGGAAAATGCACTTCTCCCCCTTACTATCGAGCTTCTTTCTACACTTGTCTGGAATGTGTACATATGCTACACATCCAAAAACTCTCATGTGGGTGACACCCTGTTTTCTGCCACTACACGCTTCTTCTGGAACTTTGTTCATCACAGCTTTTGTAGGGCATCTATTCAAAATATACGCAGCACAGTTTGCTGCTTCTGCCCAATACTCATTCGGCAAATGTTTTTCCTTTAGCATACTTCTCACCATTTCCATTATGGTTCGATTCTTCCTTTCGGCAACTCCATTCTGTTGCAGTGTGTACCTTGTGGTAAACTGCTTGTGTATGCCATTCTCTCTGCAAAAACGCAGAAATTCCTTTGAGATATATTCTACTCCTATATCAGTTCTGAGGACTTTAATGTACTCCCCACTTTGTTTCTCTACTAGAGCTTTAAAGTGGCAAAAATTCTGAAAGACTTCACTCTTATATTTCAGAAAATAAACCCACACTTTTCTTGTGAAATCATCTATGAAGGTCAGCATGTAATTGCTGCCTGAAACTGATGCTGTTTGCATCGGCCCACATAAATCTGAATGAATTATTTCTAAGGGTGCTTTTGCCCTTATGCTTTTCCCTGAAGGAAAACTTTCTCTGTGTTGTTTTCCCAAGATGCAGCCTTCACATAGGCTGTCAGGCTTTTCAATCAATGGTAAACCTCTTACCATTCTTTTTCTGTGCAACAAATTTAATCCTCCGAAATTGAGATGTCCAAATCTCAAGTGCCATAACCAATTTTCATATTTTTCTTCCTTCTGAAAGGTTTCTTGAGTTACAGCTGCTACATTCTTTCCTTTTTGCTTCAAGTCAATATTGAGCTTGAGCGGAAACATTCTATTGCTGGTCATTTGAATTTCAGCAATAATTTTCTTGCTTGGAGGTATATCTTTTATTGTGCACACATCATCTTTAAAAATTACATTGTAACCTTTGTTTATGAGCTGCCCAACGCTCAAAAGATTACATTTAAGACTTGGAACATAATACACATCAGGGACAAATTTCTGCTCCCTATTTCTTGCTCTAATACTCACTCTGCCTTTTCCTTTAACAAAGATCTTATTATCAGTCCCTGTGGTCACTTCAGATTTTACTTCTTCATCTAGATTGGCAAACACTGCTTTGTTGCCAGTCATGTGATTACTACAACCTGAATCTAAGAACCAAACATCATCTTCTTTATTCTGTGCTACATTACAAGCTAATAGCACATTACTTGGGTTCTTTTCTTCTTTTGCTACATTAGCATTCTGCCTATTTTTCATGTCATTTTGCTTCTTTCTACATTCATTGGCATAGTGCCCATATTTCTTGCAATAATGACATTGGACATTGGATTTGTCATACCTTTGTCCTTGATCATGTTGGTGTTGATGTCCACCTTGCTGGCTGTTGCATTAGCCATGGCTCTGACTTTGACTGTTGCTCCTTCCATGTGAATGTGAAGGGATGTTCCTTCCACCTCTGTTCTGGCTTCTGCCTCTTCCTCTTCCTTTACCTTGACCTCTTCCTCTTCCTGAAGGCATCTGGGTCTTGAAGGTGTGCTCAAAAGATGAGTGTTCATCTCTGCTCAATCTCTGTTCATGAGTCATCAACGAGGCATGAAGTTCATCCACTGTGAACTGTGAGAGATATTTGGTCTCTTCTATGGTGGTTATAATAACATCAAACTTTGAGGGTAAGCTTCTCAAAAGTTTCTCCACAATCCTTCTATCTTCAAGAGTTTCTCCATGGGATCTTATCTGATTTACAATCCCAATCACATGTGTAAAAAATGTGTCAACACTGTCTGACTCTTTCATGCAAAGAGTTTCAAAATCTCTTCTCAGCAACTGAAGTTTTGTTGTCTTAACTTTCTCCATACCTTGATAGGCTACTTTCAAAGTTTCCCATGCCTCCTTGGATCTCTTAGCTGTTGCTATCCTTGGAAACACACTCTCATTTACTACTTGATACAAATAGAAGAGGGCTTTAGAGTCCTTCTTTCTATTGTTCTTCAATAAATCCTTCTCTGCTTGAGTCAAGGCATTAAAAGCCTGCTCATCAGTTGGTTCAACAAAACCATCTTCAACAAGTTCCCATAAGTCTTGTGAAACAAACAAGGCTTTCATGGTAATGGCCCAATAATCATAGTTCTTTCCATTAAACTGTGGAAGTTGAACATTTCCAAGACTCATTCCTGTACTTGGTCCAACCATTGCTCTTAAACTGAGCTCTACACTTAAACAAACTATCTTTCCTTTTTTAAAACTCTTAGACAAAATAACAACTCTATTCTCTTTGAAATACGACACCGACTTCTGTTGGAGGCTTTCACACTGCTGGAGAAAACGCTGCAACAAGTCTTCTTCTTCTTCAGCTTCTTTGAATGTTTCAAAGAGCCTGGACTAGCTCCGATACCATGTTGGAATTATTGAAAACTCCAAGCAAACAGTGGAGAGAATGACGCTCTCCTCTAAACACAGAGAAGTTTAAAAATAGAAATTTTAATCACAGACAGAGATGACATGAAAATGCTTTCTTCTATTTAATTAACAGAACAAAAAAACAGTTACAAATTTCTTCCTCAGTACAGAGGGATTCACAAAAAATATGTTTGACTGCTACAGATGCAATGATCAAAAACAACTCTCTGTCTTTCTCTCTTCAAGAACGCACAAGACAGTGCTTTGTTCTTCTTGCTGTGTTTTCTTTTCCGCGGGCTCACACAACATTTACAACAACAATATATTCATTCTATTTTGCTCTCGGGCTTTTTCTCCTTTTTTATATGGCGCGGCAGAACAAATTACATATAAAACATAAACAAATAAATAAAACCAAAATACAAAGGAAAACCTTTGCAAAACATAAAACTTTGATACTGGCGCGACGTACGAGTGGGGACCACATTGCAGTCGACCATTCTGCGATTTGCGACATTTGCGACATGCGATGGTGCGACGAGCGCACATTGCAATATTAACATTTGCGATAACACATATGGAATGGGCGGAACAATCAATGAAAATGCGATTGTGCAATCTTGCGATGGTGCAATGATCGCACATCGCAATAAACAAAATTGCGATAGCGGAGGGCGATTACAATTCTGAAATATGCGATATGCGATTGTGCGATGGCGCACATCTCACATCGCAGATTCCACATCAACAAGACACTTGAGGTCTCAAACTTGAAAAACTGCGATCTGCGCTTTGCGCTCTGGCGCTTAAGTGGTAGGGACCACTTGTCCGGCCTCTCATAAAAGACTTCCACCTGTTTAATTCAATTTCTCTTCAATTTGGTTGTTGAGGGCTTTTACGCCCGACTTGACTGTTTTAATTAAACCTGCTCCTCCGTAGACAAAATCTTCGTTCCTCTGCTGAAGTAACTTCTCCCATAACACAAAATTAATTCTTCTCTGCTGTCTGTGGCTGTGGCCCATACAAGATTTAATTTCATCCTTACGGATCTTCCATTCTTCTTAAATACAGAGTGTTGCTCACTCAATCTTCTACTGCCTTGTACTTTGTTCTTCCTGTCACTTCCCAAGGCACGGCAGGTGACTTTAATATTTCTAACAACCGGCTGATGAACCGAACTCATGAGAGAACGAATCATGGCGGCCACTTCCTCCACTCTTGCGTAGCGAAGTAGTCGAGGCGCTTGGAGTGGAAGATCTGCAAAACGCAAACCTTACGCATCTGCCTCCAATAAGGCCCATATGGAGCAAACACCACGTCCGAGTTATTATACGTCAAGTACTTTGAGAAGAAGCACTCGAATCTACTCCATGTGGTGTGCTTGGAGATGCACTCCCGCTTCTTCTCAAGGGTGTTCTCGGTGTTTCTTGAGGTGTCCCTTGCTATCCTTGTGGTGGTGGAGGTTGTGCTACGAATGGGTTGTTAATTTCAACCACATCTCCTTCATCTTCATCATGAGACAAACAGTTTTTAACATTGACTGTTTTCTCAATGCTTCCATCCCATGCTTCTTCTTCAATAAATTGCACATCTCTGCTTATTACAAACTTCTTTGTGGATGGGTTATACAATCTGTATCCTTTGGAATCTTCACAATATCCAAGGAAAATGCACTTCTCCCCCTTACTATCCAACTTCTTTCTCAATTTGTCTGGAATGTGTACATATGCTACACATCCAAAAACTCTCATGTGGTTGACTCCCTATTTTCTGCTACTCCACGCTTCTTCTGGAACTTTATTCATCACTGCTTTTGTAGGGCATCTATTCAAAATATACGCAACACAGTTTGCTGCTTCTGCCCAATACTCATTCGGAAAATGTTTTGCCTTTAGCATACTTCTCACCATTTCCATTATGGTTCGATTCTTTCTTTCAGCAACTCCATTCTGTTGCGGCGTGTACCTTGTGGTAAACTGCTTGTGTATGCCGTTCTCTCTGCAAAAACGCAGAAATTCCTTTGAGATATATTCTCCTCCTCTATCAGTTCTGAGGAATTTAATGTACAGCCCACTCTGTTTCTCTACAAGAGCTTTAAAGTGGCAAAATTTCTGAAAGACTTCACTCTTATATTTCAGAAAATAAACCCACACTTTTCTTGTGAAATCATCTATGAAGGTCAGCATGTAATTGTTGCCCGAAACAGATGTTGTTTGCATCGGCCCACAAAAATCTGAATGAATTATTTCTAGGGGTGCTTTCGCCCTTATGCTTTTCCCTGAAGGAAAACTTTCTCTGTGTTGTTTTCCCAAGATGCAGCCTTCACATAGGCTGTCAGGCTTTTCAATCAATGGTAAACCTCTTACCATTCCTTTTCTGTGCAGCAAATTTAATCCTCCGAAATTGAGATGTCCAAATCTCAAATGCCATAACCAATTTTCATCTTTCTCTTCCTTCTGGAAGGCTTCTTGTGTTACAGTTTATATACTCTTTCCTTTTTTCTTCAAGTCAATGTTGAGCTTGAGCGGAAACATTCTATTACTGGTCATTTGGATTTCAGCAATGATTTTCTTGCTTGGAGGTATATCTTTTATTGTGCACACATCATCTTTAAAAATTACATTGTAACCTTTGTTTATGAGCTTCCCAACGCTCAAAAGATTACATTTCAGACCTGGAACATAATACACATCAGGAACAAATTTCTGCTCCCCGTTTCTTGCTCGAATACTAACTCTGCCTTTTCCCTTGACAGAGATCTTAAAATCAGTCTCTGTGGTCACTTCAGATTTTACTTCTTCATCTAGATTGGCAAACATTGCTCTGTTTCCAGTCATGTGATTACTACAACCTGAATCTAAGAACCAAACATCATCATCTTTATCTTGTACTACATTACAAGCTAATAGCACATTACTTGGGTTCTTTTCTTCTTTTGCTACATTAGCATTCTGCATATTTTTCATGTCATTTTGCTTCTTTCTACATTCATTGGAATAGTGCTCATATTTCTTGCAATAATGACATTGGACATTGGATTTGTCATACCTTTGTCCTTGAGCATGTTGGTGTTGATGTCCACCTTGCTGGCTGTTGCTTTGGCCTTGGCTCTAACTTTCACTATTGCTCCTTCCATGTGAATGTGAAGGGTTGTTCCTTCCACCTCTGTTCTGGCTTCTGCCTCTTCCTCTTCCTTTAGCTTGACCTCTTCCTCTTCCTGAAGGCATCTGGGGTCTTGAAAGCGTGCTCAAGAGATGAGTGTTCATCTCTGCTCAATCTCTGTTCATGAGTCATCAACGAGGCATGAAGTTCATCCACTGTGAACTGTGAGAGATCTTTGGTCTCTTCTATGGTGGTTACAATAACATCAAACTTTGAGGGTAAGCATCTCAAAAGTTTCTCCACAATCCTTCTATCTTCAAGAGTTTCTCCATGGGATCTTATCTGATTTACAATCCCAATCACATGTGTAAAAAATGTGTCAACATTGTCTGACTCTTTCATGCAAAGAGTTTCAAAATCTCTTCTCAGCAACTGAAGTTTTGTTGTCTTAACTTTCTCCATACCTTGATAGGCTACTTTCAGATTTTCCCATGCCTCCTTGGATTTCTTAGCTGCTGCTATCCTTGGAAACACACTCTCATTTACTACTTCATACAATAAGAAGAGAGCTTTAGAGTCTTTCTTCCTATTATTCTTCAACACATCTTTCTCTGCTTGAGTTAAGGCATTAAAAGCCTGCACATCAGCTGGTTCTGTAAAACCATCTTCTACTAACTCCCATAAGTCTTGTGAGACAAACAGGGCTCTCATGGTAATGGCCCAATATTCATAGTTCTTTCCATTAAACTGTGGAAGTTGAACATTTCCAATGTTCATTCCTGTGCTTGGTCCAGCCATTGCTCTTGAACTGAACTTCTAAACTTAAACAAACTGTCTTTCCTTTTTCTGAAAAACTCTTCAAACAAAATAACAACTCTATTCTCTTTGAGAAATACCTGACTTTTCGACTTCTGTTGGGCTTTCACACTGCTGGAGAAAACGCTGCAACAAGTCTTCTTCTTCTTCAGCTTCTTTGAATGTTTCAAAGAGCCTGGACTAGCTCCGATACCATGTTGGAATTATTGAAAACTCCAAGCAAACAATGGAGAGAATGACGCTCTCCTCTAAACACAGAGAAGTTTAAAAATAGAAATTTTAATCACAGACAGAGATGACATGAAAATGCTTTCTTCTATTTAATTAACAGAACAAAAAAACAGTTACAAATTTCTTCCTCAGTACAGAGGGATTCACAAAAAATATGTTTGACTGCTACAGACACAATGATCTAAAACAACTCTCTGTCTTTCTCTCTTCAAGAACGCACAAGACAGTGCTTTGTTCTTCTTGCTGTGTTTTCTTTGCCGCGGGCTCACACAACATTTACAACAACAATATATTCATTCTATTTTGCTCTCGGGCTTTTTCTTCTTTTTTATATGGCGCGGCAGAACAAATTACATATAAAACATAAACAAATAAATAAAACCAAAATACAAAGGAAAACCTTTGCAAAACATAAAACTTTAAATCTTGGTGTTACTTTGACGTACGAGTGGGACCACATTGCGTTGACCATTCTGCGTAAGTGACATTTGCGACATGCAATGGTGCGACGAGCGCACATCGCAATATTAACATCTACAATAACACATATGGAATGGGTGGAACAATCAATGAAAATGCGATTGTGCGATCTTGCGATGGCGCAACGATCGCACATCGTAATAAACAAACTTGCGATAGCAGAGGGCGATTACAATTCTGAAATATGCGATATGCGAATTTGCGATGGCACACATCTCACATCGCAGATTCCACATCAACAAGACACCTGAGGTCTCAAACTTGAAAAAACTGCGATCTCCGCTTTGCGCTCTGGCGCTTAAGTGGTAGGGACCACTTGTCCGGCCTCTCATAAAAGACTTCCGCCTGTTTAATTCAATTTCATTCATTTTTAGTTGTTGAGGGCTTTTACGCCCGACTTGACTGTTTTAATTAAACCTGCTCCTCCGTAGACAAAATCTTCGTTCCTCTGCTGAAGTAACTTCTCCCATAACACAAAATTAATTCTTCTCTGCTGTCTGTGGCTGCGGCCCATACAAGATTTAATTTCATCCTTACGGATCTTCCATTCTTCTTAAATACAGAGTGTTGCTCACTCAATCTTCTGCTGCCTTGTACTTTGTTCTTCCTGTCACTGCCCAAGGCACGGCAGGTGACTTTAATATTTCTAACAACCGGCTGATGAACCGAACTCATGAGAGAACGAATCATGGCGGCCACTTCCTCCACTCTTGCGTAGCGAAGTAGTCGAGGCGCTTGGAGTGGAAGATCTGCAAAACGCAAACCTTACGCATCTGCCTCCAATAAGGCCCATATGGAGCAAACACCATGTCCGAGTTATTATACGTCAAGTACTTTGCGGCGGCGGATGGAGGCCTGCTGGAAAAAAGGCGATCATTAGTCTCAAGAAACTCCTTGGCCATATCTGGAGAGGAGACCACCAGGGTGAGGGCGGAGCCGAGGCGGAGAGACATGAGAGGCCCGTATTTCCTAGATAGCGCCGCCAGAGCGCGGTGGGGAAGCTCTCCCAGCATGTGAAGGTTCCCGATGACGGGCAACGGAAACGGCCCTGGAGGCAGCTTTCTTTTAGCCGATTTTCCGTTGCGTTCCCGGAAAAAGAAATTCCATGTCACCACTATCAATAAAAAGAGAATACCGCTCAGGAGTTTCATATATAACTCTCCGCTCTCCGAAACTGGGCGCCGATGCTCAGAACCTAATTCCGTCTCCATTATCACTCTCAGCCAGTTGGATTCCCTTCTACAACACAATGAAGTACTCCACGGCTTCATCCCGACTGAGTGCTGTAAATATTTATATAGATGTGTGGACCATACGTGAATGTCAGTTGACAGAATAATGTTCATGATTACTAACAGAATACAGAAACTTAGATAGTCGTTGTCAACACTCGTGATTGATTTATGGAATTCAAAGGAGCAACACACGTCATTCGTCTCATATGGAGCCATGTGAATTTCTATCGGCTGTGATAAATCATTGATTTATGGAATTCAACGGAACAACATACGCCACTCGTCTCATATGGACCGTGAATATCTATCCATTGCGTTAAATCAATATCCATGTGATGACTTTTGATAAATACATTTCGGCGTGGAGAAGAAGATTATTTTGGCGTGGAGAAGATTGGAGAAGATTATTTTAGGGTGGAGAGGGTTATTCAGTTTTTTTTGGGTACAAGGTGGGAAAATTTAGCATAAGTGAGTTGTCGAATCAGTAGCGATGACAACTATTTTTTTTATTATGTGGTGATTCATAAGGGATAGAATTTCAGTCATGTTTCTCGTCTTGAGTGGTTATCAAACAACTTCTTATCAAACAAGCTCTTAACCAAGTAGAAATAGTTTCAAGACATGAGCAGGCTCAAAATTATTTAATTATCATTGATTTTATATATTTATTTATTTATTTATTAATTTCAAATAATTTTTTATTTACTTTTATTATATATTAAAATTGTATTTTATTTATTTAAATGAGTTTGATTTTACATATTTATTTAATAATTTAAAATATTAATTATTTCAAATAAATATTCATTTTTAATTTTCATTATATATTAGAATTGTATTTTAATTTTTTAAAATGATTTTAAAGTTTTATGGTATAATTGAATTGAAAATAATAAAAAATATAAAAAAAATCAAAATGAAAAGATATTCAAAAAATTTGATTATGAGGGGACAAATTTGTACAAATAGCCAAAATTTGGAATTCGCCTATTCTTTTCCTAAAAGATATGATGGTAGGAGAGCTTGAATCTTGTTTTTTAATTGTGAAAATGGATTTAGTCTCATCAAAAACCCCAAAAACACCCAAAATTTTGAAACTTGACAACTATATCTAGGATTTCCAAAACATTTGGTCAAATTTTACCAAAATCTTGGGTGAATATCCGTTGTTTTATGGGCAAACTTACAACATTTTTAAATTTGAAATTAGTTGAATTGTTTTTTACTAATTAAAACTCTTATTATTTTATCCAACAACCTTATATACATTAATGAATATAATATAAATATAATAATATTATATAAACTTATTATTAACATATATATAAGTTTTTATAAACAGTGTTATCAATTAATGTATATGACATAGTATTCATATATCTTGTTGTGGCCAAGAGGCCCTTTGTAGCTAATATGGAAGAGATGTTGTAATGTATTGTTATGTTATGTAATTTAAACATTTAGACTTGATCAAATTACATAAAATAAAAATTTTAAAAAATTACAATTAAAACATTTTAACTCAATATAATTACATAAAAATAAAATAAAATATGATAATTATAATAATTAATAATGAAACCAAACTATATTTATTTTAACTTTAGGTCTATCAAGAATTTTGAGGGATCAAATTTCTCAAAGTGCAAATTTTTGCTCGAGTTTTACATTCAAAAGAGTTATTTGCACCTTGAGCAATTTTATGGCTCTACACTTGATAGATCTCCATTTTTTTTTTAATGTTGTTTTTACTAAAAAAATCTGTCAACATTCATAAGCCTGAATTCAAATAATTGATATATTCTCATATATATATTTATTCCTAAAAAAATAAAACAAGTTTAAATCCATTACATAATTCTCTTAAAAAAATTTCAAACAAAAATTAAATATTATTTGTTTTTATTAAAATAAATATTTTGTTTTTATTAAAATAAATATTTTAATTCTCTTCTACATACATTAGGTTTTATTTTAATGTATTTTATTTCTCCAAACAAAATTTAAATATAATGCGTTTTTATTAAAATAAAAAATTTAATTATCCTATATTATGTTTTATTATAATGTATTTTAATTATTCTAAGAAAAAAGTTATATTAAATTTGACTATTTATTATATATATTTTATTGAAAAGACAAACTACCGTATATCATTAATTTTTTTAAATAGTATTTCTAATATTCTATTAATTTTATTATCATTCACAAAGCGTATGAACCATTTTTAAAACTGCTCTGTAAATTTTGCCTCTTTTACAAAATTAGATTGCATTCTCCGGGCTGGTGGACTATTGATTTTCTTTTATTTCTAGAACTTTGAATTTTTTTTATTGTAGTTGTCGCTAAACCCCAAAGACCTCCCCAACGCAGAAGCCCATCTATTTCAATAATAACAAAAATCAAACCAATCAACATTATGCACTAATTTCAAATTGCTCCGGAAACAACGTTGAGAGTTGGAAAAATCTAAGTTCGTTCAGATTTTCTTGAACGTCCCTCTAATGCTTTAAATTTTATCTTGGACGTCTCTGTAATGCTTCAAATTTTATCTTCGACGTCGCTGTAATGCGTTAAATCTAAAATTTAAAGCTACTGATTCTTGTATTTTTAGTCGGCCACGTGTTTCGACATTTCCGTCCAAAGAAATGAAAAAAATTGCCCAATTCTTTTGGTTGACCACAACTACCAAAGGAGAAGCGAATTTCATAGTACCCATTTTTTACCACCCGGATAACACAGTGGGCACATCCAGTAAAGATCCAATAAGTATCAAGTAAGATTCAATAATATCAACACGGTTACTAAGTCTCTTCCACCTCTTAACGACACTCAATCAATAGATAATACGGAGCCCAGCAACTTTTTATTAATTAATTAATCGATAATACAATAGATATACGTGGAATCGACCTCTACCTTCCTCACACAGAGATACTTCAATTTCTTTTATTATTCAAAATATTTAATTCTTTTAGATCATTTTAGAATTTTTAAAGATCAATTAATATAATTTAATGTTTATTTTTAACAACACATTATGTGTAACACCTTAGGTTATTACAACTATTTACATTTATTGCCGTTTATTTTGTTAAGAGCTTAGAGGAAAAGTCTAATGAAAATTTTAAACGCTCAAGTTTTATGTTATTAGTTTGGTTAATAAAAGATTTGTGGAAATTTGAAAACCTAAAAAGGAATTTTCAATTTTCAGGGGCACTTATTTTTCTTTTTTCTCTAGAGTTAACTTCCATACAATTAAGGGCAATTATTTCTCTCGTCCCTAGAGTTAAAGACAGATCATTAGAAAAACAAGGGTTTAGCAACTCGAAGGAAGTGGAACCACCTTGACAGAGAGAAAATGAACTACTGCCAAAAACATGATGTTATGTGGCTAAGGAAGGACACTGCGTGAAAGAGGGATTTTTGAGATGGAATCAAGCTAGTGGAAACCTCCAAGATAGACGAAGGTCTTCTAGTTCCAACCTCTAGGTTGGATTGAGGAGGTCTTGATGTATTTGAACCAACTTGAAAAGGGTTGTTGTCAACTAATTGTCTGGAAAGTGAGAAGCTCGGGGGGGAGACTAAACGTAATTTCCAGTCTCATTGGAAGGGTCGAGCGGTCTTTTCGGGAGTTGGGTTTTCTTGAACGTTTGACAACTTATTCAGATAAGTACAAGCGATAACCGTTAACCAGTCTATTTTCTATGAAAAATTATGAATAATGTAGAAAACAAGTGACTTTGTATATATATGTTGGATCTGTGAAAAATGAATAAAGTAAAGTTGTGTAAGCTATGTTGGGTTTAAGTAAATTTTGTGAGAAATTGTTTGTCTAATGGGAATGAATATGAAAAATGAAACCACTAAATGAAATGAAATGCATTTCTTGTATGCAGTAACCTCGAAGAGGGTTTTTGTAGAATTAATGATTATTGAAACAAGTAATCAATAATGGTGACAATAGTAAATCCTGCCAAGGAATTTGGACTCCAATCACATCTGTTATTGAATTATAACCTTGGTTGTGGAAAGAAAACAAATAATATCTGGTTAGGAGTTATAACTATAGTTCATGTTGTTCGACAAGGTTAGTTTTGGTTTACAAACTAAAGCCTATTGGCCAAGAACTGTCCCATGCCACCTATAGACAAAATTAAATATGAGTTAATAACTCGTGGGCTTAGCAGAAACTGGAGGAGTTCAATTCCTCCTTACTTGAGTTCATGGCTTCATAACATTAATAGAATAAGAGGAAATATAGAGAATCGGAATGACCAAACCCTTGTAGGGAAAACAAAACAATATCATTTGGTTGCTAATTTCAGCAAGAAAGTATGTAAACATCAACAGAAGTAAGCATCGAGGGTTCAACAATTTCAAAACTTAACATACCAATTTTTTTGCTAAATCAAGCTACATTTTGAACTCGTATACATGGATTTGTGCGGTGGTTCCCCCTTAAATAGGAAAGCAAAAATTTCACAGAGGTAGGAGAAAAACATGAGACAAACACTTACATTATAACTAACTCGGAAATGTCTATAAATAGTACATGGTAATATATTCACAAGAAAACAGAATATCATGGATAATATTAAATAATAACATAGTTTTAACATTTATGTACTTTAGAAAAATAGTCATAACATAGAAAAATATACCTCGCCTCTCTAGCGTTATGATCAAACCCCTGCATGTTAAGATCCTTGACTATAAATTCATTCTTTAAAGGGCTACTCGAAAACGATCTCATTTGTACAAACCCTAAAACACTCTAAACAAAAATGGTCTACCAAGTGAATTACATTAGGGAGATTTTGAGATCTAAAATGGGCCTCCTAAGGAAATTATAAAATAATAGTGGAAATAATAAAATAATATTAGATTATATCATCAAATTTTAGAGGGAAAAAATAAAAAATTTCAAGTCATATTTTCAACTTATCTCCCTAAGGGTTGACTCAAATTCCGAGCAGGAACACTCGTTGGATGTAGAATTTGATACCTCATCCAAGGATTACCCATGTTGCATACTTTCAATGGACCCTGCTACATGAAAAATAAGAAATGCATGAAAAATGTGATTGCAATCATGTTTTTTATGTATTTCTCATTTTTTGTGTAGCAAGTTCCATCGAAAGTATCCAACATGGGTACGCCTTGGATGAGGAATTAAATTTTACATCCAACAAGTACTCCCACTCGAAATGTGAGTAAAACCTTAGGGAGATAAGTTGAAAATACGAGTTGAAAAAATAGTTTTATTATTTTATTATTTTTTAATATTTTCACTTTTTTACTCCAAAAATGGTGAATCATCCCCCATGGTTGACATCATTATATTGAATCTTATTGGTTCTTATAAATTTTATTTTGGTTGTACATTTTTCTTAAGAGGCCCATTTTAGATGTCAAAATTCCCCTAATGGGAACGACACCATGGTGTGAAGCCAATATTTTTACATCACATACCTAAAGGCCCAATCAGAAGATAGTGAGGACCCGAGTAAATAAAATAGTACCCGGATGGGTTGTTGAGGCAAGCTCCCATGAAGTTTTTAAGAATGATAATCCTGGGTTAGTTCGAAAACCTTCTCCCCTGCATCCAATGCAAACCAGGATGGTAAATATGTCAGTAGACATGAATTCAAAACATAAGTAAAATAAATAAAATTAAACAGAAGAAAATATCAAAATAGCCCCAAGGGTTAGCTCAATTAGTTGAGTCCGTGGTTGGAAGTACTCCCAGATTGAGAGGTCATGGGATCAAATCTCCTAGATGCTCGCAGGGTTAGGCCTCATTATTAGGTCGGCAATAGATCCCTTCAAGAGGATTTACTGCGATTCATTCAAACTGTGGATGTAGCTGGTACATGTGTGAGGGCACATAGGAACATGAACCACTTGGAAAAAAAAAAAAAGTAAAAGGAAAGGTATTCAATTAACTAGTGGGAGGCTTATTAAAGGTCAGCAGTTGGTTGGAATCCACACAAAAAATGTAACATGTAGGGAAAATAAAATTGTTGATAGTGTGCAAGGGGAAAGAATTTCCCACTTAGATACATATCTGGTCAATAAAACTGCGGTGCAAGCACAAATTTAGCCTGGAAGGAGGTAAGCACCAAGGTGAAACAATATTACAGAGAAATTCATGAGATAAAATGGGGTAGAATATAAAACTCTTTCTATATAAAATTAAGAAAAAAATTAACGAATACAAATGATATGACACATCTCAGATACCTTGGGAGGTTAACAGATGTGAAACCTCTAACTGGATGAAGAGAAAGGCAAGTTAAATTACACAGGTTATAGATCCTTTCTCCTAAACCAGAAGGTATGAAAATGGATTACTCTCGATAGGGAACCCCAGTGTTCATTACCCTAACCCCTTTCGAGTGTGTCATGACCATTAAATCCTCACCCATCCCATCGGTCGTGGAAAATTTGCCAGGTTTCTTACTATTAGTTGTCCTAACACATGTGAGAGTTGGCATCAAGAACATTCGATGAGCAGGGCTGGGTTATTAACCAAGTCATGAACTATGTGTTAAATTTGTTAGGGTTATAACTCTTAAACCTTAATGGAAATAGTTTTGTTGTGGGATATTATAATACCGTGAATTTAAACAGTATGAACCCCAACCAATAAACCCAACATGTGAAACCATAATATAAATTCATTATAAAGAAAGAGAATTGAGGGTTAATCATTTAACTCTTTAAGTAATATTTAAGTTTAAATCTTCCATTCATTATAAAGGAAATGTTCAAAGATGAATATAAATTTTACTCAGCTATGCACATGTAAAAATATATCTTCTATTTTTTTTGTAGTAGATGTTACAAGTGGTACCAAAGCGCTAAGTTGCAAAGTTATGGTCTATTGGGCATCTCTGAGTAACAAAATGTTAATGATGCACATAGAGGTAGCAGAGATAGTATGAGAAGAGGAACTGTAGTTATTCCACTTGGGGGACCCTCCATAGGGTCTAGGTCGGAGCCTCATCCAAGACCAATCCGAAGACGTGGGTTCAACTAGGATGCGAACCTAATAATGCAAATGCGATGTTGTTGGAAATGGTTCAACCACTACGAACATAAATGATGAATTTAAGAGCCAACAACAAGAGATTGGGATTGGAGCAAGAAAGTATTATGAAGAGTCTCTTATATAGACAAAATAAAAGGAACCCAAATCCTATCTCAGATGAAGAAAATAGACTGGAGAGGCATCAATAGAGAGAGGAGCACCCGAAAGTTAAAGGAAGCTGAATTGATCATGAAGAAGAGTTTAAAAATACTTTTGGCGGAAAAGGCACTAAGAGGAAAAAAGTTGAATTACAGGGATAATTCAAAAAAATTAGACCACCAATGTTTGATGGAGAGGTGGAAGAGGTTGTTGAGGCATGGTTAATTAACATGCATATATAATTTTAAATATATGAATAGGAGGACAACCTAAAATCCAGATTAGAAATTTATCAATTGGAAGGAAAATCCACTATGTGGTGGGAAAAAATCAAAATTGTAAAAGGGATTTACAAGTAAGAGATAACTTGGAACAATTTTCAAAAACAATTTAAGGATAATTATTTGAATGAATGATTCTATGATGAAAAATCCAATAAATTTCATGATTTGAAATTGTGACACCACTATATGGATGCGTTTGTAACTACATTTACCTCCTTGTTGTTTTACGTTCCCTATATCCGTGAAGAAAAAACTAAGGTGCAGTATTTTATCATTAGTCTATCAACTTTCATGAAAGAAAGATTAGAATTTGATAATCCGAAGTAAATGGATGAAGCCATTCAAAAAGCTCTATTTTCTACGACCCAGTGAAGCAAAAAGGAGAAAATAACAGAAGTTGGAAAAACAAGAAGGAAAAAAAGGGGTTCTAGAATACTAAATATATCAAAGTTGTTGCTAATAAAAATGCATCCAAGAAGCAATAGAATGGATGTCCTGGGATAAATCAATATAAAATCCATTTGCAAGATGAGAACAGGAAAGGGGAAGTAATGAGTAACCCAGAATCTATGCAAGTGCAAAAAACTTCTTTACAATTTTGGGGTTTTGGTGAACCTCACTACTATAAAAATTTCCCATATTGTAATAGTACGAAACCAACTTCTCACGTTCAAGAAGACTCTATTTATGGGGAAGTAGAGAGGAATATTCCGAAGATCAATGATCCACTCGATGATCACCAATTTGAGTACCAACATGTGATGGTGGAGTTCGAAGGTAAAATAATAACCTTTATGTCTCCATTTTAATCGATCGAGGAGCAAGCTTGAGTTATATAAACCCTAAAATAGTAGAGTTGGTCCATTTTCAATATTCCAAGTTTAAAAACTCATATTTAGTACAACTAGAGACAACATCTAAAAGGAGAGTGATTGTAAGGGTGGAAGGTTGTCCTATTGAGCTAGCGGAACATCAGATTAAGGTGACTCTAAATGTGTTTCCCTTGGGATCCACTGATGTTTTAATCAGAATGGATTGGTTAGAAAATCATTGGTATTTAATGAACTGCAAAGACAAAACCATTAGTTTCCCTACTGATGAGGTTGTTAGACAAGAGATCCAAGGAATTCGGAGAGCTATCAAGTTTTTAAAATTTACAACTAACCAATTGGGGAAGTGTATCTCGAAAGGTTTTCAAATCTATCTCGTGAAACTTAGATATACTAATTCAAAGGATAATATAGTCACCCTAGAAAATATACCAGAAATTAAGGAATTTGTTGATTTTTTTCCAGAAGAAAATCTAGGATTTCCTCCAAAAAGGGATATTTATTTCACCATAAAACTTATTCTAGAAGCAACCGTGAGAGCAGTGTTGTCCATAGCAGCACAAAACAAGTGGAAAGTTTACCAAATGGACGTGAAGTCAGCATTTCTGAATGGAGTGTTAATGGAAGAGGTTTACATTGAACAACCTCCCGGTTATGAAAAGAAAGGCCAAGAGCACAAAGTGTGTAAGTTGAAGAAAGCTCTTTATGGGCTGAAGAAAACGCCAAGAGCGTGGTACAGTAGGATAGACTCCTATCTACTGGAAAATGGATTTGGAAAGTGTGAGGGAGAACCCACCCTGTACATCAAAGAAAAAGATGGTAAAATTTTGATTGTAGTTTTATATGTTGATGATTTTATTTTTACAGGTAATGATGATTACCTTATTGAACATTTTAAAACAGTCATGAAAGAAGAATTTGAGATGACTGACATGGGTTTGTTGAAATACTTCTTGGGAATAGAAGTAGAACAAGATGAAAATGGGATTTTTATCTCACAGGCAAAGTATGTTAATGAGGTACTTGAAAGATTTAACATGCAGGAATGCAAAGCAGCAATCACTCCCACAGTGATGGGATTAAAACTCAGCAGAGAGGAGAGCAGCAAGGATTTTGATCCTAGTTTATACAAGAGCATATTTGGCAGCCTTATGTATTTGACTGCAACTAGGCCGGACATAATGCATGTTGTTAGTTTAATTTCCAGATTCATGGAAAAGCCAAAAGATGCACATTGGCAAGCAACAAAAATAATTCTGAGGTATGTTAAAGGTACAAAAAGGTTTGGTATTTTTTATACTGCTTCAGAATGTTCAGATTTAGTTGGATACACTGACAGTGATTGGGCTGGAAGTGTTGATGATCGGAAGAGCACTTCCGGTTATGTTTTTCATATGGGTTCAGGAGCCATTTCATGGGCTTCCAAGAAATAGCCCATTGTAGCGTTGTCTACAACAGAAGCAGAATATGTGGCAGCTACAGCAACAACATCTCAAGCAGTTTGGATGAGAAAAAGGTTGAGAAGCTTATGTCAAGAACAGGTAAAAGGGACAGTGATTTTTTGTGACAATAGCTCAGCTATTGCATTGTCTAAAAATTCAGTTTTTCATAAGAGGACAAAACACATTGACACCAAGTTTCATTTCATACGGGAATTGGTTAGCAATGGTGAGATTGTTTTGCAGCATTACAGAACAGAGGATCAATTTGCAGATATCCTCACAAAGCCACTTGCGCAGAAAAGCTTTGAATATTTCAGGAAATGCCTGGGTATGCAGGAAAACCCAGCAGTTGAAATTAAGGGGGAGTGTTGGAATTAATTTCCAACTACCCAGTTATGGCAGCAGAGATGAGGTGGCAAAGTAAGTCCGCGGGGGTCAAGCAGGGCAGGCAGGCGGAGGAGCATACCCCCTCGGAGCTACTGATGTCAGCCGGGACCCACACTTCGGTTTAACAAAAGAATTTGGGTTTAATTTTATTTGCCATCGCACATGTTTTAAAACAATAGTTTTGTTTTATGTTTTAAAGTTATTTGTTTTAATTTTAATCTTAATATATGTGACACATACATATATATTAAAAGGCCCAAAAGTTAATGTAATATGGCATACACAGTTTCAGTTAAAAAGAAGGAAGCCCGTGAGGCAGAGTAGAAAATTATTTTTATTACACAGAACAGTGAATTAAAAAATACAGCAGTATGATCACTGGTAAATTGGAGATTGACGGTTAGAGGTGCGAGCAAGCAAAATTCGACTTCAATGCATTTCCAAGCGGTGCCGGCAGAAGTTATGAAGCAATTAATGAAAGTTTCAAGCGGTGAATTTTCTGGTTGTATGTCAATTAATGACATTGACTTAAACTTGGTTGAGATATTTTTGTTTTAATACAAAAAACAGAGTGTTGTAATTTTATTATTACAGAACAGTAGTGTGCACAGCAGTGCATTGATAAAATAGAGAATAGTTTTTATGCACAGCAGAGTGCGTTTGTAAAACACAGCAGAGTGTTTTTGAAAATAGAGTATATACAGCAGTATATGTTTTTAGTGAGACAGAGTGTTATTTTAGTGAATGACAGAGTGATAATTTTGAACTGTGTTTGCAACAGTCAAAATTATTTTGTAATCCCTCTCTTGAGGAAGAATCTGTAACAAGTTTTTTTATGAAATAGAATTTTTTTTATGTGAAAACTTTGTCACTGTGAATGCAAATTCTGAATATTTCTCTGTGTTAAGGAAGGCAGTTTTATTATTTTGGAATTCTGAAAATTCCAACACTCGGGAGTTTCATATATAACTCTCTGCTCTCCGAAACTGGGCGCCGATGCTTAGAACCTAATTCCGTCGCCATTATCACTCTCAGCCAGTTGGATTCCCTTCTACAACACAATGAAGTACTCCACAGCTTCATCCCGACTCAGTGCTGTAAATATTTAAATAGATGTGTGGACCATACGTGAATGTCAGTTGACAGAATAATGTTCACCATTAGTAACAGAATACAGAAACTTAGATAGTCCTCGTCAACACTCGTGATTGATTTATGGAGTTCAAAGGAGCAACATACGCCATTCGTCTCATATGGAGCCACGTGAATTTCTATCGGCTGTGATAAATCATTGATTTATGGAATTAAACGAAACAACATACGCCACTCGTCTCATATGGACCGTGAATATCTATCCGTTGCGTTAAATCAATATCCATGTGATGACTTTTGATAAATACATTTCGGCGTGAAGAAGAAAATTATTTTGGCGTGGAGAAGATTGGAGAAGATTATTTTAGGGTGGAGAGGGTTATTCAGTTTTTTGGGTACAAGTGGGAAAATTTAGCATAAGTGAGTTGTCAAATCAGTAGCGATGACAACTATTTTTTTTATTAGGTGGTGATTCATAAGGGATAGACTTTCAGTCATGTTTCTTGTTTTGAGTGGTTATCAAACAAGCTCTTAATCAAGTAGAAATAGTTTCAAGACATACGAAGGCTCAAAACTATTTAATTATCATTGATTTTGTATATTTATTTATTTATTAATTTCAAATATTAATTATTTCAAATAATTTTATTTATTTATTTTTATTATATATTAAAATTGTATTTTATTTTTTTAAATGATTTTGATTTTACATATTTATTTATTAATTTAAAATATTAATTATTTCAAATAAATATTCATTTTTAATTTTTATTTATTAATTTAAAATATTAATTATTTCAAATAAATATTCATTTTTAATTTTTATTATATATTAGAATTGTATTTTAATTTTTTTAAATGATTTTAAAGTTTTATGGTATAATTGAATTGAAAATAATAAAAAATATAAAAAAAATCAAAATGAAAAGACATTCAAAAAAGTTGTTTATGAGGGGGGACAAATTTGTACACATAGCTAAAATTTGGAATTCGGGTATTTTTTTCCTAAAAAATATGATGGTAGGAGAGCTTGAATCTTGTTTTTTAATTGTGAAAATGGATTTAGTCTCATCAAAAACCCCAAAGACACCCAAAATTTTGAAACTTGACAACTATATCTAGGATTTCCAAAACATTTGGTCAAATTTTACCAAAATCTTGCGTGAATATCCATTGTTTTCTAGGCAAACTTACAACATTTTTAAATTTGAAATTAGTTGAATTGTTTTTTACTAATTAAAACTCTTATTATTTTATCCAAAAACCTTATATACATTAATGAATATAATATAAATATAATAATATTATATAAACTTATTATTAACATATATATAAGTTTTTATAAACAGTGTTATCAATTAATGTATATGACATAGTATTCATATATCTTGTTGTGGCCAAGAGGCCCTTTGTAGCTAATATGGAAGAGATGTTGTAATGTATTGTTATGTTATGTAATTTAAACATTTAGACTTGATAAAATTACATAAAATAAAATTTTTAAAAAATTACAATTAAAATTAAAATTAAAACATTTTAACTCAATATAATTACATAAAAATAAAATAAAATATGATAATTATAATAATTAATAATGAAACCAAACTATATTTATTTTAACTTTAGATCTATCAAGAATTTAGAGGGATCAAATTTCTCAAAGTGCAAATTTTTGCTCGAGTTTTGCATTCAAAAGAGTTATTTGCACCTTGAGCAATTTTATGGCTCTACACTTGATAGATCGCCATTTTTTTTTTAATGTTGATTTTACTAAAAAAATCTGTCAACATTCATAAGCCTGAATTCAAATAATTGATATATTCTGATATATATATTTATTCCTAAAAAAATAGAACAAGTTTAAATCCATTACATAATTCTCTTAAAAAAATTTCAAACAAAAATTAAATATTATTTGTTTTTATTAAAATAAATATTTTAATTCTCCTCTACATACATTAGGTTTTATTTTAATGTATTTTATTTCTCCAAACAAAATTTAAATATAATGTGTTTTTATTAAAATAAAAAATTTAATTATCCTATATTATGTTTTATTATAATGTATTTTAATTATTCTAAGAAAAAAGTTATATTAAATTTGACTATTTATTATATATATTTTATTGAAAAGACAAACTACCGTATATCATTAATTTTTTTAAATAGTATTTCTAATATTTATTAATTTTATTATCATTCACAAAGCGTATGAACCATTTTTAAAACTGCTCTGTAAATTTTGCCTCTTTTACAAAATTAGATTGCATTCTCCGGGCTGGTGGACTATTGATTTTCTTTTATTTCTAGAACTTTGAATTTTTTTTATGAACATACTTTAACCGCTAAACCCCAAAGACCTCCCCAACGCAGAAGCCCATCTATTTCAATAATAACAAAAATCAAACCAATCAACATTATGCACTAATTTCAAATTGCTCCGGAAACAACGTTGAGAGTTGGAAAAATCTAAGTTCGTTCAGATTTTCTTCAACGTCCCTCTAATGCTTTAAATTTTATCTTGGACGTCTCTGTAATGCTTCAAATTTTATCTTCGACGTCGCTGTAATGCGTTAAATCTAAAATTTAAAGCTACTGATTCTTGTATTTTTAGTCGGCCACGTGTTTCGACATTTCCGTCCAAATAAATGAAAAAAATTGCCCAATTCTTTTGGTTGACCACAACTACCAAAGGAGGTCACAGAAGATCTACCATGTGTTTCTAGTCAACCTTATCCTCAATCAATGTCACTTCCACCCGGTTATCGGACTTTGAGTTAGATTATTTATGTTGTTGCATCCATAGCACAATCCAATACATCGACTCCAAGAAGGAGTTTGGTCCTTCCTTCATTAGGAATGTCACCTTCGACACCTAGCTCATCAATCACTATTACATCTATCCCAGTCCAACCCACCGTTTGTGTGGCTTCATCTGCACTGGTTGTTATGACTCAGTCATCAAGATATTTTCACACTCGTAGATTGATCTTTTTTAATCCCACGTGGCATGTCAGACCCTTCATGACTAGATCACAAGCTCGCGCTGTGGAAACCACACCTGCTTCTAGTATGACTACAGTTTCTACTTCTATCCCTGGTGGCCTTACTTTTGATGATTATCTATTGGTTGTTCAGCAGCATAAATCTCAGGGTTCTCAATAGCCCCAAGCTCCTGTCAATCCTTCCCATCACTATGATGTCTACGGTAACCCCATTTATTTTCCTCCCATTGATCCAAATTAGGATGTTTATCTGCCTCCGGCTTATCCTTATTGGATTGTTCCTCATGAAGGGACATTGATACAAGGACAAACCTTAGGTATACAAGGACAACCCTTACAGGGAAAACCTTTGATCTAGCAGGGACAACCTTATGGTCTGCAAGGAAAATCCTTACAGGGTACACCTTCGGTCCAACAACGCTATGGTCCTTTCGATCAACATCAATTTCAACCAGGAGCATCTTATGTTCCTACGGGGAAAATGTATCCACCATAGGGACAACCTTTTGTGCAATAGCAACAACCTTATGTTCCGCAAGGCTAAGCTTTTGTATAATAACGACAACCCTACGGTCCTGCTCCGGGTCAACCTGGTTGTCAGGGGAAACTTGTTCCATCGCAACCATTGGGCCAACTTTTTCCACAATGGCAACCTGGTGGCCTTCAGTATCTAGGCCAACCTGGTCCACAGGGATAGCCTGCCCAACCTCAGTAGTCGATTCAAACTCCTCAAGCCTCTCAACAACCGGTTCAACCTGTTCAACGTGCTTAGCAGCCAGTTCAACCTGTTCAACTAGCTCAGCAACCCATTCAACATGCTCAACAGGTACCACCTGATCAACCTCAACGCGCTACTTACCCTCCTCAAGGTCAATATCATGCGATATATAGTGCACCCCAAGGTTTTACTTATCATTCTCAAAATCAATCCCAGAGGGTGTATAATCCACCTCAAGGCAATGCTTACATTCTGCAGTAGAATCCATATGTTGCTCAGCAAGGACCCCAATGGTATGCTCAGAATGAGTGTCCCAGTCCTCAACCCCAATATGGGTAGAACTATCTAGCTTATAACCCCTATGGATAGAATCCTCCAGGACAAAACATATGGGGGAAAAATTTCTCCCAGCCTCGGGGGAATGTTAACACATGTCCTAATTAACGACCTCCAATGCCTTTTAATCCTCAATTGTTGTTTCTAGCTACATTGGAACTACCTGATGTGTCAAAATTAACAAATTATCCAGTTCTTAATAATCCATATTGGCCTCCAGTTCCAAGCAAAATTCCTGATGGTTGTCCTAAGTTTGAGGGCAAGTCCGGAGAAGACCCCCAAACGCATGTTATGACATACCATATTTGGTGTTCCTCTAAATCTTGGGTTGACGATTCCATCCGACTCCGTCTCTTCCAATGGTCTCTTACTAGTGTTGCTGGAAAGTGGTACATTGAATTATCTTGTGGCATATTTCAAGATTTCAACTCTTTAGCCATGGTGTTTCTTACACATTTTCAGTTACGGGTTCGGTATGAGACCGAGACACACCTCCTCAAATCCTTTAAATAGGACCGAGCTACACATATCTCGGATCATATTCATGAATGGAGGTGTCTCCATCGCTTGATCAAATTTGACATTCCTGATCGACTGCTAACTGATTGATTCACTACCTCTTTTTTCAATCAAATTGCTAAATACATAGCTATAGGGGCATGCGTAACTGAAGAACATGCCATTTCTCGTGCCCAGTACCTCAATATTTTGTACTCCCAGTCTGGCACATTGTATGATATCTTGCTTGATGCTCCTCGACCTGGAACTTCCAAAGCACCGGCGATGCAATTCGTTGATGGTATCATAGGTTCTGTGCCTCAGACTTCTCAGAAGTCTTGTCCTTCGAATCCTAGGAAGAAAAAATCTAATCCTTACAATGAAATTGCTTCTGAGCCTACCCCGAATTCTGGTAAAACCACAGAAGTCAATGCCGTTCAGGTCAATGGTAAAGGTAAGGCCAAAGCCGATACCCCGAAATAGGATTCTTAGAAATCTCGTGCTGATAATGGTTCACAACATAAGCCAAAGTATCCTTGCTTGATTTGTGATGAAGAGCACTACACCAAGGACTATCTTCGATGGGTTGAAGTGAGTAGATTACTCAAATCCACCCAAGGAACTATGGTTGTTATCAAAGAACCTTTTCCATCACAGCAGACCCAAATGGTAGAGAAACCTTAATCCTCTGCCCCATTTGGCTCTCAGGTCTTCATGATGAATGGTTCTGCATCTGTTTCTATCACTACCTAGTCGAAATATTATACCGAATCACGTCAGGCAGCTAGGAAAGAGATCGCTGATGGTCCTCCTCCTCCACCTGATTCTAGCCCTCTTTAGATTGAAAGGCCCAGTACTGAGCCTATTGTACAACCACCTTCCAAAGGTTTACTCTGTAAGTCTTCTTACAATCCCAACACCTGTGCTACTCAACATTACAATATTGTTGAGCATTTGGCTTAGGTGCCATCTACAATTTCTGCATTAGAAGTACTTCAGAGTTGTCTGTCTTAATGGAAGGCTTTGTTATCTACGATCGGCGGCATTGATTTTGTTGATTCAAGCCTTATCGCTTTCGACTTGGAGAATTTAGTCCCATGTCTCCCACACCAAATTGTGCTCATCATACAAGTTGACATTAATGGGCTGAATATCATGGATGAGGGTGCGTCTACGTGCATTATGTCATATACCTATTGTAAAGCCATTGGTTCTCCCGCTTTGAATTGATCACCAAATGGTCTCGAAGCATTTGATGGAAGGGAATATAAACCTCTTGGTGTTCTCGCTAGTTTACCAATTACTATAGAAGGCAAGAAGGTCAATGTCGAGGTTGAAGTAGTTGACGCCAGGCTCAATTACAATATTCTCCTTGGTCATATTTGGACTCACCCCATGCTGTGCATTCTGTCCACTTTCTTTCGTGTTTTGAAATTTCTGCACGAAGGAAAGATCATTATTGTTGATCAGTTGTCATTCTTCACTTCTTCTTTTGAGAACAACGCTCCATATGTGGATCAAATTCCTACTCCTTATGAGAGCGTAGGGTCGGGTCTCTTCAAATATCATGCCCTCATGCGTATTTTTCCTCTTTCTCCACCCAACACTATTCAAATAAATATGATCGCTCGATCTAACGGCTCGTGGATCATCCCTTCACCTGAACAGATCAATTCCTTTAGAGATTAGATCCCATTAAGTCCAATTGAGATTAACTATTGTGAAATGATTTTGGCTTCAGAGCCTCTACCTCCTAATCATTCTCCTTTGGGCATGTCTCTTGACACTTATTCTCAATCCCTTTGGCTCGGAGATTTAGATTCACCTGATCCCCTGAAAGATATATTTCCCTCTGATGAAGCCATCATGGAAACTATGTCTCTTGAGGATCCTTCATGGGATGATAGCCATTATCATTCCTCATTCATGCTTGGCCTCGAGGCCATGTCTATGTGTCTTGAGAGGTTCGCTTCTCAGGTTCGTTCTCCTCCGCTTCAAATGCCTATTCTGACACATGAATTTTTTAGGGAAGGTAACTTGAGTAATATCATACAAATGATGCCTATCGACATTTCCATGAAACTGGGAATTGTCGAAAACATCCATATTGGGGTCACCTGTTCTTTAGATGGAGTTAGGGTTTATACTAAACTTTTCCATGAATTCTGCGATGTCTTTCCATTGTCTTAGGAAGACATGCCTGGCATCGATCCGAGTATAGTGGTGCATGAGATTCCTACCTACCCTGGTGTGAAGCCTGTTTGCCAATGTCTTTGTCCTGTGAACCCTAGAAAGACTGCCACCATTAAGGGTGAAGTTAAAAAAATTCTCAAAGATGGTTTTATCTATCTGATTCCCTTAAGAGAATGGGTTTCCAACATTGTCCAAGTAGATAAGAAACAAGGTACAATTTGGTTCTGTGTTGATTATCGTGACATAAACTGGGCTTGTCCTAAGGATAATTATCCTACTCCCTTTATTGATCAGATCATTGATGACTATGCAGGGAGTGATATTTTTTCCCTTATGGACGTCTTTTCTGGCTACAACCAGATTAAAATTCTCATGACTGATCAACATAAGACTACCTTTATCTTTCCCTGGGGTACTTTCACGTATACGAAGCTCCATTTTGGCTTAAAAAATGTTGGGGCCACATTTCAGCAAGAAATTTCATATGCTTTTCACGATATTAAGCACATTGTTCAGCCTTATCTAGATGATCTTCAATCTCGTTCAGCTAAATTTAGGGACCACCCTGACCATCTTCATCATATTTTTCTTCACTATTGATGCTATAACATCCAAATGAATCTACATAAGTATGTCTTCTATGTTGATTCCGGTAGATTCTTATGGTTTATTGATTCCAAATATGGGATTCCCCTTGATCTGCTCAAATTTGAGGTTATCATTAATCTCCCCTCTCCATCCTCATTACATTAGCTGCAGAGTCTGCAAGGGAAGGCTAACTTTTTACGCCGTTTTATACCTAACTATGCTAAAGTGGCTAATGGATTCACACGATTACTAAATCAGGGCATCTCGTTCCTTTGGGATGAGATTGCTTAGAAGTATTTCAATATGCTGAAGACGTTGCTTGTTAACACTCCTCTATTGCGTCCTCTAAACTATCATCATGATTTTTCCCTCTATTTAGCTGTCGCTTTTAGCATGACTGCCATGATTTTGGTACAAGATGATGATGACGGTGACAGGCATGTTATTCACTATATATCTCGTAACCTTCTCAATACTCAAATGCACTATGCACATGTCGAGATGTTGGCATTGGCTGCGATTCAGGCAGTTCAACGTTTCCGTCATTACATTCTGTTGCGTATAGTGACTGTGATTTCTGACTGCAACCCTATGACCTGTATATTGTCTCGACAATTGTTGGGGGGCAAGTACTCGAAGTGGATTGTCATACTCCAAGAGTTTGATTTGGAATTTACTACCGCCAAGTCGAAAAAATCATTAGTCTTTGCTGATCTATTTTGCTCCCTCCCCTCTAACTCCGCTCTGTCTGGTTCTGAGGAATGCATTCTAGACGATATGCTTTTTCTAATTAGCACCCTTGATCCTTGGTACAATGATATCATCATATTTCTTCAGACTTCTACCTTCAAATCTGAGTTTACGAAGGATTCTCGCTGATGCATCCATCATGAAATGCAACCTTATCGTATAGTCGAAGATACAGTCTACCGCATCGGAGTTGATTCTATTCTTTGCCAGTGTTTGACTTTGAAGGAGGCTCAGAAAGCCCTGAATGACTGTCATAGTAGTGTCTGTGGTGGTCACATGTCTGGTTATTCTACTGCATAGAAAATTCTTTGTGTTGGGTATTTCTGGCCCACCATATGCAGGGACTGCATTGTCGTTGTTCTTAAATGCCATGACTGTTAGATCTATCAGCGTAAGATACATGCGCCGCCTTCACATCTCCACCCTTTCATTACCGTTGGTCCCTTTGCGAAGTGAGGCATTGATTTTATGATGTGTAACCCTCACTCAGCCAGGGGGAATGCTTATATTATCGTAACCGTTGACTACTTCACCAAATGGGCCGAAGAAATGCCTAAACTTATGGCTGACAGTAATACAACAGGTCAATTCATATTCAATTACATCATTTCTAGGTTTGGTGTCCCTCAAGCCATTGTTACCGATCATGGTTCCCATTTTCGGCATTATATGGTGGAGCAGTTGAATTCCAAGTTGTGTCTGCGTCATGATAGCTCGACATCGTACTATTTAGGCCAATGGCAAGGTTTAAGCCATGAATAAATTTCTTGTCACCATGCTTCGACGTACGATTGGGATGCAAAAATCAAACTAGCATCTCATATTATTTTCGGCTCTTTGGGCATATCGAACCTCAGTTAAGGATGCAACAGGAATCACTCCATTTCAGCATGTTTACAGTCTGGAAGCTACCCTTTCGATTGAGTGTGAAATACCTTCGCTCAAATTGGTTGTTGAATTGCTACCAAACACTTCACCAGAAGAAGAGCGTCTTCTCTACTTAGAAATGCTAGATGAAACTCGTCACTTTGATGCTTTGGTCATTGAAGCACAAAAGAAGCGGGTCAAAACTCATAGAAGGAGACCTCGTTCTCTTGTACGACCAAGCTCATGATAAGCTAGGGGCAAGGAAATTTCAACCTATGTGGCATGGGCCCTACATTGTTAAATGTGTTTTGTGGAATGGGGCCTATGAGCTCATTGATTACGAAGGTCATACTCTGGATCATCCCATAAATGGGTTGTATCTTAAAAAATATTATGCATGAGTCATTTGTGCATGTTTTGTGTACATATGTGTTGTTTTCATTTTTGTACATTTTTGGCTTGGTGTGCTTTACGAGCCTTTTCCTGCTTATTAGGTCATTTCTTATTGTACAGATGTTTATTACCCCTTATGGTGGTTTCACGGATGGTACTCCCAACAGTACTCGGAACCTGTCTTCGGCAACCTAGGTGATTTATGATCCTGTTGGTGAGTTGATAGATCTTCAAGGTATTTGTCTAGGGCAAACTACAGACAATGTCGTTGAGTATAGTGCTGTTATTGAACTATTAACCGAGGCGATTACCCTTAGCATTCATGCATTGGTTGTAAATCTAGACTCACAGCTTGTTGTTCTTCAACTTAATGGACATTATTGAGTTAGAAACCCTCACATCTTAAGGTTTTATTTACGTGTTCGTTTGCTGGAAAGACATTTTTATTACATTACATATCAACATATTCCTAGGAAAATGAATGCATTAACTAATGTAGTGCCTAACATTGTATTAGATAGACATTTGCGTAATTTGTAAAATCATTATGAAATGAAAATATCCATATAGGAAAATATATGTATATGTATATGTATATGTATATGTATATGTATATATATATATATATATATACATATCGATTTTTTGCATCGGTGTGCATCATAAGTTCAAAAAATATCTGCGTTTCGGTTACATCCTGATACATCATGTCTCTCAAAATATGTAGAAATAAAACCTAGGTGTCTACTATGTGTGACGTCCATGATAGCATGTCACTACCCGTACAAGCCGCCTTAGCAAGCGGTGAACTTGGTCTGACACCCCTATAGTGTGTCTCCAATATGCTTGAGGAACATCATCAAATCGCGTATAATCCAGAATCCCATAGGAGATTCCCTCCAGGTTGCGCACAATTTCCTCCTCCTTGCCTCCCTCACCATGTGGGGCAATATCAAAGTCACAGGGAACTCTCAGCGCTGTTGAGGACATATCTGTAGGTCTCTCTAGGCCAAAATCTGCAAACATATGGATTTAGTGTCAGAACATGCATAAGAAAAAAAATCATAATACTCATGAAAATAAAAAATCAGTCTTACCAAGTACTTCATCCCAATATTGTCCTTCTGGGAGTGGGAGGTCTGCATTACCAGTAAAATATGTGCCAGAGTAAGGCCAATCCTCCACGACAATCAGCTATTGGCAGAGCCAATCAATGAACTCTGGTCACCAATACATCTGTTTACCGCCCCCTAACCTTGGCATCAGAGGCGCCCAACGAGCCATCCGTGGTTCCTGTTCTGATGGTGTCAAGACTATCACCTCCTGACGCTGAAAAATTGGTAGTTGTTCTAGGATGAATGATACCAGAATAGACCCATAGCCAAACTGCTTTAGTTTTCCTTTCTTGTACTTCGTCAATTGATGCTTCATGTTGATTTTCAGTGCCTCTGCTCCATTGTAGAGGATCAGTGTCAAGAAATCTATATAAAGAAGTAGTTGTGTATTTTTAGCTTCGTGTGGTGCTTGGGATCCTGCAGATCGTGTGATGGTGTGCATCACTACCATTTATTGCCAAGTCTGGGATAGTTTGTATATCCACTTTCCTGCTTCATGATCCTTTCCATGCCCCTTAATACACTCGGTCAATTACCATGCTAATGTTCTCCATGGTGGGCTGGGTTCCAGCCAGGACTGATACTTCCCCACTTTGCGATCGCCCTATTATGAAATAAATGTCTGAAACTTCAATCTCAAGTTCCTAATCATGAAGAATGAATTTTTCCTGATCCTCATCCCAGATACTGATTAACTATTGTAGCAGCTTAGGTTGAGCTCTGAGGCATGGTGTCATGAATAATTTCTCGAGTCCACAATCTCTAAGAGCATCCATGCATCTTCCATTTTCCATGGCAAGTTTGTCTTCTTCATTGTGTTCTCGTTCTTTCCATTCGATCACCATTTTTCCGCTTCAAACCTGCAAACACATTCATATGAATGACATTAGCCAAATTCAAAACTTCTGATTGTTGAAAATGGGCCTATTTGCTTGCATTTTTAAGCTAAAATGGTCGTCGTAGTCAAGTGACTATTTTAGAAATAGTTGTGCCAATGGTTGCGCCCTAGTTCAGAATTTTTGGCGATTGGCGCGAGCCCGTGCCCAATACTCGTGCCAACTGTTGTGCCCTATTTTTTGCAATTTCTTCCATATATTTCCAAATTTATGGTTGCAGGTAATTAAAAATAAATAAAAATGTAGGAAAGGATGTTAGCTCTTACCTGGAACTGACGGATTCGAGATTGGTCTGCCGGATTGCCCGCTATCGCCGCCGCAAAGTCATAGTGTAAAAAGGGTAACTATTTCTCCCCAAGAGGTAAAAATGAAAAGTAAATATTTTTTACCATTTTTGGCATTTTATAACTTTTCAAAACCCTAATTAGGTTTTAATACATATTTTTCGTTTATTTCACTATGTTATTTCAAGAAATGGGTTTTACGTGTGTCTCTTGTGCAGCGATAGGTTTTTAATGAAACAAAGATGAAGTAACGATTTTTATTTTATACTTTTTCGAACTCGGTAAAAACATGAAGATGTCACTGATGGAGTCATCTTTCAACTCTTTTCTGAGTCTCTAAAATTGAAAATATTACCGATACTCTTGTCATTTTGAACTCGTTAAATGTCTGCGAAACGATATCTACCCAGTATACGTTTACCCCTTTTTCGAGTTGGGATAGATTATTTACGAAAAATGAATACCTTAGCCTATTGCGACTAAGAGGTTCTCTCAGACATCATTTTCTAACTTTTCCGACCTAGGAGAATATTTACGAAAAGGGACCTGCTGGAGTTTGCTTTTCTGCTTCTTTTCAAACTCTCTAAACATGAAAAGAAGTCGAGTTCTTCCTTTGTCAAACTCGTTAACCCTGATGACATCAAAAATCGTCACCATGATGTTACCCAAGTTCCTCCTTCCTAGGGCTCATAAAATGTACTAGGATGGACTTTTTTGAAGGATGAACTTACATCACAAGCATATGCTATTCCCTTTAAGCTTGTTTTTCAAAAATAATTGGGGTACTCGCCATAAATGGTGGGGGCAAGTGGAACCAGTTTTTAGTCCTGTTGGCAATATGTCGCTCTTGAACATGACAATCATTTGCATTTGTGTCGAGTTGGGGACATATCATTTTCATCATTTTTGCCTCCATACGTTTGGGTAATCTGTTTTGACCTCTCATCTGCTCTTTTCCATGTCATCATGACCTCATATCCCTTGATGTCAAATACTACCAAATCCAGAGTCGTGTCGCTGATATGGTCAAGAAAAGTTTGCCTTTACAGTTTTCAACCTCCCTCTGATCCTCTGTTCGGTCTTGATTCACTATCATCATGTTCCCCTATCTCGTTTTGATGATGTGGGAAACATTATGGCCCTCCTTCGACTGGGTCACTTCCTATCGACTTCATCTCATTATTTGGGAAGTTGATCTAGAGACTCCCTTCCGATACCTTGGAGTTTTCATGCTTCAATGGAAATTTCTTCCCATTTGACGACAGGTCCACATCATTGGCCTTTGATCAAGTGATTCTATGGGTGTTCGACTCCATATCACCATTCACATTCTGTGGATTGTGCTTGTTGTACCTTGAGAACCATTATCATTATTGGTGGTTTCTCTTGTGCCCGTTAATAGATTTCATCATTGGTTGGTAATCAGGTGACTTTCTTGCATGTTCAACTTTAGCTCACATATTCACATGCTTTAATTTGTATTTGTTTGGTTTGAGATGGAGCGCAAGACCCTGGGGTTTGTTTGATAAGATCCAAGCTGCAGAATATTGTAGTTTATCATGACTTATTGCATGACTCTTTTGATTGGATGGCTGAACATACATTAGTTTATTTGTTGATCCTTACTGCTGGATGGTTGCATCCATACCTCGGATCTCAGTTTTTATGTACTCTATTATGGATGGCTACACCCATGCCAAATGTTAATGTATCAGAGATATCATTTGTATTTTTAATTGCAGGTCTTCCAACAATAGTGTTTGGTTCAAACACATTCTTGTAAATAATTTCACACCTCCCTCTCTCTTAGACCTCATGCTTTAGGGGGCATCTGTTATAGAGAATTTTGTCACCATCCCTGCAATCCCCATCCTGCATATTGAAGGATCATTTTAGTGACTAATAAGAAGTTTCATGCCTTAAAAATACCATCATTGCATCCCTTTCCATGAGGACAACATTCCTTCTGTTGACAATTCCCTGAGCAGACCATCAGAAACACATGTTTTTTGGTTGGCGTAGGTAGACCATTATGCCCTCATGCCAATGAGGAAGATTAACACTAGGCCCCACCCCCATTGGTGCTTTGTCCCAATGGGATACCCATGCCAAGATGTTTTTGGAATTTTTTTTAAATATATAGGCGAAGTTTCCATTCTAACAACTTGGTGGGTGAGTAATCTTTGGTGGTTCAACTGAATATCCACGAACACCCTCCCTTGGCCTCTTGTTTCCACCTTTTGGGGAAAGCTCCCTAAGGATAAGGCCTCCCTTCCACCATAGTAGGGATTCCAGCCTCCTCCTCTCCCTCTATAAATAAATCTATCTCCCATTGATAAACTGGCTGACCAATTATAGCTGAATGGCTGAAGAGAATTTCTGAACATTTTTCTAACTAGATAGAGCAGAGAAAGAGAACTTTGTCGAAATATCTTAGGCTTGTGTCCTTGCCTCATCCCAATTCCTTCATGATCCTTCGTGACACGCTTCAACTGAATCCACTGAACGAGGCTGTGATGTCAAGGCTCTGGTTTTAATCCCTTTCTTATATTTATATATGCATGACTATTGTTTGGTTCCCATCTTGTGTTAATATGGTTTATTTTACACAATATGTTTAATCTTCCTTGACTGATTATCTAGTTATGAATGCGATTATTTTCTTATATGTTTCGTTTCTCATTTGATCTTTGTGCAGGAATCTGAGTACCATTGTTGAACGACCGTCACCTATCAAGACAGAGATCAAGAGGCCATCACCACTACAGATGCAACAATCACGTTGGACTCCAGGTAGGATAATCTATCCTAACCTATTTCATTCATTAACAAGGAACCTACACATTATATTGTTCCCTTGTTTCTAGACCCACTCTAGGGCTAAAGGGATAATCTTTGTCTGTAGAGAGGATATTACCTACACAACACCTGGCCCTTTACAAACTCTTCCTTTATAAATTGTAGAATTTAACACTCAACCGACAGACTAAAATCCTATGGAAGTTCAAAATCCTATGAGAGTTCAACCAATTTAGGTTCAATTTTTAGGCCATAAATTTTTCCTTGAATTAATGAGAGAAAGCCTTTAGTTTTTGGGAGAAATGACATTTACATGGTTTGAAAATTTATTTTATGCACTTACTAAAAAGCCTAGTGGTAGTGGTTGATGAAGTTATGTCAAAAAATGTGCACCTTTATGAGTTTTTGGGAAAAATGATAGATTTCCTTATAGTGTATGGGAGAAATAAAATAGAAATGACACAGGCCTTAAATTTTTCCTAAAATTTTATGGGAGAAGGAAGAAATGACACACGTACAAGGTTTTCCTTAAAGTGGTAGTGGTTTATGGATATTAAAATGAAGAACTTCTATTTATGTTCCAGAGATTGACTATAGGGGCATTTACTAGATATGTCACCTTTGATAAAATATGAGATTCAGAGGTTATCTGGTCCTTTATAGAATCTTCCTTTAGAACTTGTATAATTTGATACTCAATAGATAGACTAAAATCCTATGGAAGTTCAAAATCCTATGAGAGGCTACCTAGCCCTTTACATGAAATTAAATTCCTTAAGAAAGAAGGAGATCGAGAGGCTAGAAGACCCTTTAAATGTCTTAAGAAAGGATGAGATCCAGAGGCTACGTGGCCCTTTATAGACTCCTTTAGAACTTGTAGAAGTTAAGAATCAACAAACAAAATAAAATCCTATGGAAGTTTAGCCAATTTAGTTTCATGTTTTAAGCCTTAAATTTTGCCTTGAATTAATGGGGAAAATCCTTGAGTTTGGGGGATCCTATCCTATGGAAGTTCAACTACATTAGGTTCAATTTTTAGGCCTTAAAATTTTCCTTCAATTAAAGGGAGGAAGCCTTGAGTTTGGGGGATCCTATCCTATGGAAGTTCAACTACTTTAGGTTCACATTTTAGGCCTTAAAGTTTGCCTTGAATTAATGAGAGAAAGCCTTGAGAAATGACACATGCCTTAAAGTCTATGGGAGAAATCCAACATGACAGATGATTTAAAAAATTTGGCTAAGAATTTATGGTAGAAATGACACGTGTATGGGATAAATGTCACACGTACACAGTTTTCCTTAAAGTGGTTGTGGTTTATGGATATTAAAATGAACAACTTCTATTTATATCTGTTATAGAGATTGACTGTAGGGGCATTTTCTGGATATGTTACCTTTCAGAAAAGATGAGATGCAGAGGCTACATGGCCCATTACAGACTGTGCATTTAGAACTTATAGAAGTTAACACTCAACAAACAGACTAAAATCCTATGCAAGTTCATAATCCTATGGAAGTTCAACCACTTTAAGTTTTTAGGCCTTAAAGTTTGCCTTGAATTTATGGGAAAAAGCCTTTAGTTTGTAGGAAAAATGGCATGTCCATGGTTTTCCTTAAGTTTATGTGAGAAATTAGATCTATAAATGACATGCCTTAAAGTTTTCCTTGTCTATATTTTAAAATATAAATTACATGTACATAGTTTGCCTTAAATTTTGCATTATAGTATATGGGAGAAATGACATTGTCTTATATTTTTTTGGGAGAAATGACATAGAAATAACATATGTCAAAAGTCACACCTTTATGAATTTGTGGGAGAAATTACATGTACAGGGTTTGCCTTAGAATTTAGTTTGCCATGAAATTTATGGGAGAAACCACATCTAGAAACCTTTATTTTGACATCTATAAATAGGCTAAGAACATTAAGAAACAAATTTCAACTTACAAATTAGTTATGTCCTTAATAAGAAGTATGATTTACAATTATCAAATTGTTTAATAAATTGTCATAATGCCATTTTTGGATTGTACTATCATTCATCCTTGATATGTACAAGAATTTTACAACTTCAACATCAACCTACACTATCATCATAAATTAGTTATTTCCTTAATAAGAAGTATGATTTAGCACTTACCAAATTGTTTAAAAATTTATAATAATTGATATGTACAAGAATTTTACAACTTGAAAATCAACCTACACTATCATCATATCGCTATAGCCATGTCAATCTAGATTATTTATATCCATTACATCATAAAACAATCCACTTTTGACATTTTACAAGAATAAAGCAACATGGAGGGTGTAAATTTAAGTACATTAATAAAATGCATCCATGCCAATATATATTATTAAGATCCATTACATCATATTTAACACAATATAGATTATTGATATCCATTACATCCTAAAACTCTCCACTTTTAACATTTTACAAGAATAAAGCAACATGGAAGGTGTAAATTTAGGTGCATTAATAAAATACAACCATGTCAATATAGATTATTAAGATCCATTACATCATAAAACACTCCACTTTTAACATTTTAAATTTTACTCACCTTGAGTTTGGGGGATCCTATCGTATGGAAGTTCAATACGGCCATGTAAATCTAGATTATTAAGATCCATTACATCATAAAACATTCCACTTTTAACATTTTACATTTTACTCCACTTGAGTTTGGGTGATCCTATCCTATGGAAGTTCAGGTACTTTCAGTTTTTACGCCTTAAAGTTTGCCTTGAATTAATGTGAGAAAGCCTTGAGAAATGACACATGCTTTAAAGATAATGGGAAAAAGCCAATGACACATGCTTTAAAATTTTCCTTAAGAGTTTATGGGAGGAATGACAAATGCATGAGAGAAATGACACATGTACACGATTTGCCTTAAATCAGTTGTGGTTTATGGATATTAAAATGAAGAAATTTTATTTAGATCTGTTCCAGAGATTGACTGTAGGGAAATTTACTGGATATGTCACCTTTTATAAAATATGAGATCCAAAGGCTACCTGGCTCTTTATAGACTCTGCCTATAGAACCTTGTAGAATTTAGAACTCAACAGATAGACTAAAATCCTATGGAAGTTTAGCCACTTTAGGTTCATTTTTTAGGCCTTAAAGTTTTCCTTTAATTAATGGGAGAAAGCCTTTAGTTTTAGAGTAACCTTATAAAATGCTTTAATGTGAAGATACTACTTTACCTACAAAGCAATGGAATTGAAGAATGTGCTTATATATCAGAGTTATGTTATGACATATTTATCTTCCCTACCTAAAATGCTATTATCTTCCATTCCCTGTATATTTCAAGGCACTAAAAGAATGGATTTTCTAAATGACATGAATTTTACAAGGTTCTCTATTGAAACTAACAGTTTGTTATTTTTTGTTTCTATTGAAACTAACAGTTTTTTATTTTTCATTTTTCTTAGAGTTGTTCCATATGAGTCAAATTCCCATAAGTGTGACATATATTTATTAATTGTCTGTTTTAAATTTTTTTTAGAGGGTTTTCAATTTTTCTTCCATTCGCCTCTGGGTTTAGTATCTTTTATAGTTTGATAACTAGCAAGTTTAGAGTAGAAAGTAAATCTAGAATGTCCTAAATATATGAAATTAGAGTGTAAAGCATAGGAAATTAGTCATGGTCACAACGGTGGGTAATTGCAAGAAGGTTTATTTCATAAAATTTTAAAACAGAGAATTGGAATTGGATGATCCCAGACCAACTTAAATGTTTTTTCTTAAAGAGAAATGTTTCTAGTAGATCATGGATGATGTTGATATTTACATAAATTCTAGCATATGTGTGAAAACTCTTCATATTCCTCTCAAGATCTACTTATATGTAACTATCCAAGGTACCTTTGATATCATTAAAGAATTATAAATTCCAAAATTGAAAGGGAATATTAGGGAGGTGATCCCACTTGCATTTTGGCTATATATGTAGTGAATGGGTAAAATTTGGGGAACCATGGATTAACAAATATACTCTGTCTCCTCCAAAATAAGGGAACCATAGTTCTATACCACATAATGTTTTTTAAGAATCAAATAAATCTATTTACACATGCCTAATACATAACCTTGTAAACCATTAAATATGCAAATTAACAAAAGTGATTTTTAAAATGAATTTTGTTTAGTAATGTGGTGCATACACTAGTTTTGGGACCTATTATATTTCTCAGTAATATATGCATATTAGATAGAGGATGGATTTTAGAAAATAAATTATAAAATTTATTTTTAATTTCATACCTCGAAAGTGAGGGAGTGAACAAGTTATCATGGGAAAGTTGGAATCAATTGTCTTGTTAAATTAAAACATTCCAACAACCTTGCATGCACTAGTTTTGGGACCTATTTATATTTCTCTATAATATAGGCATATTATATAGAGGAGGGATTTTAGAAAATGAATTAGAAAATTTATTTTTAATTTCATACCTAGAAAGCGAGGGAGTGAACAAGTTATCATGGGAGCATTGGAAGAAATTGTCTTGTTAAATTAAAACATTCCAGCAACCTTATCTGCAAAAAAATATTTTTCTGCTAGTGGCTTTCATTTACCATTACTGGCCTTATTTTCCCAGGTTGATTTTCCACTATTATACAGTTCAAAAGAGGAGGATGTGATAAAGATAGTTCCAACTCCTCTTTCTTCTCATCTCTTAGCTTCCCAAGTCATTGGGCAACTATTATTAGCTGGAAACATGATTATTAGGAAAATCAAGATTTTGAAAGACCTTCTTAAGTGGAAGTCCTTTGCCAAAAGTCTTATTGTCCTAGTTTAAATTTCCATGAGCTAATATTTGACCCCGATCTCAAGATGAGCTTTCCTTTTTGATATTAGTATGAGTTATTCTATCTTTCTCAGTTCCAATATATCAATATGTTTTATCTTTCTTATTCTCTATAGGTTTGTGCTATCTACCTTAGTAGTTATTAGTTTAAGTATAAACTTTTTCGAGATATTAGTAGTTGTCTTATACTGTATTAGATTTCGTATAGGCCTTTATTTAGTCATTTATATGCTATCATCTAGCCTTTGTATGGTATTTGTATTGTATGAGGACTTCTTAGTATATTTTTTTCAACTTCTTTGTCGATTATACTATATATGGGACTGTGCTCGACTCTTAGTTCACTCAGCATACTTCACATACTTTAAAAAATCGTATTTTACGTTCAAATGTGACATAAGCGATGGTATAAAAATGCATTTTCATGAAGGAAAATATATTGACATCAAAAGAGAATTGGCACATGGTACTCATAATGAAAACACAACTAGTGGTGGTTGATTAATACTAAGACTAAACTGATTCTAACAAAGGTCAGGAGTGTATTCTGTTGAGCACTCATGGCAAAGCGTCCTCCTATTCTCTCCAGTTGGAAAGTCATTACAGAGTTTTTTTATAACTATTATTCAAACCTTATTCCAGCCAATATAGGTTCATAAAACTTGATTATCACTTACTTGTCAAAAGTGATGTGAGTTTAAATTGTTTATATGTACTTCATGTCACCATATAAAAGTCTTATTAATTTTTTTTACAATATTAAATAACTATGTTTCACTGGACTCAACTTGAGTTACGTTATCTCTCTGTGATAAGATTAGTGGAAGCTGAAAATTATCACATGATTACGTACCCTAACACACAGTTGTATTGATATTCCTGGTTATCTCCATTCTATTAAATTAATATGGTTGATAGGTTTCATTTATTTAATTACCGCAAACTCTTTATGACAATTTTCACAACACTTGTGATGAGCAGAGGTAATAGTGAAAACCATATAACCATTAATATAGTTGTCTTTTAAGTAGTGAAAAATTAATGGTAAAAAATTTGATTTACAATTTCCTCTTTCAGATCTTACAATTTATCATCTTTATGTCTACATGCTGATTTTTCTCTACATAAACCGATGTATCATCAACATCTTAGATATGCCCTCCATACTGGCCAATCATCATGGAGATCATGATGTTAGATGAGGCGTTGTTAGAGTCACCATCATACTCCTTTCCCAATTCCATAGAATATAATGTAAGTGGCATATATCTAACTAATTTAATCAAACTCCGTACAAATTATGTTTCCATTCATGATATCAACTCTAAAAATCAGGTGGGATATATAGTAGGGTGCCAACCTAGAAATTCGGAGCCGAGGCTGTAATTTGGTGATGAAGCCGCAACTTGGAGCCAAGGCCGCAATTCGATGACAAGGATGCAATTCAGAGACGATGCCACAATTCAAAGCTCAAAGAGGCCGCAATAAACAAGGAAGTCGGAGGAAAATTACCTGCAAACATAAAAACAATGATAAAATTAAAACAAAAGAAAAAAATTAAAACAAAAATAAAGCAACAGGAATTACCCAGAAAAAAACAACAGGAATTACCCAACAAGACTCTGCTAAGACCCTCTAGAGAACTAAAAGCAGAGATGATAAGCCTGAAACGCAAACACAACAGATTCAAACGAAACACAAACACAACAGACGCATATGTTAATAAGCCGAAAACCCATTAACGGGTCCAGACTGGTGCATTTATAAACTAAAGTTCAGCCGGATTATTTTAAGAGTTCGGTCGAACTACTTATGTTGTCGGTTTTTCCATATCCGACCAAAAGTCTGTTTGCCCACGCTGTCAATATGTGGTCAATGTAAATGGAAGAATGAGTTTAGCTGAACTAACTTTGAAAGTTTGGCCAAAATCTATAATAGTTTGGCTGAAATTTTATAAAAGTTCGGCCGAGTTGTTGAGAAAAATTGTTTTCTACCCCCGATTCTCACAAAAGTGTAACCCAACTTCATGGTTTTACCCATGACACTGTTCCATGATGTGAAGATCCCTTCCTTGGTGAAGCCACCTGATGGTGTACGGTTGTGGGTGTGCTTTGGTTGCTACACCCAACTGCTTCACAAAATCTACTAAAATAAGGTTATTTTGGACCTTGCTATCAAAAATGAACTACAGCGGGGAACCCTTCACCTACATATGGGAATGGAAGAGGCACTCCCCCTCCTCTAGATCTTCGGGTTCCTCCTTTTGGATCTTTACGGTGGAAACAATAGCGTTGGGCTACACATCAATAATCTGATTCACTTTTTCATTCCCCTTGTCGGGTTCTCACTCAGAGTCGAAACATGCATTTGATTCAGAAGCCTTCATCTTGGCCACCAATGACTGCTTGGACCGACAGTCACTTGTGTTATGAGTGGAGATCTTATGGAACTCACACCACTTTCCTGTGTCCTTCTTTGGCTTTGCGGTGTTTTTCTTCAATTACGGCTTTGGAGGGTTGTGCTGGGCCACCTTACCTTGTCTTTTAACTTTGTATTGCAGTTTGGGAGTGCATGTCCCTTGCTTTTGATTTGCAGATCCAAAGTATCGCTTCTTTTTTTTGAATTTCTGCTAAATATTGGTAGCATATTGGTATGTTGCACCAAGCGAGGAAATGTCATGGAACTTCATTTACTCTTGAATGTATATGTGTAGACAACTATGGTACTTCAACATGAATTGTTTCTCTGAATATTTGATACCCAAATTTGTGCACAGGTTATGGAACAGATCCATCAGTTCATTCACATCTTGATCCCTTTGTTGTCGCAGCGTAGTCCATTGTATGTAATTGTCCTCATATCTCCCTAGGAGATAATATTGTTCCTTGATGGCATGTTGGAAAAAATTCCAAGTGGGTGTGATCGAGAACAAGGAGGTTTCTCTCTCGTCCTTTTGCTCACTAGGTTTCCCACCAATCCTTGACATGGGGGGCAATTTTGAGGAGCGCAAAAGTAATATTTTCCCGATTTGAAAATTCATGCACTGAGAAATATCCATCTAATAGATTCGATCATATATCTACGTCGTCTGCATCTATTTAGCCATCAAATATAGGAACGTCAAATTTTACATGTACCTTAAAAGGAGTAGTGCCTCGAGAGTGGTTGCTGGATGAAGGTGCATCGTCAGGGGGTAGCCGTTGAAGGATCTGGGAAAATTTATCCATCATCACATTCATTTGTTTATTGAGGGCCTTCTCGAGAAATATTCTGATAGGATCTCCTGATCCCTTGTCTTTCTTTTCTTCCGCCATGGAAGGTCATCGGGGTTTGCAAGCTTATCTTGCAAAGGTTCAACTAGATCGAGCCGAAACTCCCTATACCCCAACCTTGTTGGGGACATGCAAAGAAAAATCAAGAAAAAACAAACCGATTTGATACCACTAATCCATACTTATGCAGGAATGTAACAAAATATAAAAATAGACATAAATTTATATATGCAATAGGAATAACACTTCATTTAATTAATGTCAAATACTGAATAATTCTTATAGACATAATGGAAAATAAACTAGCTCAGGTGATGGTATCTTATCTCGTAGAAGAGATGTGATGACTACATGCCTCTCAACTATGTTACAATGAGACTCAAAAGCCTATGTATTATTGAGAAACAATATAAAACACTAAACATCCAAAAACCTAACCCTAGGAGATGAAGCACCAAAACTATGGGCCTTGTTTGGGTAAATTGCTACATCAAATTCCCGGGGACGTAACTTTGGCATACGATCTTCGTTTAATGTGAAAAATACCTCGTTAGAAAGATCTATATGAGGAATAAAAATTTTTGGTGACAAAAATCAATCAAAGATCCATGTTGATCCCGATTGTCCCAAAAAAATGTCGTTGAGGGCCTCAAAACGGCTCTGAAAGTTCAAGACCCGAAAAACTACCAAAAATAGTAAATTGTGCTAAAATGAGGAAACTGAAAAAACAAAAGGAAACAATGGTGGCGGTCCTAGTGGAATAGGCAGCTGACCACCAATATCCACCTGCATCAGTTCATAACCTAACCTTGGCAAGATTTTGTTGTCGCGGTTCTTTTGAGTTTGGCGACATGCGATTTTTGGAGGGTGGTGGTTATAGTTTGTTATGGGATAGCTGCATTGGACGGGTCAGCTACCCAACCAGCATGGGTTCAAATCCCACCGATGATGAATTATATTTGTAAGACTATATATATGTGTCTGTGTCTGTGTCTGTGGTTGTGGGTTGGAATTTGAATTGCATTGTTTAATGGAGTGGGGTCGCTTGTACGGCGGGTCAGCCAATGGTCGAGTGGGTTCGATCCTGGTGGGCCCTAGATAATTTGGATTATTTTCGTTGGGCGGCATGGCCACCCCCACCAAAATAGCTTTAATATATATATATATATATATATCTCTGTGTGTGTGTGTGTGTGTGTGTGTGGGGTACAAGTAACATTATTTTTCTTTTAAATATAATTGGTCAAAAAAATATGATCTGAATTTTGGGTTTACTGGAAAAATTGAAGATGCAATGAAGTCACCCATTTTGGTCACTGCAATCCCTTTTTGGTAATTTCCAAATTATAGCCTCGTTAGTGGCTGCCAATGGGCCTAATTTGACCAAAACTTTGACTAGCCATAACTTCCACATACGAATGCGAATTGAGGTGTCATTTGCTCTATTGGAAATTTTGCAATGAGATCTTCGATTAGAATGTGGTTTCATTTCAATCCAAAACTTTTATTTTTGAGCTTTTTCAAAGCCACTTCTGAATTCTAAGCATTTATGTAGCTACTTGGATCATGTATTGCTTCTAGGTAATTAAATAAATTTACAGTCAAACTTAAATACCCTTTACCTCGTATGGGTGACTTATTTGATCAAGTGTAAGGGGTTAAGGTATTTTCGAAAATCGACCTACTATTAGGGTACCATAAGATAAGAATTAAAGAGGAATACATTTATAAGACAACCTTTAGAACTCGCTATAGACACTATGAATTTTTACTCTTACCCTTTGGATTAACCAATTCCTCGATAACCTTCATGAGTCTCATGAATGGTATATTTCATTAGTACTTGGACAAATTTGTACTAATTTTTATTGATGACATATTTATTTACTCTAAAAGTATGGAAGAACATAAAGAGCATTTACAAATTGTCTTGCAGACCCTGAGGGATCACCAACTACATGCAAAATATAGTAAATGTGAGTTTTACAAAGAACAAATTCAATATTTATGACATTTTATTACCAAGGAAGGAATTGTTGTGGAACCATAAAAGATAAGGACCATAATGGAATGGCATGTTCCTAAGAACGTAGCTAACATACAATCTTTTATGGGGTTTGTTAGATATTATAGGCAGTTTATTGAAGGATTTTTGAGGGTATCCTAACCCATTACATCCTTGCAAAAGAAATGGAGAGTTTTCAAATGGACAGTGTCAAAACAATTTTGACGAGCTCAAACATTTGCTTACTACAACCCTGTTATAAGAATTACATATCCAGGTAAAGGGTTTACTATTTTTATCGATGCCTGTAAAGAAGGTGTACGGGGAGTATTAATTCATGAAGGTCGGGTGGTGGTGTATGAATCACGGAAGCTAAAGGAACACAAGAAAAAGTATTCAGCATATGATTTATAACTCACAACAGTAATGCATTCCCTAAAGATGTGGTGACATTATTTGTTGGGAAAGAGATTCACATTGATGATTGATCATAGTAGTAAAAAACGACCTTGAATGTGAAACAAGCCCGCTAGATTGCTTTTTTAGGCGCATTTGAGTTTCAAATAAACATCTGAAATGAAAATAAAATCAGGTCACTGATGCTTTAAGTAGGAAGTTGAATTCCATATATGAAATTTCATTTAGTGAAGTTGTAACCACATTTAAAGAACAAATTAAAGAGGTAACCTAGAGAGACATAAAATATCAATTTATATGGCAACATAAATGAGATCCAAATAGTAATGAATGACAACTAGGATATCAGATAAAAAGGGAATATATGTTAAGTTACGTGAATAGATTTTATGTTCTTAATTAGGCAAGCATTAAAAAATAATTTTGGATGAATATCAAAGAAGCCCTTCTACCACTTACCCTGGGTATCAGAAGCCAATTACTGCATTAAGAAAGGAATAATTTTTTCCAAACATGAATAAAGAGCTGGTTGTTTAATTTTCTCAATGTTTGGAATGTCAACAAGTGAAGATTGAACACCAGCATCTAGCTGCTTTGCTCCACCCATTACCTTCCCTGAGTGGAAATGAGAAGCCATTACTCTCGATTTTATTATGAGACTACTGAGAAAAATGAAACATAATGAATCTATAATGGTGGTAGTGAACAAATTGATCAAGTCTTCTCACTTTATTTAAGTGCAATCTACCTACAAAACAGTCAAGATTGCTAACATATTTATGAAGTATATTTTTAGGTTGCAAGGCCTTCCAAAAATAGTAATCTCAGATACGGATGTAAAATTTACATCTACCTTTTTGAAAAATCTATTTTAGGGATGCAGGTACAATTTAGTCCTGCTTATCATCCTCAAACATACGGAAAAACCAAAAGAGTCAATCAGGTGATTGAGGACATGTTGAGAATGTACGTCATGCAACATCCATCTAAATGGGAGGACTGTATTCACTTGGTGGAATTTTCTTACAATAATAGTTATCATACATCCTTAAAGATGAGAACATTTGAGGTATTGTATGGGCAAAGGTGTAGGAAACCTGCTAATTGAATCGGTCTTGGTCAAGCCTCTATGTATACTTGATCGAAGATAAGTAACGTTGTGGAAGCGACATTTCACCTAGTTTAAAGTGCAGAGGAATAACTTTAGCCGAGAGGAAGATACTAGGAAGATGAGCAAATTAAAAAAAATTCTTATCCAGGGTTGTTCTAAGGCTATGAAAAAACATCGAGACAATGTTTACTTCAGAGGGAGAAGATGTCATACTCACTAGTAACTAGTAAATATTTTCTTTTACTGTGATTAAAGAATAAACAAGAAATTTTAATTATTTTTAAATTATGTAAAGGTTTAACCTTAAGGAAGAGAATATTTGTTTTACATTGAAAAAATGGATGTTCTGTACATTTGAAGGTCAGATTTGCATGAGGACCGCCTCTTAGGGTAGTTGGGCAGTTGTGGCTCAAATGGTTACCTTCCAAAATTGTTTATTGAAGAAGAAAAGAAAAGGTTAAAAGGAAAAGGGAGAGGAATTGGAGAGGGTTAATGAACCTCATGAAGGAATTGACGCAAGGTAATGTTTGCATAAATTACAAAAATTCTGTGTTGCTCTATTTCTTTTCTTCCTGCTGGTCAGAAAGAGAAGACTGCTATGGAACACAAATTGTTCTTGACTAAGTCTGGTGGGGACGAGATAGTCATATATAGTAGTTATTAACCACAATTTTTCTTGAGGACTGACTACGCTAGAGGCAAGGTTGGCACAGGGGGAGTTTCAGTCTGTGCACTGAACTCATGGGTTGGGAGGAAAGCTCTTCAATTTCATAGGTGTACCCATTGAAACATAGTACTAGTATGGAAACATTTTAAGTTCTCTTTTCACCAAAAGATAATGCTGGTAAGAGGGTATGAAAATAGTTAAAAATCCATTACAAGAATTAGTGATAATGTTGTTAATGACTGTGTAAAACAGTTGAAACATTAGAAGGGTAACGTGTGCTATGCATACAAGTGTCGAATGTGGTTTCTGTAGATAATATTAATAATTTAAAAGGATAGACTGTGCAAGAGTAATAAATGCTCTTCCTTTTAGTTTACTTCGTTATTGGGTTGTTTTCAATACTCTTGAGATTCAAGAGAAATGTACTTTATTAATATTTATGAACAATTCCAACAAATGTATGAATTTTATATGTGCTCTTAGCGAGAAGGGGAAATTATTATAGAACGATGGATGTAGGTGGAAGCAGACAATGGAACCCTCCTACAGTTCGAGGGTTATTTCTTAAAGAAGACAGGAAATTATTATGACCTGATTGATAGGTCATAACCGAGACTCGGAGGGAAATTTTCAACCAAATTACTAAACACAAGATGAACAATTATTGACTTTTGCATAATAATATAAAATAGAAAGAAAACCAAAAATGGATTCCTGGAGGCAAGAAGCCAAAGAGGAGAAGGGTTAGAACCCTGGGCCGACCATCTACTGGCAGCTCGAGGAATATTCCCTGAACCTCAATGGTGTATTGTTAGGAAACAAAATGTAGGGAATTATCTATGAATTGATCTAAAAACAGAACAGTGTAAAACCAAAGAACTGTAGAAATTAATCATACAAAAATAGTACAAAATCATTGTCATAATCATAGTAGTGACATACCCAGAACTCATTATTATAATATCTTGCAGAAAAAATCGAAAGCACAAAAGGAAAATAAAAATATTTTCTTGGGTAAGTTGTAATAAAATCACAAAAGAAAAATATTGCAATTCTGTATTCAATTCAAAATAGGTTCCCTAAAGATAAAAGTACCAATCTACATTAAAATCCAGTGTTCTCAGAAAACCCTCTAGCGGAAAGATATGTCACACCATAACCTTTAGGGTGCTTCAAGATTCAAGTAAGGAAACCCTCGACCGTAGCCACAAAACAAAATTACATTAAACACAACTTTTTAAAACAGTATAATGGTCGACTGGGATAGATCGTTAGAACCTTTGACCAAGTGGCTAAGTGAGGAAACTAGAGGTGGCCCAAAGAATGACCATGTTTTAGCCAAGCAAAGGACTTGAGAACTAACATGTAAGCGTTAAGTAGTATCATAAAAATAACTATCTAAAACCCTGAAAGCTAGACTAGATTACGGTGCAATAAAGTTCACTTGTGAAGAAACCAAACAAGGAAAACAACAGTAAGGAAATGTTATAGGGTTAAAAATAAAGCTAATGTTAGAATAAATAATCTAGAGCTCACCTATCCTTACAGAAGAGGAAAACCCAACTTTCATTGTAAACAAGGCCAATACCTAACACAACCGGTAATTAGTCGAACACATGAAGGTCTACGTTGATTTTTAAAAAGGAAACCAAACAGAAATATAGGGCCAAACAAACCCTCTTACTTGGTTCTTGTAATTTGTTGAAACTAATCAGCGAAATTGTGGCCAAGGCATCGATGTGGACGAGAGAAGGGAAATTCCAGCTGCAGGGAGACACCCAGAAAACCATCGAAATCTGAACTGGAACTATTTCATTTCAAGCAGGGTTCACAATGGTTGAATCATTTCATCCAAAGCTAACACTAAGCACATGAAGAAGTCTACAATGGACAAGGCCGAAGATGGAGTGCAAAAGCTTACCTTCCGTGGACGAGTGGAGAATGAGAGGGTTTTTGCGGAACTGGACGAGGCACTTAGTTACCCAATAAACCCTAATGCAATATAATCATCGATGTGTGAACTGCGTGGAGAGCCGTGGATCATGTGCGGGATCCAAGGTCTGTAGCAACAAGTGGCAGTGGGAAGGGATCTCCAAAAATTTTGAGCCATGAAATTGACATTTATTAAGCCATCAACGTTGGAGTTTGCTAGGAAGTACGTACAGATTTGTTAGCGGGAGAATATTACCAAATATTAATGGAACATGGGGTGTTAAATTCATATTAAACAGACCTTATTAATTTTATGAGCCAAATTTAATCAAATGTAACATCATTGATCGTTAAGCATTAATAGCGTTTTATAATGCCTTGTTGTTATAACACTATGTAGTATGCAATTGCAATATTGATAAATACATCACCATGCAGTGTTCAGGAAATGACAATTTTACTTGTAAATTTTCTTTTTTACACAGAGCCTATGATTTCAGCGCAGCTCAAGTGCACAACCGCTTACCATGTGGGCGGCCATGTCTGTTTCGGATAGAACCGAGCGCTGAGAGACCTGGGTAAGAAGGGGGGGCTCTATGAGACCTGCTATGGTTTCTGCTAGGTAAGCTTTTAGCTGGTACCCATTTTGCACAATATTCTGTTGCTATTGGTGGCTATTGAAGAATATTTAAGTTGGAACCCATGAAGGACAAATCAATGTTGCTTTTGGTGGCTATGGATGAATATTTTTTACGCTGGTACCCAATGTGAACACGATATTGTGGCTTTTGGTGGCTTGGGCTGCTATAGTTCTTATATTAGGGAGGTAATGGTTTCCAAGTTCAGGGGTCTGGTTTACAGTGCTGAAGTAGGTTCAGAAGAGGTAAGATGATCGCCTGTTTTTGCCGAGGTGGAACCCATGAGAACATATGGTTGGTCTGATATTGGTCGCTGTTGATGCATGTTTCGAGGCTGGTACCCAATGTCGAATTTTGTGCAAGTTTTTGGTGGTTAATGAAGGAGATCATTAGCTGGTACCCAATGTGAACATTTGTTGATCGCTTTTGGTGGCTATCGAATTTGCATTTCGCTGGTACCCAATGTGAACAAGTATATGTTGCTTATGGTGGCTGTGGGTGAACCCAAGTTGCTGCGTTTTATCCCGTTTAATCCGTGGTGGCGTCTGTTGCTGAGATTTTATCAGGGATGGTCTCAGGTTTTCACATATGTGGCATCGGATGTTGAACACCTCAGTACATTAAGGTGATGCGATTCCATGTGGAGATATCGGGATGATATGCATTAGATTTTGGATGCATGTGCATCGAGGTAGTCGGTGCTCCGACTGGTTTTAGATTTGGGGGTTTTTTTTTCTCTCTGGTCGGTCTTTTGGTGCCCTGGTTTGTGGTTGCGGTGTGTTTGGATCGTGGGTCGCTCGCGTGTGTTTGGAACGTGGTTACAATGCATGCCACCTTTCAAGATCTTGAAGTTATTACTGGATCCAGGCATTAAGGGGACTCTATACGTGCTGGAAGCAGCTCTCTATGCCAAAGCGTGGCCTGTGGTGCTAACCTTTTCGATCTCTGCCATTCCCATATTGGCCTGCAGGCAAGCCTTTGGATGAGATCGGGTTGAGTTTTTCTTTGGATGAGATCGGGTTGATGTTTGCTACCCAGGATTGTGGTAGCGGAGTGTGGAACATGGTTTTACTGGGCATACCACCATTCAAGATCTTGAAGCATCCACTGGATCAAGGCATTTAGGGTCTCTAATCATGCAGTGGGGTGTCTTTGCGGGTGATGGTGGTCGCCCTGTTTCAGTTTTCTGCAATTGCTGAGGGGTCTATGGTATTCCGGTTAGCCTTTCGTTTCTCCGGCTAATTCAAACTGTTTTTCAGGGGAGCTGGCTTTTCAAATTTCCCTCCATCCGCCTGACATAAGCGGTGATTTGACTTATTGGCTCGTTGGTGGATGGTTGTCTCATTTAATGATATAACCATTCACCAACTCATCTTTTAATGACACATTCTCTAACTTTCTCATCTCTGACCGGTCGCCCATCAACAGTGACCGTTCACCGACTGATTTAATCATCTCATCAGTGCTCCGGTTTTTTTTCTCGGATTGCTCTTTGACTAGTTTTTAGATCCGGGCGACTCTAGTTATGTGCTGCGGCTTGTCTTTGCTATTTCTCCTAATCCGGATTCCCCCCAACATTATAGCATCTGGCGTTTGGATCGTGGCATTTAGCTCTTCGGGCATGCTGTATTAACGATCTGTGGATTTGTGACTTCAATGCCACTATTTTATTCTCAGATATTCCTTGTCGCCTCCATGGATCTCGGAGTTATCCATTTTTCTGATCTTTCGATCTCTGCTACAGCGGGTATTTGCATGGTCCAGGTGGACGATGTATTCTCTATTCGTCAGGACATATCATATCCTTTCGATCCCGGATCTAAAGGACTCGCCGGTCTTGGTAGGATGCAGTGAGGTGTCGGATCTCCAGATCGAGTTGGGGAGCCGGATCTCCCCCAATCATGGGGACCAATCTCTTCGTTTTTTTGGGTGCTTTTTGTTTTCTGGACAGTTCATCAAGCGAGCCTGTTTTGTTTGTGCAGGGATGTTAGTATGGTCAAGGGCTACTTTTTTCTTCTTCAAGTGGATCAGGCTTATTTATCAAGTCTCTCGGTTTCCATATGTCATGCGTGCATGATGTATTACAAGCGAGCCTGAATTGGTTTTTGCCTAGCGAGATGGCCTTCTATGGATCTCACCTTTATGTTTGCTATCTTTCATTTCAGTTATCTTTTATTTCTGTATTATCATGAATATGATGCTGCATATTTTCTCTGCTGGCTCTTTTCAATGTATACAGGGATGATCTCGTGGGTATGTTTTATACTATCCGTAATGTTGTTGGCCATGAACATCGAATTACTTATCTTCAGAAGTGTATTCTGGATGTATTTGGTATATGGGGTTTTCTCACTGTTTTATATAACAGTTTGAGAAAGTATTGATGATCATGTACTTTCATATATTTCTTTTAATATATACAGCGTTTTTTTTCCTTCTGAAAAAAAAATAATTGGATGTGTGACATGAATCAAAATTATTTTCATTTTAAAAAATGTTTCTTTTTAAAATATTTGATTCCATCCAAAATTAAGATAGATTTAGACTAGTACAAAAGAACATTACAATTTAACAAATTTTATATTTTTAATAATTAAATTAGTAAATTTTGATTAAAATGTATTTAAGTTTTTTTTGTCTAAATAATATATATATATATATATATATATATATATATATATATATATAATTTAATTCTATCGTATTTAAGATACAATAAATTTATATTTATTTAATTATATTATGAATAATATTATGTTTTATCGACTAGAATCACAAACACAACATTTCATTAAAATAACAAGTATGGCTGCAAGACAGCTAGTCCCTGCCTTGAGCCTAGTTGCAAACTCAACTTTTCAGAATCTTTTTTTTATTGATCTTTTATTAAAATATTGTTATTAATAATCACAGATGAAAAGATCAGATGTATTTGAAACATTCCAGCATCTAAACTAATCTGCCATAGTAAATTGCACAACACAATAATTAATATTTAGGTGAAACCAACTTGTGCTTGAAGAAAACCAGTAACTTAAAGATAATACAATAAAACATTCAGACTAGTTTTTAGAATTTGCAGAATGGTTTAATATTTTATTAAAATATTGTTATTAATAATCACGTATTGTTATTAATAATTACACATGAAAAGATCATATGTATATGAAACATTCCAGCATCCAAACTAAACTGCAAAAGTAAATTGCACACCAGATAATAGATCGCACATTGTGCATAAAATTTTGCGAGAGGGTCACGTAAATGAACTGCTCCAAGAACCTGCAAGAATCCCTACCAGCGAACCTAGGGTATGAGATTTACGCACCAGGGCAATTTACACCTTTGTAGATAGTTTTGTTACTGCTTTCCTCAAGTGTGGTTGGTCTTCGTTATGGCAGTCGTTTCAGGAGGGGCTGGGGCCACCCCCTCCTTCCGCAATGTTACTGCAGGCGAAAGTCGTTCTGGGAAACCACTGCGCGAGGGAATTCAGAATTCTTCACCAGTTTTGAGAGCTGCCTGGCAAGCTCAGTCGAAAGGAACCTGTCTACCGCGGCCTGTTTAGAAGCCCCGATTTACAATACCACCAAAAACACTGAATGAATACCGTGGTTACATGAAATATCATGCTTTAATCTATAAGTTCATAGGCATCTGGCCTATAGAAAAGGATATCCTGAAATGGATTCAAATCAAATGGCAACCCAAAGGTCACATTGACCTCAAGTTTGGGGCCAGAGGTTTTTTTACTGTTATTTTTACTAATTTATTAGACAAAGAGCGCATTTTTGAAGGCGGTCCTTATTTCTATAGCAATGCAGGTCTTTTTATTCGCCAGTGGGAAGAATGTGACAACCCAGATCAGGAGCAATTTCTTGCTTCCCCTGTTTGGGTTCGCTTGTTTGGCCTTCCAATAGATTTTTGGGCTCCGGCTATTCTGGAGGGCATAGGAAATTCCTTAGGAAATTTTGTTAAGATAGCTGATACAACTCGGCGGGGTTGTTACACTTATTTTGCTCGCATTTGTGTATATATGAATATCTCAGAGCCTCTGCCTGAAATGATTTAACTAGAATATGAGGGCAAACTCTGGAATCAACTTCTTGATTATGAGCACATTCCGTTTCGTTGTAGGCGATGTCATGAATATGGCCATCTCTATAAATCTTGCCCTTTGAATAATGTTGAAATTCCTTCGCCTCCAAACTCTATAAACCCTGATCAAATTCGATCAGAGGAAGAAGGTCTCATTCCAGTCTAGGCGAAAAAACGACCTAGTCGGTCTTCAGGGACACAAGAACATAAACGATCAACAGCTGAATAGGCTAATCGATACGAGGTATTGCAAACTAAAGGTGAACCAATGAATCTAGCCTTACATGGTCCTGATGTGGAAGGCGACAGTCCTATTGAGGAACCTAGCACTTAGCCAAGTCAATCAGGCACGCGAAAAGAAATTGATGATACTGCAGAGCCTGCTTCAAGTCAGCAAAGGGAGATGCCATTAGAAGAAACCCCTGTGGATGTTGAAAAGCATAAAGAGGAACTTTGTGCTGAAGAACAAGTGCTTAAGAGACTTCTGAATGATTGGAGAAATATTGATGACAGATTTATTCCTATTGAAGAGAAATAGTTATATAAAGAAACCTTTGAAAGGTATCTCACAGTGTAGGGACATAAGGAGGTCTAAGCAGTAGAACAGGGAATCACCCCAACTCATCTAAAAGCTCCAAAGAAGTGAGGTCGAAGAACTTTGCAAGAATCTATACAGTTAGTTGGGGAAATGCTGATTAATACTGGTAAGATAGTACCGTTAACGATGTTCTTTCAACAAACTCCGAAGTCTTCTCAATGAAATTCTATCATGGAATATCCGCGGCCTCAATAGTCGAGGTAAGCAAAGATTTTTAAAAGAGAAATTGCGGTTTGAAAAACCTCAAGTTATGCTACTTCAAGAAACCAAAATAACAGGCTCTAAACTGAGTACTCTTCTTAATACTTTTAACCCTCATTATGAGTCTATGGAAATTGATTCTCGTGGCGCATCAGGCAGCATAGTGGTACTTTGGAACCCGGTGGAAATTGAAGTGGAGGGTTGGCTTGCCTTTCCTAGAATTATATCTGCGTATTTTAGGCAAATAGGCTCTTGAGAGTAGATTTTTATCTCGACATTGTATGTTATGTCTATTCCAGGGGAGAGACAGAGTTTTATTCAGGACATTCGCACCCTCAATCAGCTATTTCCCGCTCAGTACTGGCTAATTGGGGGGGATTTTAATATCATTTTTAATTTGGAAGAAAATAAAGGAGGACTCAGGCGTGAAGACCCAGATATCGCATATTTTCGAGACCTTCTTATAGATCTTCATCTAGTAGACATCCCAACAGTAAATGGTAAATTCATTTGGAACAATCGTCGTGGAGAGCGACATCAAGTTGCTTCTCGATTGGATAGGTTCTTGGCATCAGAAGCGCTAGTGAGCCTAAACGTTTATTACGAAGCGGAAATATTACCTTCCTTGGGGTCGAATCATTGGCCCATTCGTCTGGATATATATGTAAAATCTGGACCCATGAATCGGCCCTTCCGATTTGAACTTTTTTGGCTTCGAGATCCACAGTTTTTAGAGAAAGTTAAACAATGGTGGGAACAACATTTACCGGTTGGGCGGAATAAAATGCATACCTTTCAGCTCCAACTCAAGCAGTTAAAAACTGAAATAAAAAGATGGAACAGAGAACAGTTTGGTAATATCCATCAGGATCAACTTCATTTTCAAGCGAAAATGAAAGATTTGCAGCAACAAATGATTTTGCATGGCCGAACGGAAGCCTTGAGCATTGAGGAAGGTCTGACCCTTAGCAGCTTAGAAGAACGGAGAAAACAAGAAGAGATTTTGTGGAAACAAAAAATCTCGAATTCAATGGTTATGGGAAGGAGAGTGTAATACAAATTTTTTCCATAAAAAAATGATTCAGCGACAGCAGCATAATCGAATATTTTCTTTAAAAGATGAGAATGGTAATTTCCTTGTCCAACATGAGGAAATGGCTCAAGAATTGTGCAATCATTTCAAAGGATTGCTCACAGAACCTCATCCAAACCGGGAAGATGCCATTGCCAAAATAACAAGGCATATTCCTTCTATCATTACTCGAGAGAATAATTTAGCGTTATTGTGAGAAGTCAGTTATGAGGAATTTGAAGCAACGATTATGCATTTTCCCAGGAATAATGCTCCGGGACTTGATGGGTTCACTGCGGAATTTTTCAAAGCTTCCTGGAGGTTTATGGGTCAAGATATAACGGATGTTGTTGAAGAATCTCGGCGGCATCGGAAGGTATACCCAGCTCTGAACGCCACTTTCCTTACTCTTATTCCGAAGAAGGAGCATGCTGATACACCAGTGGGATTTCGACCTATTGCACTTTGTAATGTTATTTACAAGATTATTTCAACTATTATGGTGAATCGTCTTAAACCCCTTCTTCTGCAAATTATCTCTCCGGAGCAAACTAGTTTTGTTACAGGTCGACAAATTTTGGATGGAATTATCACTGCTCAGGAAGAAATCCATACGTTACAGTCTAACAGGGTTAAAGGTATGATGATCAAATTATACTTAGCAAAAGCTTATGACCGGATCAGCTGGTCTTATCTTCTGGCAGTTCTCAAGAGTTTTGGTTTTGATCAGCGATGGTTGCAGTGGCTTTTCTCTTTCCTTTCCACACCAAATTTCTCTATTCTAGTTAATGGCATTCCATCTCAGCCTTTTAATATTTCAAGAGGCCTTTGGCAGGGCGATCCCTTGTCTCCTTTCCTGTTTATCATAGCTACAAAAGGGCTTGGCCGGCTAATTAAAGCAAATCTGTCAGAGCGCAGGCTTCATGGTTTGAAACTCTGGGGTACTACTATTTCCCTAACTCATCAACAATTTGTTGATGATATTCTACTCTTCTGTCAAGCTTCAGTCCGTGAGATTAGAACAATTCTTGCAATTCTTGATATTTTTATGGCTGCTTCAGGTATTATAGTGAACAATGACAAATATCAAGTGTATTTTCTTAATGCTAATAATGCTTTTCAATAGTATCTAGCTCGCCTCTTAGGCTTTCGTATTGGCTCCTTCCCCATGTGCTATTTGGGAGTTCCATTATGTAAAACTCAGTTAAGGCTTTCCGATTGGCGTGATCTCATTACAAATATGGAACATAAATTGCAAAAATGGGCATTTCGAGTTCTTAACGCTCCTGGGTGACTAATTTTATTAAAATCAGTGATGCAATCTATTCCTATATATCAACTTTCTGGTAGAGCAGCCTCGAAAATTGTCTGTAACCAATTGGTAAGTCTGTTTACAAAATTTTTATGGCAAGGGGCGCAAAATAGTCGGAAGTGGCCCCTTGTCTCGTGGAAGCTGATGATTCGATCTAAATTAGCAGGGGGGTTGGGTCTTCGTGATCCCTTTGTCCTTAATCAAGTGATGGGTGCAAAACTCTAGTGGCGATGGCTCCAACGAGGACAAGACTTGTGGAAGATGATTTGGGAAACTAAGTATGATATGCCAGGCTCTATTGCTGAAAATTTGAAAATTGATGTGGTTCCTAAAGGATCAGCGATATGGAATCTTGCAGCGGGTAGCCGATCCCTTATTCGTTAGCATAGTTTTTGGGAAGTAAGGGATGGCACAATTGTGCTTTTTTTGGAGGATTCATGGAAACAAAGAGAGAAGTTATTTACTCGTCTAGACCTTGCTAAACTCTTCTTATTCACCAATATTCCACACCACCGCTTTGTGTCTAATTATTGGACTCAGCATCAGATGACACACTGGAGGAAATGGAAAGGCAAAGCAGCATGGCCAGACGCACCTGACGCTCTGCAATGGCGAAACTATGATCGAGAGATGCAGACCAGGAAAATTAATGTACAAACAAGGCCAAAAATTCTCCGTTGGGGTCACCGCACAAAAGGAATGTTTACTTTCAATGAAGATTATCATATACAAGGCCATAATTATCATGATCAAGTTTCTCCTGTTTGGAAGAAGATCTGGGGCATGTTTCACTAGCCCAAAGTGGCTTACTTCTTATCGATTGTTGGTCATGAGAAAATATTAACGTGGGATAATTTGCAAAAGCAAGGTATGATAGGGCCGTCAGTTTTCTCCTTCTGTAGACAAGCCAATGAAACCACTGAGCATATTTTCAATAGCTATGGCTATGTTGTACCTCTTTGGCACAGTTTAGAATTCACGTTCAGGCAAACAGATCGGGATCCCACCAGCGTGATTACCACCTTTCTGAATTGGTGAAAAGGTGGCTACCAATGTGTGGTTTTAAATCGTGCCTGGTAGCTGGTTTTGGGCTTCTTAATCTAGGATCTCTGGAAGGAACGTAACCAATGGATTTTCCATGGTGAGGACAATCATAATCACAAGGTCTGGGAAAAGGTGCTTGTCAACATCAGAGAAACTATCCTCGTTGAAAAATGGCTTCAAGATGATTGAAAGGCCGAAGGATACGAAGCACAAATATTACATAAGTTAAACATCCATCCACATATGTTAGCAGGCAATCTTTGGAAATTCAGACCTCTTCGGCCACAGTCCCCTCAACGTTGGCAACGACCTACTCAAGGATTTATCAAACTCAATTTTGATGGGGCCTCTAAAGGAAATCCTGGGCAAGCTGGTATAGGAGGTGTGTTCAGGAATTCCCAAGGCGATGTCTGTCGAGTTTATGCTTTGTATTTGGGGTATGCAATGAACAATGAGGCGGAATTGGCTTCGCTCCAATAGGGATTAATCATAGCTAAGCGAGAACAGTTCCACCGGCTTATTATTGAAGGAGACTCTGCTATGGTGATTGGAGCTTTGACCAAGCTTCAACAAGGTACACATTGGGATAAAATTAACCAAAGTTGGCGCACTGCAACTATGCTACAAGAAATTAAGACTCTCGTTCCTCAGTTACATTATATCATTCCATCTCATACTCGACGAGATTGCAATGCAGCGGCTGATTATTTGGCAAATTGGGGTTGCCAAAATTGTGATAGACATCTAGATATTACCCCCTCTGCTAGGGCTTGGGATATTGAATTTTACTCTTTGCAAGTTATCGTAGACAGAGATCTCCGAGCTAGTGATATGAGAGAAAATCCCCGATCGGGGTGCGGGCCAGAATCTGCAGCGTCAGCGGCTTTTATGGCATAAGATGGCTGTCATTTTTTTCATAATGACCATGATCTCCCGAATGTGGACATGATCTTGTGTAATTATACCTCTGCATGTCGACGCGATAGCTCTTTATGACAGCTTCCAGGTGGGTAGTATGCTCATTTCTATGGTCCTCTGGTTTAGTTTTCCGGTTTGGTGCAACGCAGGAGGTTATTCTGTTGGTGCTTCTAGTTCTTGCCAGCGACTGTTCATCTGGTTTCGGTATGTAAAGCTTCACTTTCACACTGTTAACTCTGTGCATCCTTTGCAATATACCATGTGTTTCTCACAGATGAAGGATGTCTTCCTCGTCATGATCTCATGATGTTTCCATGAAGATGAAGAGGTTAATTCGTGTTTCAGAAGTCCTGTTTTCAATTATTGTCGTATAATACGGTTTTCGAAGGATTTTGTTGTGGGTTTATTTAATTGCTTCTCCCTTTGTCATTGTAATGCTTTTCTTGGCGGTTATGAAAGGATGCTCTGTGGCACGACAATGGTTTCGTATTCTGGATGCCGACTCTGTTTGTTTCTGTGTTGTTTTCCCGGTTTTGTTAATAAGACGATAGGGGTTTGTTGTTTTTCATATCGGCTCTGTGGACATGATTGCAGTTTCTCCAGTTTTCAGCTCGCCCTTCGTCATGCTGGCCCTTATTACTCAGTTCTGTGCATATATATTTCTGGTTTTTGGCTAGTCCTTTGTCATGTTGACCCTTATTACTCACTCCTGCGCATATATATTTCTATTCAACCTTGCAACTGTTTCCGTCGTCCTGTCTTTCACAGATTATCTGCCTTACTGTTTTGCTCTGGTGCATCTCTTTTTCTCACAGGCTGCTTGGGCACCAAAATGACTAAGTCCACATTGTCAGCTCGTAAATCAAGAGGCAAGGGTCAGGCAACGAAGGTCCCTGTGCGCTCTTCTAAATGAGGGCGTAAAACAAATGAACAGGTTGTTGAGAATCTAGTTAATGCATATACAACCATGACCCCTCCACCTATTTGCAAGCAAATTGAGGCCTGGGAGCAGTGTAGTTTGGATGACGAAGCTGAACCGCACTAGCAGCAAGTAAAATTGGATTTTCTGCTAGACCCTGGCAGTACTAGGGGTAGGGTGTCTTTGTTCCAGCAAACTGTTAAGATGTATTGGCGCCTTAAATGTGTTCTTGCAACAGCTCTGATGAGTATGAAGGAACAAGATTCTCCTTGTTCTTTGTTATTTGAGCTTAATCATATCAAACAGGACATGACTACTATGACTAAGATCCAGCAACTGCAGAATGATCATATTGGACGTATTGAAGAGCATCTGCGAGATATGCAGTGGGTGGAGCTGCTTGGGTCTGAAGAAGATCCAGTCCCAGTGAAATCTTTTGATGTCTAGTCCTTCTTGTTTCTTTTTTATTATATATGTTTTTTGTTCAGCGCTATTATAGTTGTTGTTGTATATGTCAGTATTATGGACACAGTCGTGTAGCTCTTACTGCTACAGCTAGACAAAAAAAATATTGGTTTTGGCTAGCCTTTAACTGTTTAAGATGGCCAACAGACCTGTTTTCCCTTTGGGCAGGTTGAGGCATAGTCTTTTGTTGTATTATTTAAGCAACTTGCTCTTTATAATAGAAAAGACAGGTCCTACGGAATTAACAAAAAAAAATAGATCGCACATTGTAAAGAATAGAGTATTATCTCAAAAATTATGCCATGTATCTGCTCACAACAGTCTTTGAACACAACAATTAATATTTAGGTGAAACCAATTTGTGCGTGAAGAAAACCAGTGACTTAAACATAATACAAAAAAAAATTCAGAAAACTAGAAAACCATAGCATTTGCATGGTAGACATATACTTCTAGGTGTAAGTAAGTGAAACTGATAAAGATAGGTTATAATAAGATATTCAGAAAAAATATTTCTAAGTGTAAGTAAATGAAACTGATAAAGATAAAGATCTTTTTGTAGTATAAAGCATAATACAATATGATGGACTAATCAACAATGAGTGTAAAGTTGCATCACCTTGTATGCAAAATGACGTTTGCATTATCAAGTATGAAATTGCCGTGTATATGGAAATCTCGAAGGCTGTAAGTAACATCGACTATAAGTAACATCGACTATATCTTCTAGATATTTTTCATAGGTTAAGTCTTTCAGACAGAGACAAAGATGAACTAATAAACTTTTTTTTAAAATGCAGTCATATTGGACATTTTTTTCTATTGGACAGTCAAATGAGTAAAAATAAATTATTAAACACCATTCGGAGCTCCCTTAAATCGGTTAAGGACCAGTTGGACCCAAAAAGCATGAAAGGTGTTTATTTGATCCCTTGCTCTTGTGGGACTCCCTACATTGGCGAAACTGGTCGATCGATTAATAAGAGGATCCAGGAGCATTCTGCAGATATTAGGCAGGTGGCACCTTGATCTCGGCGCTAGGCGGGCGCATGCGAAAGAAGACGAAGCATCATATTTGTTTGGAAGATGCTAGAATTCCTTGCTAGGGTTGATCATTTCCATCATCGGAAATTTAGGGAGGCGATAGAGATTGAAAAGAGGCCTTGCATTGTGAATAGGGATGATAGGATGGAAGGTTGGGTTGCTGGATTCCATCTCTTCACTCCTTATAGGTTCTTTCCTTTCTTTTTCTTTGGTATTTTTATTCTTTTGTTTTTTGTTTTATTATTATTATTCTATAATTTTTATATTTATAAAAATAATTTATTTTTCTCTAGCTTTAATTTTATTTATTTATTAATGTTTTTACTTATTGCTTAATTTATTCATTGATTATATCCTTTATTTTTATTTTATATTTTATTAATACTTTTATTTATCAATTTACTTATTTATTTATTAATTGGTTAAAACATTTATTTATTTTTTTATAAATGATAATTCTTTATTTTTAATTTTATTTGTTAAAAATTTAAATAAACAAAATTATTAATGTATTTATTTATCAATTTATTAATTTATTTAGTTATTGATTAAATCCTTTATTTTTAGTTTTATTTTAATCCTAATTAAAAAAAAAATAGTTATTAATCTATTTTTTTTATTTTGACTTTGATTATTATTTTACTTTTTATTTTATTGTATTTATATTTATTTTTATATTTATATTTATATTTATTTATATTTATTTATTATTTATTATTTATTATTTATTTCTTTATATTTATATATTTTATTTTTGTTTATATATTTATTTTTATTTATTTATTTATTTATTATTATTATTATTATTATTATTATTATTATTATTATTTATTTTTTTTGGTGTCATTTCAGTTTTTAGGTTTGATTTTATATCATTTTAGTTTTGACTAGCGTTTTTAGGGTTGGGTTTGTTATGTTTTCTGTTTTTATTTCTATTTTTATTTTTGACCGTTAAATTTGGGTTTTGACCGTAGCTTCTCTCTTTCTGGTATAAATTGGGTTTGTCAGATCAGCCAATCTTCATTATCCTGATGATGAACTACAGTTGGTAGTTCGAAACGCGTCGTTCCTAAAATTCTCATGTGATTATCCCGGAAGATTTATATCTAATATGTTATGGATCACAGAAGCTTGCACTCTCAAATTAATAATATGTCTAGGGTCATAAATGTATTTTTTTTAGTACGATACATGAAATATGTTATGAACTCTTATGTGACACGTTAGTGCAAGCCGATATGCTACTGGTCTGATTCTTTCCAAAATCTAGAATGGTACACAAAAATGGGGGGGGGGAGGGGGGCAGATTTGCGCAACCACCCCATCTCAAGGAACTCTTCCTAGGTTTGACCCTCGCATAAAAATGTTCCCCAACCTGAAATTCGTTATAATTTCTTCTCTTGTATGCATAATCCTTTTGTCTATCTTTGGAAACTCTTAAATTATGATGTATTTTTCTTATAGTTTTCTCCATTTCAACTAACATATTAGATCCTAGGATTATATTATCCTCTAGATTATTCCATTTGGTAGGATTCCTCAATCTTCTTCCATATAGTACTTTAAAAGGGCTCATATTCAATGAGTTCTGGTAACTATTATCATATGCAAACTCAACTACGTGGAGATATTCCTTCGCCACTTGGTTCATTGTTGCATAACATACATTCTTAAAAATTTCCTATAGTACCTAGCTCACCTACTCGGTTTGCCCATCTATCTAGGGATGATAGGTGGTACTAAATTGAACTTAGGTACCTAACCCTTCAAAGAGAGCCTTCCAAAATGCAGACGTAAATTTTACGTCCCTATCAAAAATGAATGTTTCAGTTATGCCATGTAATTGAAATATTTATTTAATTAAAATGTTAGCTATTTGGACAGTCTTGTACGTAGGTTGTACTAGAATAAAATGGGTGATTTTACTCCGATGGTTCACCACTACCATTATTGAGGTATTTTGTCTTTTTATTCTAGGTAATCCAATAATGAAATCCCATTTTATGACATCCCACTTCCATTCCGGAATGGGTAATGGATGCAGTAACCCCACTGGGTGTTGATTTGGTGCCTTGACTTTTTGACATTCTAGACATTTAGCTAAGTACTCTGGAATATACTTTCTCATTCCAGGCCAAAAATAGTTTTTCGTTATGGAATTTTTTTTTCTAGTACCAACAATGAGCAGCGTAGGGACTTCTATGGAATTCATCCAAAATTAGATGCTTGACACTCAGCTGGTTGGGAACATATATTCTTCCTTTAAAATTGACTATTTTTTCTTTACTTATCACGTATTTGAATTGTTTTCCAGATTATTTTTTTTTCCGTTGTGTTTGTTGCCACAAAAATTCATATTCAAGGTATTTTAAGGTGACTTCTTTTATCTGATGAGAAAAATTAGTTTCAGTATGGATGTAGGAGAGTTCATACACATAATATAGCATCTTACTTAATGCATATGCTACCCGATTCTCTTTCCATTTAAGATGCTTAATCTCGAACTCAAATTCACTCAAAAAGGCAGTACATTTGGCCTCACATGCATTAATATTAAGTTTCTTAAAGAAACTTGTTAAGCTAATATGGTCTGTCATTAATTTTTTTTTTACCCAACAGGTAGTGTCACCATAATTTCAAACTGTTTATTACCGCGGTGAACTCCAAATCATAAGGCGAGTAACTTTTTTCATGTTCATTTAGCTTGTGTGACTCATAGCCTATTACCTTTCCCTATTGCATAATAACACCTCCTAGACCTTCTTGGCATGCATATGCGTAGACCACAAACTCATTTTCTGGTTCAGAAACTTTTAACATCAGGGTTGTGGTCAATAAGTGTTTAATTTCACAAAAATAATTCTACATTCTATGTTCCTCTTGAAAACCCTTCTCTTTTTCTATAAGGAGGTTATAGGATAAGAAAATTTAGAAAATCCCCTTATAAAATGATGATAGTAGCCAACTAAGCCCATGAAGGATCAAATATCTGCTACATTTTTAGAGATATTCCATTCCATAATGGTCCTAATCTTCTCGAGATCCACAACTATTCCTCAGAAGAAATTATGTCCCAAGTATTTGATTTGATCCTTGAAAAACTCACATTTACTAAGTTTCACATATAGTTTATGGTCCCATAAAGTTTGCAATACTAGCCTCAGATGTTCCTTATGCTCCTCTAAGTTCTTTGAGTAAATGAGAATATCATCAATAAAGATGAGAACATTTTTATCTAAGGATGAAAAATACTATTCATTAAGTTCATAAATCTATTGGGGCATTAGTAAGTCTGGATGGAAAAACCAAAAACTCCTAATGGCCATACCAATTCTGAATTTTGTCTTGTAAATATCCTCCTCCTTTATTTGTATCTGATGATGTCCCTACTATAAATATATTTTATAAAATATGATGGCACCGTTAACCTAATTAAATAGGTCGCCAATTCTTAGCAACAGATATTTATTCCTGATAGTTAACTTATTTAGTTGCATATAGTTGATATATAACTGTAGCGAACCATTCTTTTTTGTAACGAACAATACAGAGTTTCCCCCAGGTGACAGTGATCCAGATTTATGTAGGAACACAACAGAATAAGCATATAACCATAAATACAGAGATGCAGCAGAATTAACACTTCATTTCATTAATATCAAAGAACTGAAATTTGCTTACAGACAGAATGGAAATAAAACTAGCTAGGGCACTAGTAGCTATCTCTGAGAAGAGATGTGGCGGCTACAGGCCTCTGCACTGAGTTACAATGAGGCTCGAGGGCCTATTTATTATTGAGAAACAATGGAGAACCCTAAACATTCCAAAAACCTAACCCTAGGAGATGAAGCGCCACAACTATGGGCCCCGTTTGGGTAAATTGGTGTTTCAACTTCCCAGGGACGTAACTTTGGCATCTTATCTATGTTTGACGCACATGATACATCATTAGAAAGCTCTATCCGAGGACTAAAACTATTAGGATGAATTGAATGGTCCAATTCCCCGGTAAAAGCATACCCAAAAAACGTCGTTTAGGGCCTCAAAACGGCTCCGGAAGTTCAGGACCCGAAAAACTGCTAAAAATAGTAAGTTATGCCGAAACTGAAAAAAACTGAAAGATACAATGGTGGGGGCCCAAGTGGAATAGGCGGGTGGCCACCAATATCCACTTGGATCAGACAGACATGGGCTGATATATCCATTATCTAGTAAATCTTGCAGTTACATCTCAATTTCTGTTAACTCTGGAATACTCATACAGTAGGGGGATTTTGACACTGGCGCTACACCTGGAACTAATTCTGTAGTGAAATCAAGGTCCTGTTTAGGGTGTAGCCCCAGAATTTCCTCTAGATATATATCAGAAAATTCCTAGATAATTGGTATGTTTGCTATGGTAGTTTCTTTATTTTTGGCATTGGAATATCTAATCTGTACAACATACACTTGGCAGCCTTTTCTGAGGCATTTTCCCAACTAGGTAGTTGTAATAGGTCACAACTCAAATGGCCTCCTAATCCCTTGAATTTCACATCTTATACCATATTTCATGAGGAAGATGATAATATTTTCTTTGTAGTTAACCAAAGACCAATTCCCTTCTAATCATTCCATCCCAATTATGACATCGTAAGATACTAAAGGCAACATCTTCAAATTTTTGTTGATTTCTTTTCTTAATGCTTCAATAGGAAAATTTTCCACCTTAGTAGTTACTCTTCGTTTAGCTCTGGTAGCCAATTGTACTAACCATGGGTGTTTAAATTTACTAGTTTGTAGCTGACACATTTCAACTATTTTTGGGCTGACATAGCTTAAACTATTGCTTGGAACTATTAAAATAGAAACAACATAGTTGGGTATCTTACCTTCCAATTCTATCATTGTAGGTTGATATTTTTCCTTATGCCCTACTAAGGCAACATTAATCCTCGACATACTTCTCGCCACTTATCCCATAGTAGAAGCCTCTTGCACATTAGAAACCTCCTCTGTTCTAGCACTATGGGGGGATTTTTTGTAATAATGGGGTTCCCCACAACCCTAACACTGTAAGGGAGGTTTCTAGGATTGACTACGTTCATGTCTTCTTCATGCCTCTGCTTGCTTACCCTTATTCTACAATATGGTCTTATATTGACTCCTTCCAAGATATTTTTTTTTTTGTCCTTTATGTCCCTAACAATGTAAACTTTGAAATGGGAAATATAGACTAAAAATGGGAACTCTAGTCAAAAAATCCCTAAAAAACATGAAAAACAATCCAAAAATGAAAAGTGTGTATTCGAGAATGAGGATTTTTTTTTTGGGGTTAATTTGCAACATTTTTTTAAAAATGGCAGTAAATCTAATTTTCCTATGCCAAATAAATGTAAAAAACACACTAATGTTGTTTCTAGAATACCATTTTTATTTTTTGAGTACAATTTCAACAATTATTTAGTAATGACGTTAAATATAAAATAATGGGATTTTAAACACATTATGATTCCAACATTTTTTATCCATTTCGTTTTACATATAATATCATGACACTAAAAATCCCTAAAATTCTAATTGTTTTCAACCATAATGTTAAAGATAAAAAATATTTCACAATTTTTTACCCATAGAATTAAAAAACATTAATTTTTCAACATATTTTAACGATGATATTATGAACAAATTATATGACTAAAATAACCCAATGAAACATACAATATTTATCTAAGTTATTGTTGGATTGTGAATATTTTAAACAAATGAATTCCCCATAATTAAAACATATAATCCAACAAACATAAAATGACTCATAACTTCCTATAAGATGATATGGAAGTTAAAATCTCATTTTCATTTCTCAATGAAAAGATCATTTATATAAAAAAAATTACACAGTTATTCAAAATCACTCATATTCTCTTGCACACCATCAGAATTCATATCTTCAGATGAATGACTCAATGCAATTGAAGATGTTCAATATTATTCTTTGTCACCAACTAGTGCCCCATCTATGTCAACATGCATGCCCACAATTTAAGGTTTCAAAAGTATTCTAGATCTATGAATGGGCTCAGCACACTGCCATATCAACACTGTTTCTTCTGGTAGAAACCTCTTTAGAATCTCTATCATCTTGGAGTGAAGAGTTATATCCGATGTTTGTTAATTTGAAGTCATAAACAAGTTTTCCAACTACTTCCAATTTTAAGAGGTTTATGTGGCGACGATTTATATTTGTACCCTTTATTTTTCTCTTTCCACCAATTTTTTTATCAACTACCATATTTGTCTTGTACACACCATTGAATGGGTGTGTGTTTGTGGCATGCCATCGTACTTCAACATTTATAGCATCTGCATTTTCTGTAATGGCCTTTATAACCTTGCAAACCCATAATGGATAACCATGTGCATCTTCATCATGCAACCCTCCTTAATATCCTGTACTGAACCCCTGTAAAGGTCTTCCATGGTTTCACATTCTACTCAAGATCTTGCAGAAAAAATATACATTTCTCTTTCCTCCACCCATGTAGAATTAATAATACCTTGAGATTGTTGTTTTTCAACAATGTTTGTTTTCTCATGTTCATTTGACTCATTTTGTTGCCAAATAATTGGAGTCTTCATAATCATATCTTCATTTTTTGATCTTGAAAGGATATCACTATGATCATTGAAAAAGGACTCCCACCAAACTAAATTAGCAACATCAAAGTAGTCATATGTATATCTAATAGATTTTTTAATTTCTTCGAGGCATTCAAAATATTTTATATCTCTCTTCTACCTTCATGCATTATGAACTTAATAAACTAATTGTAATAAAAATATATTGTATGCAAATATTGGATGTTCTAGAATGAACTTACACAATGCCAAACCAGATGACAACACCCATTCTGCAATATTTGAATACTTCTTTCCCCTTGTAAGTGTTTTCCCATCAATTATTTTGATAATAAATTGATGTTGGAAGCTAATTTAATTAATTTTTACAATGCATTTCTCCTCACAGTGTGATCCCAAAATAAACCTTATCATGTCAACAATTTCTTCTAAGACATGAAAAATAGGGTCTACCATATATGATTTCTAAATATATTCAATTAATGATGGAAAGCTACCAACATCCTTCATCCTCAATGTTACTAAAAAACGACTGCACATCTGATCAATATGGCTGTGAGGGTGCCCAACAAGAAAGAAACCAACCTTTACCTTATGAAAAATTCTCAAATCAAAAATCATGTTTAGATATCCAAAAACATTTTAATTTTTGTTTTCATGAGAAGTGTTGTCCAATTGTAGATACAAAACTCTAGGAATATTACCAGGCCAATGAGAAAGCACATCATAAATTATGGATATTGTAAGATTTGAATCATTATGAATATTTGGAGTTGTGAAGTAAACTATTGGCGACATTTTCCCATTGAATACCATACATCCAACCAAGTGAAACTCGATAAAATGTTCCTCCTGTAAATTTTTGGGTGTGCGAACAAAATGTGGTAGAAGTGTTTTCTTTTCATCCATGCCATCAATTATCAAAGCCAATATTTATTTGGATTATCATAACACTTCTTTCGATGCTTGTAAAACTTTTTTCCTTTCACTTTTTTTTTTCGTGATGTTCTTTAAGTGCTTTCACAATGGAATATATACATATCATAAAATAAACCTATTAATAAATACATTTTCATAGTTGATCATTATACAATTTAAAAGAATAATGTTATGAATGCTTACCTCTTTCTACTACTTGAAATTTATCCCTTTTTTATTTTAGAGAAGCACATGTACTGCAAACCCCCATCCTTGTCTTCTTAGGAATACGAACATTGTTGAATTCTCTCCTACATATCTGCACTAAATATTGACATGTAATAAAATGACCATTTCCTTCAACACCTTATGCATATTCCTTGTATAAGTTGGAGATTTCTTGTCTTGAATACTTATCTGGAATATGTATTGTATCTCTATTTGGAAAACACTCTCCATGTTTTGAAAATAAGTCTTGCATATGTGACATTGCAGTGTTTGATAATGTCCCAAATTCTCGTTTATGACGAATTTATAAATAATATGTAGGATCTTCTTCCAAATTATCTTATATTCTTGACAGACGAAAATTACCAATTGAATCGAACATTTTGAAAGCCTTTCCACATAAGTATAAAGACCCAATATGATAATCATCACCTGTCAATTTATATTACATGCACCCCACTAAATATGAATTATGCATGATTTTATTCATTGAAAAATAGCTCTTCCTTTTCTCCAAAGAAAACTTGAAATCCATATGTTTCAAGAAATCCTTTTTACAACGATCACTTGAGATGAGATCATTGATAGAACTCATTCTTGCAATATATTCTACTCTACCCTTTGTATAGCTATAAAATCTTAGATTGATATGAAAAGGTATACTCCTACTCCTAGATACAATATTTATTAGAAACGTCTCAATCATTTCATCATTCTCTGAAAAAAAAATTCCATCATTATTAGGAGGAATACTATTCTTACTATGATCATTTTGAACATATTTAGGAAATTCACCACCATAATTGTTTGAAAAATATTCATTACCACCTTCAGCGATAGGAAAATTTCAATACCATCATCTGTGGTTTTGAAATACTGACTTGAAGGATATTCTTCACCATCTAGATCTTTCCCTTCATTACTAGTGATCTCATAGTCCATAGGACTAGTACTAAGTGGAAATTTTGATTCTCAATTTATTGGAAATTCCTCATCCTAACCTTTGTCGTTGCTGCTCTCATAGTAAATAGGATTAAGACTAAGTGGAAATTGTGACTCTCTATTTATTGGAAATTCTTCATCATGCCTTTCATCACTGTTTCTTGCATATTCCATAGTGTTAGGACTAAGCGGAAATTTCAACTCTAGGTTTATTGGAAATTATTCATTCTGCCCTTCGTCATTGTTTCTCTCATAGTCCATAGGATTAGGACTAAGTGGAAATTGTGACTCAATTTATTGGAAATTATTCATCCTGGCCTTTTTCACTACTTTTGTCATAGTCCATAGGATTAGGAATAAGTGGAAAATGTGATTCTTTATTTACTGAAAACTTTTCATCTTGCCATTCATCATTATTTCTCTCATATAATTCCTTAGGATTAGGACGAAGTGGAAACTTTGTGTTGGCAATATGATGCAGAGTGTTGTCCTTGATGGCAACCTACTTGATAAAGTTGATGGCAACCTACTTGATGAAGTTGTTCTTGACTTGTTGATTTTATCTGATGTATCTACAAGCAGCTCATAAGTACCAGAGAAAGAAATTTCAGCAAGTGCCAGAATAAAGATCTTAGACTTCTCTAGATTCAAATTCCATGATGAATAAGGCTCTATATGGTCTCAAACAAGCTCCAAGGGCATGGTATTATCGTCTTGACAAATATCTTCTAGCTATCTGGAATTTCTATCCACTATTGAACCACACAATGTCAATCAAGCTAGTAAAGATGAATGTTGGATTCAAGCCATGAATGAAGAGCTTGATCAGATTGAAAAGAATCACACTTGGGAATTAGTACCAAGACCACATGATAAAAATGTCATTGGAACTAAATGGATATTCAAAAACAAGTTAAATGAGAATGGGGATGTTATAAGAAACAAAGTTGTTCAATGTGTTGCATATAAAACCATCATGACAAGAGAAGCAAGAAAGAAGAGGTTTGATATTGAAACAAAGAAGAATACTTATAAAAACTATTCTCCTATTCTAAATGAAGTTGAATGTGCTTATTGCAATAACTTTGGCCATGAAGAATCTGAATGCAGGAGCAAAGGTCAGCCAAAAGAGCATTTTCCTTCCAGCTCCAAAGTATGGAAAAAGAAGGAATTACAGGTTGAAAATTGTGGCATAGCGTTATTTGCAGAAGGTGAAGAAAATCAATGGTACATTGATAGTGGATGCTCAAGACATATGACAGGTGACAAAAAAAACTTCTTGCATATAGTGCTCTAGAAAAAGAAAAGAAGGTTACATTTGGAAATGATACTCCTGCGGTAATTAAGGGAAAAGGGTCTGTGTTTCTAAAAGAAAAGGTGAAAGCTAATGATGTCATGTATGTGGATGGATTAAGGCATAACCTATTAAGTGTAAGTCAAATGTGTGATCAAGGAACTGAAGTTGTCTTTAGTTCAAAAGAATGTGTGGTACGTGATCTTGATACAGGTAACACAATTATAAAAGGAAAAAGAACTCCAAGCAACCTGTATGTATTGAAGAACTGCAAAGAACAATGTTACTTGGGTAAATATTCATAAAACTGGCTATGGCATAGAAGGTTGGGGCATCTGGGCTTCTCTCAAATCAACAAATCAAGCAGACTTAATGTTGTTCGTGGTCTTCCCAATATTACTCTACCTGAAATTATCATATGCAAATCTTGCCAATTCGGTAAGCAGACCAGAGTGAAATTTAATGCCAAGGAAGGATCATCAAGTAGGCCTCTTGAACTCATTCATACTGACATATGTGGACCTATGAGGAAAATTTCACCACGGGGTGAATAATACTATATCCTATTTATTGATGATTTATCTAGAATGTGTTAGATTGGGTTGCTTAAACACAAAGATGAAGCATTTGAGAAATTTTAGACCTTCAAAGCACTGGCTGAAAATGAATTAGATCTAAAAATCAAGTGTCTTAGATATGATTGAGGAGGATAATATACATCAGATGAATTCCTTGAATTTTGTGAACAACATGGCATAAAAAGACAGATTTCTGTAGCAGGCACTCCACAACAAAATGGCGTAGCAGAAAGAATGAATAGAACAGTTCAACAAATGGCTAGAGCTATGCTTGATGATTCTGGAAGACCTGACACTTTTTGGGGAGAAGCAACACACACAGCAGTAAATATTCTTAACAAGGCACATATTCGAGTAAACAGTGATAAAACTCCATATGAACTCTGGTATGGTAATCCTCCCACTGTGAAGCATTTTAGAGTTTTTGGAAGCAGATGCTTTATCAAAAATAATGATGAAAAACTTGGTAAGTTTGAACCTAGAGCAGATGAAGGAATATTTCTTGGTTACTCCTCTAGAAGTAGAGCATATAAATGTTACAATAAAAGACTTCGGAAGATTGTTGAATGTATTGATGTTATTATTGATGAGTCTCCTGTAGCCCCAAAAGAAGAAAGACAAACAACAAATGACGAAGATGGTGACATATGTCCTTCTACATCAAATAGCAATGATATAGACGGTGAACCCAATGAAGAACGTGAAGATGATTTATCTGAAAAGGTTAAATCTATATAAGGAGAATAAATTCATTGTGAAAAGGGAGAGCAAGTGTCTGAGCTTTAATGAATACTTCACTCTGAAGTATATTTGTATGAAATGGGTAACAGTTTAATGATTGATCAGAATTAATAATGCACCCATGAAGAAAATGATGAAGAGGGATCTCTAGATCTGAAATGTCTATGTATTTTCTAGATCTGATGATGAAATGTTTAGATCTATGATCTGGCGAATCTATGCTGAAGTGAAGGATGAATTCTGAGTTGATTATCTGATCTGAAGAGTTGTACAGTCCTGAAAAGTTATAGATATATACGCAGGTTCGCTTCAGAAAAGGCGCGTATATACGCGGGTTAGCTTCATGAAAAGGACGTATGGACAGTTATGGTTTTTGAAGAATGCACAGAGGAATACATGGGTTTGTAAACATAAAAGCGCATATACACGCGACTTCAGCGAATAAAATTAGCGTATGATATCTGAATCAATGAATGCTCTGGGTTAAGTTTACATCTGCATATCTATTCTGAAGTCTGGGTTATCTCTGATATTCTGGTTACAGTGGTCTCACTATTCTGTTTGAAGCAATGGGAAAAGTCTGATTGTTGATAAGTGAAGGGTTGTGTTGAGGCAGTTTGATCCAGTTTGAAAATTGATGAAACGTGGTATGCAGTGGTGCTGAGGGTTGAAGCCTTTAGTAAGGGGGTAGTAGCTCCCTTCAAGTGGTAGCTAGTAAACGAGAGCAGGGGGTACTGGCTCCCTTCCAAGAGAGGTTGGTAAACAAGAGCAGGGGGTTGTAGCTCCCTTCCAGGAGAGGTTGGTAAACGAGAGAAGGTTGTAGCCTTCTGCAGGTGAGTGCCTGCGTGCTGGTATGAGTCTGCGCCAGTACATAGTTGTAAGAAGTTTTCTTTATATAATAAATATTGAAGACTGAGACGACAACAGCGGTGGTTTTCTCCCGAATTGGGTTTCCACCTTAAATCCTGTTGTTCATGTGTGTTGATGATTTATTCTGTCCTTACTGCACCTGTTTACTGCTTACAAAACATCTGATGAATGAATGATGCAATGATCTAAGTTAAGAATTAAGTGCATAATTAGATCTCTGTGCATATGCAAGTTTCCTTCTAGTTATCCACGTGTATACACGAGTTGTGTTCATTAAAGTAGCGTATGGGTTTAAAAGCAAGAAAAAGTAAAAAAAATTCAGTTAGCACTAAATACTGATTCACCCCCCCCCCCCCTCTCAGTATTTTTTCCAACACTTTGAGTCTCTATTTTTTGGAAATTCTTCATCCTGACCTTCGTCACTGCTTCCTTCATACTCCATAGGATTAGGACTGAGTGAAAATTTTGACTCTCTATTTATTTGAAATTATTCATCCTGCCTTTTGGAACTACTACTCTCATAGTCCTTAGGATGAGGACTACGTGGAAAATTTGACTCTATATTCATAGTGAAATAATTTTTGTTATATTCATCAATATGAATAGAGTTTTTACGCGATGAAGATGTTGATGCTTCATAAAAAGAAACTTCAGTATCATAAGAATCCATAACATTCGAACAGAAGATGTTGAATGATGAAAATGCACTCTCTCCCAATGACAACATATAGCTGAAAAAATGAAAATTTCCCTCCAAAATTTCCCCCTAAAATGTTTGCTCCAAAAATTTTGTTTGAAGTATCTTCCTCCAAATTTTACTTTTACGATTTATTTTAAAATTTTCTACTAAAATATTTTCTTGAATATTGACACTAAGTTTGATTCAAATACAGTACACAATTTTCTTTTAATAAAATTTTCCAAATCAAAATAAATCTTACTTAGGATAAGTGTATCATTGTGGGGTGCATCGATATTTTTTGTGAAGAAGAAGGATGAAAATCTCAGGTTATGCATCAATTATAGGTAAATTTTGAAAAAAATCACCATCAAGAACAGATATTTGTTGCCAAGGATTGATGACGTTTTCGATCAGTTAAAGGGTGAAACCATGTTCTCAAACATTTTTATGAGACAGGATACCATCAAGTATGCATCAAAGAAGAGGAAATTTACAATACAAATTTCCAGACCAAGTACGGACATTATGAGTTTGTTGTAGTTCCATTTGGTTTGACTAATTCTCTAGCTACTTTTATTTGTTTGATGAATAATGTGTTGCATTCTTATATGGAAATGTTTGTTATTGTAGTCATTGATGACATCTTGATATATTCTAAGAATTATGAAGAACATGACAAGAATTTAACAATAATATTAATATTTCTAAGAGATCATTAGTTGTATGCAAAAATTAGCAAATGCAGTTTCTTTTAGACAGAGTTACATTACTTGGGGCATGTGGCATACAAGGAAGGTATAATAGTCACTATCCAAGAAGATAAGGGCCATCATGGAGTGGGAGGCTACTAGAAATATAGAAGAGGTAACATCATTCATGAGACTAACAACTTATTATAGGAGGTTCATCAAGATATTATCTCGGATTGCATATCCTATTACATCACTGCAGAGACAAGGCAAGAAATTTTAATGGACAGAGGAATGTGAAAAAAGGTTTTGAACAATTGAAACAGTTGTTGAAAAATGATCTAGTGTTAAATATTGCAAATCTGGAAAATCAATTTATGGTATGTATAGATGCTTACAAGAGAGGACTTGGTGGATTCCTTATGCAGGAAGGAAAAATAGTATGCTATGAGTCACAGAAACTGAATGAGCATGACAAAAATTATCTGACACATGATCTTGATTTGGCATCAATCATCCATGCATTGAATATGTGGAGGAACTATCTTCTTGGCAGGAGGTTTGTATTTATGAGTGATCAGAGTGGATTAATATACTTGTTTTACTAGCCAAATTTGAATGCAAGGCAAGCTAGATGGTTGGACACGATTAGTGAGTTTGAATTTGAGATCAGCTACATAAAGGATAAATAGAACATGGTTGCAGATGCTCTTCGTAGGCCACTAGTACAAAATGGCTAATTAGTTACTAAAAAAATGTCTGAATTTTGCATATAAATGACCATTTTTTAGTCGATGACCAGTAGTAGCTAATTTATAGTATATTATAACGTGACCAACTTTTAGTCATTTTTAGCTTAGTCATTAATTTTTTGTCTGAATTTCATCATCTAGTAGTATATTTAGTCATAAATTTGGTTATTAATTTATTCATTGATTTGGTTATTAATTGTCACAATTAATGACCAAATATACAGCAAAATATATTACTATATGATCACTCAAGAAAACAAATAAATGACCAAATAAATATGACCAAAATGTTGGTTGTGTTATAATATACTATAAATTAGCTACCAATAGTCATATATATGCAAATTTTACTCATCGTTTGAAACAAATTAATGACCAAAGAAATATGAATAAATGTTGGTCCTATTATAATATATTGTAAATTAGATACTAATAGTCATATATATGCAAAATTTAGTCATCATTTGTAATGAAAAATTTATCATTTTTAGTAGTCATTTATATTTTTTTAGTAGTTGCATACTCATTATTTAAACAACTAATTCAGTAGTTTATAATCATTTCATTTTCTTTCATTAATAATAATTATAAACAACAAATTTAATCATATTCATTTTATTTTTGTTCATCATTAGTCAATATAAACTACTAATTTAGTAGTTTTATATTGATTTTATGTTTTCATTATTAATCAACATAAATTAATTAGTATGATTTTGTGACTAAATTAAAAAATAAAAACCATACAATGTGCATGTTTATCTAATATAAAAACACAATGTTACATACGTTAATTACAATACTAAACAATATCAAGTGAAACTATAAATAATTTCAACCAAATAACTTATACTATATGAAATGTCAAGTATTACAATATGAGTTTCCAACTTAATATTGGTTGGACTAAAATTTACACATGAAATGTTGTTTCATTACACCAAAACATTATCATTGTGTTTCCAAGGAATTGTAGGTGAATTCACCAACTTTGAAGACTTGACCATAAATCTCCATGTGTATGTCTTATCTAGTATATTGTCTCTAAGGGTATCACTAGAAAAATTCTCTTCTCTCTCTCTCCTTTTGTGTTTGTCACTTCAGTGTTATTATTCTCATCTTTTTTCAATTCTTGCTTCTCAACATCAACATTGAGTTCCTTTTCTGAAAAAAAAAAGAAAAAGATACAGTGCAGAGTGTAACCCATGAAAGACGACGAACACTACAATATAAACTAAAATAGACTATAAATTATTTATACAACATATATCTCAAAATCAGAAATTTCAAAGCCATTTTTCCACATAAAAGCAAAAAACTTGATCAAGTTTTCTTCAGCTTGACGATAGTGGCCACTATGTGGCCAGATGACCTGTATAAAAAAAATAAAATCAATTTCCAGCATAGAAAATAACACCTTAGTAACTTAGTATCCAACCTTCATGGAAATCTTAGGCACAATCATGTAAAAAAAGTTACATGCTAAAAAGCTAAAGTTGTAGATAACTTGTGAAAAAAACAAATATGAGATGTGACATCTAATCCTTGTCATTTTATTCGCAACAAAATTTCATTCTAAAATGCATGAACTTGGTCAAGTATATAAACAACATGTGCTCAAATAAAAACATGAAATTAAAATTTTCCAATATTCATGAAAATATTTTAACAGAAAACAACTAAAAGGATTTCAATCAATATCGTGTAATACTAATTTCATCTTCAAGCTTTGGTTTTTGTTTAAATGGAAATGATACCAATTATTTTCAATTTTATAGTTAAAATATAAACAAAACCAAAAGAAATGTTTAAAATACAATCAAACAATAAAGAGAAGATATCATGGAATGGATATTGCAATTATAAAAAAAATTGTTTACCTGTCAATCAATGTCTTTCCTGGAATTCCTAAAACATTTTCTTGCCCAAAATAACCAATGAGGTGAAATAATCACAACATTAAAAACCATAGGAATCCCTACTAGAAACATTTCAAAAGTTGATGGCTCAGGTTCTTGAAGGATCTCCAACAACAAATGAATCATATCCAAATCATGTTCTGCATTTTCTCCCCATCCTTTTTCCAATTACATTTCGTGTAACCTTCCCACACTAGATTTAAGTAAAAATTAAATGAAGGCATTGACATTTGTTTTTATATGTTATATCTATAAACTTTGAATCTAAAAATATTTTAACACAAAACAAATATAATACTAATATTATCTTCAAGTTTTGGATGTTGTTTAAATGGATATGATATCAAACATGTTCAATTTTATAGTTAAAAAACAAAACAAAATCAAAGTAAAAATTTGAAATACAATCAAACATTAAAGAGAAGATATCATGGAATGGGCATTGTAATTATTAAAAAAAAATTACTATCCACCAGTGTCTGGCATTCCTAAAATTTCTTTCCCAAAATAACCATGAGGTGAAATAATCACAAAATTAAAAAACTTAATAATCCTTCTTAGAAACATTTCAAAATTTGATGGATCGGGTGCCTGAAGGATCTCCAACAACAAATGAATCATATTCAAGAGGTTCTCTACATTGTCTCCCCATTCTTTTTCCAATCCCATTTCTTGTAATCTACCCACACCAAAGTCTGATAACATTCAAATGAAATATTTTATATTTTTGTAGAAAAAAATGAAGATTTGTTAAGCATGCTAAATGCATGGTACAGATATTCATAAATATTATCAGAAAATAATATTAAAAGATTTTATTTTTTGTTAAGAAAATTTGGAGATTTTTCAAATAGGTTAATTGCATGGTACAAAAATTGTTCTTGCAAATGTATCCATAAATACAATCGATCTTACTCATAAATATTTGTAGAAGATTTGTCAAGTAGGAAACATGTAAGTCTTTGGAGTCCTAGTTGTGTGAACATTTGACATATTTGATGCTGATTTAGTTTGTTCTTCTTTATTTGAGTTTTGAAGGCCCTTCGTATGGTGAGCATATAACAAGAGTACCTCTACCACCATAAGCCTTACACGAAGTTGGTGTCTTACTAATTCCAGTCCTGCAAGTTGCTACGAATGAAAAACAATAGAGGTCATACCCACCAAGTATAAATTTATAGACATTGACTGTTAACCCAACCATTGTGAATGTGAAAGTGAGTTTTACTACTTGGAGCATTTGGATCCTAGAAGGTTTCCTAGAAGATTGAACTGGAAATGACAAGGATTTGAAGTTGGTTTATTTTGAAAGATCACTCTTTATGCTGTCCTAATCCTACTTTATGAAATAAAATTCAAGACGACATGGTTCTTGGTCCTTTCATTTTTTAAAAGAGGCATTAACGATATAAAATAATTTTTTCATTCTCATACATGGGAATGTGTCTCTTTCCCCAGGTAGGAAAAAAAGTTCAATGTAGCCAATATTCATAGAAATGTCATTGAGCAAGTCAAGGTGATCGTACACAACTTACTCTTCATGAAATTAGGCTTACAATCCTCTACAAGCTAGTGTATGTAGTTGAATTGGAACTCAGTTGAGGCCTTTACAAAATACATGACAGTGAATAACACTCGCTAGGTTATGCGAGCAAATAAAATGGGAGAATTTTTTTCTCCTAGAGGTTATCCACTTGGGTGTGTAATACTCACTGCACCCACTTCCTAATAGGGTTCTCTCTTAGGGTACAAATTTTCTTGGCCATCAACTTCCCTAGAGCTAAATGGATTATTGGAGTTGGAATTATATTTCTTGTGTGTAAGAAAAAACACAATTCTTGTTTAGATTTTATCAAGGGCCAAGATGCTCAAATTTTCACTTAGGAAAAAAAAGAACTTACTTATGACATTCTATTGAATCTCATACTCCCTCTACTTTCTCTATGGAATCACAAATTTCTAGTAGAAGGACAAGGCATGGAGCTAGTTGCGTTGATCACTGAAGGTAAGCATCACAATAGCTAGACCTTGTAACACTTCACCACTACCCCCGATTGATAAGTTGTTAACACTTTCCCTCGTTATTTAAAACAATAAGAAGCCAACTAAATATTTTTATCATGTTAAGAATCGTTGAATTTACATTATCATGTTTTCTAGGAAACTAATTATGGTTGGGGCCATTCCTAATGACAAAGAAGATACCGCTTTAATCGCAGGCTTCATCATGATAGTTAGTGAAATGTTTGGAAATGTGTGAAAACTGCATTTGTGCCTTTATGGAAATACTTTTGCTTCTTTTTTTTAATTTCAAGCGGCTTTTAAGAAATTTTTCTTCTAAAATGTATGTCCATGTGTCAATTTTGATAGGCTTTATGTTTTTGGGTCGTGTTTTATTGATACTAGGGATTTTCACACCACTATTTTCAATTTTTTAGGCTTCTCAATTGCATACCATTTTGTGTGACATTAATAATATGTAATATATTTTATTGATAGTTAAAGGAATCATTTTATATATAAAATAATTAGAAAAAGAAAAAAAAAAACTTTCATTATTACAACTAAGATTCATCATGTTCAAGCATTCTTCCATAGAACATCCATAACATCAGAACTATAGAAATCTGCAGGAAAATTACATGGTAGGACATGATGTCATGATCCTCATGATGCTTGAACATTGGAATTGATGCATACTAAGTACCCATTACTAACAATCTTTATGATGTTAAGCACAAAATATGTAGTATTATGCCAGATGTGCTATGTTATCTCGATACCAACTAAATGGCACAAATTATTCACTATCTTGTGGAATTTTAGTTCGGTCTTATTCAACACCATAGGAGTTATATATTTTCTTATTTCCTGTTGATTCCTTGAAGTTCATAAACTATTTTTTATAACAAACATATCCAATCATTCTGCACAATTATTTCACCTTTTTTACCACTATCTCAGAAAATTCATTCATAAATGTGTTTTACAATTTTGAAAAATAAAGTACATATATTGCATTTATATGGGGGGAATTTATAGGTATTGGGGATTATAAAAAATGTATCTAGTAAAAATAACACCGAGTAAAAATAGGGTTTTTTTAATGGAAAGATGTACTGGGAATGGCGTTCAATAGAAGTCTTTTAGGAAAATTTTTGGTGTGAATATGTGACTCTATTGATTTCCTATGGGATAGTGTTACAAAGTTGAATCCCATCTAGAGCTACAAGAACCTATTCACAATGGTAAATGAGGGTGAACCTTCTCAAACTTATGTGATTTAGTGGCATGTTTTGTACATGAACTTCCTCAATCACATTTCAAGGTGCATGAACCTCCTTAATCACAGTTTTTATTTTGGCTCTAAAAGTAATGACCCAAAAGGTTGATAATACTTGTGCTACAATTCTATTATTTAAGGAAACACCAAAAATTAAAACACTACATTAGAATCGGGAGGTTGCAGATGTGTCCATAAAACAACTCAATGCAGTACACAAGTTCATGAAAAACATATCAGGATGGTGTAGTTGTGGCCAATCAAATGATTCTTGATGGTATCTTTTCTTTTCTTGGCTGATACAATTGTCATTAATAATCATTTCCAATTTTATTCTTATAATATTCACTACCAATGTATGCTTTTGTGGCATTATATATTGAATCAGATAATATTTCAACTCCTTGGTCAGAAAAATAATTTCTAGCCATATTTACTCTCTCCATATTATGGATTGTTCAAACAGTTTGTGCTCCTACTATCTCCCTAGAATTTAATTCTATTGTACTAATTGTTGAGTCAAATTATAGACTTATAATTTTCCAATAAATTGTCAACCCGATCTGAGTTTAATTTTTTGCAGTGGCACAAGGAATTCCTACAGCACAGGAATAGAAATTTCCTGCAGTGACAAAATGTTGAATCAAATTATAGACATATAATTTGCAAATCATAAATTTTCAACCCAGGGTAGGTAAGCCTGTGAGATGCTATGCAAAATATATGCAAGATTATTACTGGAAGTGTTCATAAATTAACTATTCATATACACACCGGCTAATGCTTCTTTCCTATGTCAATACTTGGCAGCAATGGCTATGGAGTGGCATATATCATCCCTATGCAGCACTTAGGATTGTTGATATTGACCATGAAAAGATAAAGATCAAACAACAATAAAAAAACTCATGTTTATTTCCTGTATCAATAGTTTAGCAGCAATGGCTATGGAGTGGCTTATAACATACCTCTATAGCACTTGGGTTTGCTGATATTGATGCAGTAAAAGATAAAAGATAAACCACAATCAATAATCAAACTTAAAGAGCATGAATCCAAACATTGATCAAGTGAAAATAACTCATTAACATAAAGAATTAAATCACCTAACCAATTAACAGTTTGCTGCAGGAAATGCAGAAAGAAAGCACTAGCTGTGTACAATAATTATTAATGCATAAATGAAACAAAAATAAAACACATACTATTCTGCGGGAGTTGTGAGCGAAGTGGGCCCTCCCTCACTCACAACTCCTTCAAAATTCAAAGAATCTTCTCAGGAAGTTGAACAGAACATAGACTATTTTATTAATCTAGAAATTATAGTCAAGTACAGTCTTATATATTGCTATCAACAACAATCCCAACCCAACCCCCTTTACAATATGAAATACATCTCCTTTATACAATCTCTAAATCCCATATTTGGCTCGAATGACTAATCTAAGCTATCAGCCAATAATACAGGTCTAAGCTATGGAATTTAGCTTCTATAAGTATAATCCATGGCTAAAAGCATGGATTAGACAATTTCTGTTACATAGCTGAAGCTGCAGGAAATTTGGTTACAAGAGGAAATATGGAACTGTCGTAGGAAATCTAGATCTTCTACATGAAATTAAAAATGACTGTAGGAAATCCACAACGACTGTAGGAAATATCGCTGCACAATCTATCTTCAAGATTTTGCGGAGATGCTTCGAATAAAAGCAGATATTAATCAAATCATGATAGTTGCAAGAAATATGGAACTGTTGCAGGAAATTTGGATCTGTGGTAGGAAATCCAGAATGGCTGTAGGAAATCCAGAACAGCTGCAGGAAATGTGGCCACACGAGCTTTCTTCAGGAATTTGCGGAGTTGTTTCGAATCAAATCAAATATGTACATGAGTTCTAGATCAAAGAATACTTCAATTTCAAGGAAAAATGACACTTATTATGTTAATTTGACATACCTTAAGCTTATAGCACCCTTTTAGCCAAAAATAAAAAATATAGCCGAAAGAAGCATAATTAGGGGTGGAAGGAGTTCAAAAATACGGGAGGTAAGGCCTAGGAAAGGTGTCAAAAAATATGCAAAATTGAGAGTCAACACTAATGACCTCTCTCACACTCCTAATCATTTTCATCAAACATGCCCCATTAGGATCCATATGAATACTTGCACCATACTCAAAACTGTAATTGCTGCTAATTGAAATTGGAGAGTCATGTATACTATATTTCTTGCTTTTGGTGGCTCTTGCTCGAACAGTATCCTGAAATGTGTTCAATATGATGTTCATATGAGGCTATAAGCTACATCGTGTAATTTTCCTTAGATCCTAAAAACAACAGAGCATAAATGTCATTTTCTATCAATTCTTATTGAAGCTTTTGCATATAACATACATTATCACAATTGCAACACAAGCATGTTCCATCAGTATGAATTATCAAATGTTGTAGGCCAAATTTCAAGGAAAATTACATTCATTTGAGGCAAAGCAATAATATGACATTAACATCCATTCCAAGACAAATTATGCACACAAGGTTTTTCATTCAATACTTACCATTTGTTTCAAAGCCATAGCGAAGGTTGGATTTGAGAGTTTCCTCCAAAATCCAGTACTCTCTCGAGATGACGTTGAATTCACTATCTCTTAGGGTTGCAAGGTGGCATTGACATAATTAGTTTATTACTTTACTATACTTTGAGAGGGATATATCCTTTCATCTATACCTTTCTCTACCATCTTTCTCCCAAGTGAAATGGACACTTTCACGTTGTGAATTCCATTACTATGTAGTTTGGTAGTCTACAAACTAGACCTATCAACAGTAAGGTTTTCATACCAAACTCTTTATCTTACTCTGCTCAGTGACCATGGTTGTCTTCTTGGACTTCTTGTAGTATGAGCTATAGTTGTATATCACACAAATTTGGAGGCTCCAAGTATACATCTATTAGCTAAATTTGTATTTTTTTGCATTGTGGTCCTTAAATTGGGAGTTGTTCCACTTGAAAATGTAGGTATTATAGAAGGATGCAGAGGATTTTTTTCATTTTGAGAGAAGTTCCTTGTGGCATTACTGAATTTATAGATGCCATGATGCTACCTTTTCTCACAGAAGAAGGTTCTGGAGGAGGGACTGAATTCTTATGACTTAGTTTTGGCATGGAATATGAAATAGTGATTTTCATGACTACATGGATGACCTTGGTAAGGACTTTGATGTAGACAATATTGAATTTGATGATGGTTTAGAAGACCTTGGATAAGATGTAGAGTTCGGTGTTGTCATTAAAATTTTTTGTGTTGTTGACTCATTAGGGTAATTTTGAGGTCTAAAATGGGCCTCCTAAGGAAAATATACAATCAAAATTCACTTTATGAGAACCAATCACATTTTAGGGGATGAAATCATCCCTAATGGTTGAGGTGGCATTGCTTGAGTTAAAGGTACTTATTTGTCACATTCTCAGAGGTGGATAAAAAATCATGGTTAACCATGGTAGTGCTCTAAGTACTTTTAAAATCAAAGTAAAGTACTCATAATAAATGTCACTTCACACTTTTTGAATAAAATAATATTATTGTCATTTTATATTTCTTAAAAGAAACAATTCAAACCTGTATACATTTATTATATTATATTATATTATATTATATTATTTTTATATAGTATATTAATTACATGTTATTATATAATTTAATTAATATAAATTTTAATTAATAGCATATAATATAATTAAGAATTTATAAATTTATGTTTATATTTTATTTTAAGTTATTTAAGTACAAAGGAGAAATGCATTAGTTGTTCAATGATAATGACTTTTTCTTGAAAAACTCATTCTTATTTATAGTCACATCAATACAATTTTTTTATAAATTTTATTTTGGTACAAATTTTGAATTGAATTTAACTATGGTTACATGGATCTTGGTGCAAAAATTGAATTGAAAATTCATAAATATTATTTTATTGTTTTAGCTATTGTTTTATTATTTCCTTAGGAGACCCAATTTAGACCTCAAAATTCCCATAATTTTAATCTAGACACAATTGACCTTGACGAGGGGATTGAAGACCTTGAAGAAGCTTTAGATTTGGTTGTTCTCATTGAAGGTTTTTGTGTGGTTTTTTTTCTTAAACGATCATTTCCATAGGATGTCTTTGTTGCATAGATTCTTGACCTTGATGAGGGGATGGAAGACATTGAAGAGGCTACAAATTTTGGTGATATCACTGATGGTTTATCTGTTATTTTCTTTTTTTAACTTTTTATCACAGAGGAGGGTGTTATCCAACATGAGTTTGAAATCCCCTAATAGTTTTCAATGAATATTCTATCTGAATGTTAGGGAGTTGCACATTATAGAAAGTAAATCTCATGTACCAAAATATTCATAGACATCCCAAAAATAGAAACAACCTATTATATGTCAATTAAATATACATAGAACCAACAAGAAATATGGTAAAATCCAACATTACCAATCACTTCAACTAGTAAAGAAATGCAAGAAGAAAGCACCCAAAAGACCACAAATAATAGTAAGTAGATAAAAAGAATAATATCTCAGCAACTATAATTGCAAGGCATAAATTAATATCATATATTCCAATTGCAACACTAAAAGCAAATTCAAAATAACATAAAAGAAGAGAAAACACTATATTACACAAGTAAACATTATTAATGGAAAGATGTAACATTTATTTGCATAATCATGTCTTTATTGACCTATATTGTATAGTTTCTAGGATGGAAATCAATATATACAAATATACACTTGGTTTTACTTGGGTACAAGAAGAATAACTTAGAATGATCTTATATGTATTCTTGAATAGTTTCATGCTAACAATATTTAGATAATTTAACGAAAACCCTTGACCTATATTGTATAGTTTCTAGGATGGAAATCAATACGTACAAATATCCACTTAGTTTTAATTGGGTACAGGAGGAATAAATTAGAATGATCTTGTATGTATTCTTTTTTGGAGCTCAACGTTTCACGAAGGATTTACGTATGCACATTTCAAGAATCACTAGAATTGGTTGATAATGAATATAGGAAAAAAAATACCAACAGTGTAATCAGTGGCTTTATTGGGAGGTAGATTGAAATTGGCAAGACAGTGTTGGAAGCAAGTCAAATCTATTGGCATAATATGGCCTACATCTCTAAGGGTTATTGAAATAATTAGAAATAAATGATTTAAATTTTTTGTTGATGGGTAAGAGGAAGAAAGAGGGAATTCCACTTGTCAAATGCTAGTCCTTGTCTAAACCAAAAGAATCTGGAGGTTGGTATTCAAAGACATTCACTTATTTGGGAAAATTAGAGCTACCAAAATTCCATGGAATATTATTTCTAAATAGGGACTCTGGAGGAAGGTGATATACCAAAAGCACAGTGAACACCTTAAAATGGAATAATGAGATAGGAAGGAAAACAAAACTATCCAAAATGGATCTATAGTCTGGAAATAATTGGCGCTAACTTTCACTTTGGTAGGTGTATGGTTAGTATGGAGAGTTGGAAAAGGCGATCAGATCAAAATAGGGGTTAATCCATAGGTTCGATGTGGAGAAGCCTACAGATTAACATTGGATTTGATTGCTACTTTGCAACGTCAAGGAATTCATACCCTGGGTTAGGGAGACAATGCAATATCTGCCTCAATTTGGTAGAAAATATGGAAGGAAGGAAAGGATTTTGGTTTGAGAAAGAGGGAAATATGCCACTAGAAGGTATTTGTGGATCACGAAATAAGATTTAGATCAGAATAAGTAAGGAGGATGTTCTACTATAGTCAAGAAACCCTACTCTGGGGGATATACTCATATGTTAGGGTACAAAGAAAAGTTTGTAGATACAACCTAGGAAGAGGAGGCCTGTAGGTGAACGATTCCATGGAAGTCTTATCCTCCTCTAAATTCAAAGGTTCATATGTCATTGGTTCTTTGTAAAAAAGCACTAAATTGGAAACTACTTCAAAAATGTAGCACCCTTTGAAACATAGTGCTTCACCACCTGTCTTGATTGAACTTTAATACATATGTGTTCAAAAACAACTACCTGTACACAACCCAACAAATGCGGCTAACCAGTGATTTGTTTCTAATCTTCCTCAAAAACATCCCAATCATTCCAGAATAGTCTCCGACCTATGTTGAATTGGTAGAAAGGAGACACAACCCTGTATGTATTTTGTAACAGTCCTCTAAAGTCTAGATGTGAAGCTTCAGGCATGAAGCCAAATACATTTCTCAAGACATTCAAAGGGTTCTGATTCTCCAACCTCGGAATGTTGCACACTATACACACTTCAAGACCTTTCATGACATCGTCTAATGATCCAAATTGATTCAATAACCAATATTATAGAAATGATGAATCTATGGTCATTATCAGAGCAAAGTGCTCAAAGTACTCAACCTACGAAATAATTGACCAGTGATAGAAATCCTCAATCTCCTTCAGCATTCCTTTCATCTTTTCAGCTATGTCATCCAATTTTTTTCCAATACTATGCTAGAATGTGGCCACTAACATGAATTAGTAGGCCTCTACAGTTGAAAACCACCTATCACATTTCTCGTAATTTCATCCTACGGAAGAAGAGGTTGCACTCTCTTTCTCTAACTTCCAGTTGTACTATGGATCCAAAGAGACATATTATGGTATGTAGACCTCTGGTTTCTCATTTAGTAGACAAGTTTTCACATGCATAATGTGACTCTCAATATGATCTCTTAGACCTCTAGTATTATACATAATCTTTTTAACTTGTTCAACCCAATCCCTTCCAAACAATCATAGTTATTTTGCTTTCATCATCACTCTAGTAATCACAGGATAATTTACCAAACACCAAGAATTTTTCGTTTCAAATTTTTCTTACGCTCTCAATACACTAGCATATGTGCTTATCTATACATGATTCAGAGAAACTCCCAACTCAACGAAGTTAGAAAAATAATATATAATTCAAATTCATTCATTCATTGAAGTTTAGATGTACCTTTCAAAAATTGGGTTTTGGCTCAAACAGAATGAAGCAGCAAGTAGGTAGATCATCAGTTGGTTTGATTGCTTATACAACACCATAAGCAGTAGAGCCAAGTGCAAGCAGTTGTTCTTGTTGGAAAATGTAAATAAACAACAGAGGGATGTGTTTCCCCCTTTACAACACATAGAATGCAATATTGTGGAAATAACAATTCACATAGACAGAGCAAGAACATAGGAGAGGAATTATTCTTCTATTCAACTCACAGAAACATATGAAATTACATAATTTTAATACAACATGGCTAGAGCCTGAAACTTGAATGGAATTCAATGCAGAAACAGATGGGTAACAACTAAAACTTCCTTCTTCTTTGTTCTGTTTTTTATACATGAAATAGCGTACAAAAAACATAAATCCGAACTTGAAATTTTATGGGTTTCGGCTTCAAAACCACATCGCATCCATGCCCTCATCACAAATCCCATTTTGGAGATTTTAAGTTTTAGTTGGTGCAATACAGGAATACTTAAAAAACTGTTGTTGTAATGTGCGATGACAAGATTGCATCGCAACTTAAATCTTTTAACTTGATGGCGCTATCCATTGAGATTTGCAATATACGATTGCGATCGCATCACAACTTAAATGAAATATCTTACAAGCACTTATGTGCACTATCCTCCTAAGCTTGTGACGTGAAATTTGTGATCGCATCGCAACTTAAACAAAACAACTTGCAGGCGATTAAAGGTAAGTCATAAAAAATGTGAAATGTGAAATGGAGGCGGAAAAAAGGTAAATCATAAAAAGTACGAAGTGTGATATTTAAGTTTTATGATGTGCGCTGACAATGTTGCATCACAACATCGCAAGGTTTGGTGAGGGGCTTAAAATTTAAATGGCCAAATGTGTGAAGTGCGATATGTGACACAGTCAACAACGGGAAGTGTGAAATGTGAAAAGGTAAGGAGTAAGGTGATAACAAAGGTTTGTGGATGGATTTGTAATGCGGTAAGGTTTGAGGGTCCCTCTAGATATCGCATTGGCAGAAATAGAAGTTTCAGCTAAGTCTTAAGAGGTAAAGCTTAAAAATTGTGGGCTTCGATATGCGGGAAGGAGGTAAGAGAATGCGGTGGGTAAGGAATAACTTAGAGTAAAGGCTTGGGTACTCTGTTTCTTGATTTTGCATGAAAACACTTGCGGATATGAAATCTGAGCTTGTCCTTCCCTGTAACAAAAATCAATGTAAGTGTGGCTTGCTACCAGTTTTATTCATGGCAGTGGTTGGGAGTATTTCCATCACTTCCCCTTAATCACAACCACTGCCATTAACCATTCCCAAACATTTTTTGAGATAAACAAAACTTTTCTATCCCAATGGCTTTGTGAGGATATCTGGAAATTGTTCCTTTGAACTGCAATGTTGCAACACAATTTCACCATTGTTAACTAATTCCATTATGAAATGGTATTTGGCATTAATATGCTTTGTTCTCTTGTGGAAAAAAGAATTATTTGACAATGAAATTTTTGAATTGTTATCACAAAAAATTATGGTTCCTTTGTCTTGTTCATGACATAAATCCCTCAGCATCCTTCTCATCCAAACTTCTTGGCATGCTGTTGTTGTTGCTACTACATATTCAGCTTTTGATGTTGATAATGAAACTATTGGTTGCTTCTTGGAAGCCCATGAAATGGCTCCCGGTCCCAAATGAAAAACATACACTGATGTGCTCTTGCTGTCCTCAACACTTCCATCCCAATCATTGTCAGTGCAACCAATCAGGTTAATTTCATCAGTTTCAGAGTATAGAACACCATACTTCTTTGTTCCACTTACATACCTCAATATTCTCTTGGCTTCTTTCCATTGTGTCCCCTTGGGTGTCTCCATGAATCTGGATATCAAACTTATTGCATACATTATATCAGGCTTAGTTGCAGTCAAATACATTATATGACCAACCATGATTTTGTACAATATCGGATTGAAATTCTTGCTACAATCTTCCTTGCTCAATTTCAATCCTATGATAGTTGGATTTTATGATGGCTTGTTGTTCTACATATTGAACCTTTTTAAAATCTCTGCAACATACTTTGCTTGGGAGATAAAAATTCCCTTTTCTATTTTCTTTACTTCTACGCCCAAAAAATATCTTAACAAACCCAATTCAGTCATTTCAAACTCACTTTTCATGACTTCTTTGAAATCAATAATGAGAGAAACATCATTTCCTGTAAAAATTAATTCATCTACATACAAAACAACAATAAGAATTTTACCACCATTTTCTTTGATGTAGAGTGTGGGTTCACCATCACACTTGTTGAACCCATTGTCCATTAGGTAAACATCAATCATGTTGTACCATGCATGTGGTGCTTGCTTCGGCCCATAAAGAGCTTTCTGTAGCTTACACACATTGTGTTCTTGGCCTTCTATTTCATATCTAGGAGGTTGTTCAACATACACCTCCTCTTTTAGCACTCCATTCAAGAATGTTTACTTCACATCCATTTGATAAAATTTCCATTTTTTTTGTGCTTCTATAGATAACATTGTCCTCACTATCTCCATCCTTGCAACTGGTGCAAATTTTTCCCACAGGGGCTTCACTCAATGAACCTATAATATATCACATGTGATCATAGCATATTAAACATTACCCTTAATTTGATTACATATTGAAAAATACCTCTAAAAAACACATTATTTAACCCCCTACCAATATAAACCCAATACATCTTCCCAATTTAAAAGTCCTCTACTTTCACTATGTATTTTAGGTATCCATTTTTTCATTAACATTTTTTATACCCCTTTATATTTTTTCATTAGCTTTGAGCTCCATTTTTTATGCCTACCAATATAAAAACCCTTTACCCCCTATATATCCCCCAATATATTATGTCATTTCTCCCTCATTATATATCCCACAATATGAATCCATGTGCTATCTTATTTCTCCTGCATTGAAGCCCCTGTGAGTTTTCCTCATAGTCTCTTCCTTGCTACTGCTTGTAGCCTTTGACAACTAGCCTTTCTTTTTTCCTTTCTATCTTTCTTTCAATGTTGCTCTTGGTCTTATAGACCCATTTCACCCCAATAACTTATTTTCCTTGTGGGAGGTCCATTAACTCCCATGTGTCATTCCTTTCTATTGCTCCTATTTCTTAATTCATTGCTTCAATCCACTTCTCTTCTTTGACTACATCTTCAAAATGAATTGGTTCATCTATATGAAAAAATAATGCAAATAAATTAAGACTAGAACTATTATCAACTTCTTCTTGCTCATAAATTTCGCTTAAATTTTTGAATCTTGGTCTTCTTGTATTTGCTGAAGATGTGCTTGGAGTTGCACTTGAAGTTGAGGGAGTTCTTGATCCTTGTGGTGTGCTTGGAGAAGCATTTCCTTGATTTATCAATTATTTTCTATTGCTTTCTTGCGGTGTGCTATGTTGAGCTTGTGTGGGTGGAGGAGGAGCCACCGTTGAGGAGTTTCTTACTGCAGTCCATTCCTCTTTCTCTTCATGAGACATACATGTCTTCACATTTACTATCTTCTCTAAACTTCAATCACAAGCTTATTCTTATATGAACTCAACATCTCTATTGATTATTAGTTTCTTGGTTGATGGATTATAGAGCTTGTAAGCCTTGGCTTCATTAGTGTACCCAAGAAATATACATTTATCCCCCTTGTTGTCAAACTTCTTCCTTAACTGATCTAAGACACATGCATATGCTACACATCCAAACACTCTCATGTGAGTGACAAATAGCTTTTTTCCACTCCATGCTTCTTCTGGAACTCTGTTCATTACACTTTTGGTTGGACATCTATTAATAATATAAGTTGCACAAGAGATAGATTCTACCCAATAATCATTTGGAAAATGCTTTGCCTTCAACATACTTCTTTCCATGTCCATGATGGTCCTATTCTTTCTTTATGCTACAACATTTTGTTGAGGTGTATACCTTGTGCTAAATTTCTTGTGTATTCCATGCTCCCTGCATAAACGTAGGAAATCTTTGGAGATATATTCTCCACCTCTATCAGTTCTCAACACTTTTATGTAGTGTCCACTTTGCTTCTCAAAAAGAGATTTATAGTGGTAGAACTGTTCAAACACTTCAATTTTATGTTTTAGAAAATAAACCCATGTCTTCCTTGTGTAATCATCTATAAATGTCAAAATATAGTGATTGCCACCTAATGACGGCGTTTGTATTGGTCCACATACATTTGAGTGGAAAATCTCCAAAGGTGCCTTTTCCCTTATACTCTTTCCTGCTGGAAATGATTCTTTGTTTGCCCAAGATGCAGCCTTCACATAGGATGTTTGGTTTCTCTATGAGTGGTAATCCCTTTACCGTGCCTTTTCTATGCAACAAATTCAAACCTCCGAAATTGAGATGACCAAATCTCAAATGCCATAACCAGTTCTCAGCTTTCACTTCTTCTTGAAATATTTTTTGTGTGATAGCTGCTACAACACCTCCTTCCTTCAATTCTGATCTCATCTTGAGAGAAAACATTCTATTGATTTTCATATGCACTTTTGCAATGAGCTGTTTACTTGGCAGTTTATCCATGATTGTGCACACATCATCTTTAAAAAACACATTGTAGCCCTTTTGCACGAGCTGTCAAATGCTTAGAATGTTACATTTAAAACCAAGGATGTAATAGACATCTGGCACATACTTATTCTCTCCCTTCTTTGTCAGAACATTTACTCTCCCTGTTCCGATGACAAATACTTTGCTATCAGTCTCTAATGTCACTTCAGATTTTACACTTTCATCTAGATTGGAAAACATTGCTATGTTTCTAGTCATATGGTTACTACACCCTCAATCTAAGAACCATATATCTTCTTGTTTTTCTTGTGCTACATTACAACCTAAAAGAAAATCTTCATGTTTCTGCTTTTCTTTTGTAAAATTTACACTTGGTTTACTACCCATGTGATTTTTCTTCTTTCTAAATTCATTTTCATAGTGACCATACATTTTTCAATAATGACATTGGACATGATATTTATCATAACTCTATCCTTGTGCTTGATTCTGTCTTCAGCCTTGGCTTGGATTCTAATTGCTGCCCCTTCCTCTTGTGCTTGCAGGGTTGCTTCTTCCACCTCTATGTGGGATTCTTCCTCTTCCTCGATAGTTTCATCTTCCTCGACCTCTACCTTGACCAAAAGAAATTTTTGTCTTAAATGCATGCTCTGATGAGGATTTTTTTTCTCTCTTTATTCTGTGCTCATGAGACATCAGTGATGCATGAAGCTCATCCACTGAAAACTGTGAGAGATCCTTTGTCTCTTCTATGGCTACAACTATGGTATCAAACCTTGATGGTAGACTTCTTAAGACTTTCTCAATTATTCTCCTATCTTCAATTGTCTCACCATGAGACCTAATTAGGGTAACCAACCTAATCACATGTGCAAAGAATGAGTCTATATTATCAGACTCTTTCATACAAATATTTTCAAAATCTCTTCTGAGCACTTGAAGTTTTGTTGTCTTCACCTTTGCCATGCCTTGATAGGTTGTCTGGAGGGTATCCCATGCCTCCTTGGTCTTCGTTGCTACTGAAACCTTTGGGAAAATACTCTAATATAATACTTGGAAAATATAGAAGAGGGCTTTGGAGTCCTTCTTCTTATTGTCTCTCAACAAATCTCTTTCTGCTTGTGTCAAAGAATTGAGTGTTGTTGCATCTTCTAGTTCTTGGGAACCATTTTCCACCATCTCCCAAATATCTTGTGAAGAAAACATGGCCTTCATTTTAATGGCCCAATAATCATAATTCTTCCCATTGAACTATGATAGTTGAGGATTAGTTAGGCTTGTGCCTATTTCTTCCATATTGACTGTGTAAGCAAAACTTTCTAACTGCTGGAGAATTCGCTTCTCAAAACAACCTTTCAGCTTCTTTAGTAAAGAGATCGTTCTTTCACTGAGAGCCTAGACCTTCTCTAATACCATGTTGGAAAATATAAATCAACAACAGAGGGATGTGTTTCCCCCTTTACAACACATACAATGCAATATTAGGGAAATAAAAATTCACACATACAGAGCAAGAACACATGAGAAGAATTCTTCTTCTATTCAACTCACAGAAACATATGAAATTACATACTTTTAATAAAAAATTGTTAGATCCTGAAACTTGAATACAATTCCATGTAGAAATGGAGGACTAACAACCAAAATGTCCTTTTTCTCTCTTGTGTTGTTTATACACGAAACAACTTACAAAACACATAAAGCCAAACTTGAAATTTTATGGGTTTCGACATCGAAACCACATCGCATTCATGTGCTCATTGTAAATCACATTTCAGTTATTTTAACTTTTAACTAGCGCAATATAAGAAAACTTAAAAACTTGTTGTTACAATGTACGATGGCACGATCGCATCGTAAATTAAATCTTTTAACTAGCGGGCGCTATCAGTTGATCTTTTCAATATGATATTGCAATCACATTGCAGCTTAAATGAAATCAATTGCAGGTGCTTATGTGTGATATCCTCCTGAGCTTGCGATGTGCGATTTTCGATTGCATCGCAACTTTAAAAAAACAACATGCGGGCGCTTAAAGGTAAGTCATAAAAAATGCAAAGTGTGAAATGCGAGCGGAAAAATGGTAAATCATAAAAAGTGCGAAGTGTGATATTTAAGTTTTGTAATGTGCGATGACAATGTCGCATCGCAAGGTTTGTTGTGGGGCTTCAAATTTAAACGGTAAAATGTGGGAAGTGCAGTATGCGACATGGTAAACATCGGGAAGTGAAAAATTCAAAAATGTGAGTAAGGCAATAACAAATTTTTGTTGGTGGATTTGTAATGCGGTAAGGTTTGAGGGTCCCACCAGATATCGCATCGGCAGAAATATAAGTTTCGGCTAAGTCTTAAGAGGTAAAGCTTAAAACTTGTGAGCTGTGATATCCGAGAAAAGGTAAGTGAATGCAATGGGTAAGTAATAACATAGATTAAAGGCTTGAGTACTATGTTTCTTAATTTTACATGAAAACACCTATGGATTTGAAACCTAATCTTGTCCTTCCCTGCAACAAAAATCAATGTAAGTGTGAGTTGCTACTTGTTTTATTCATGGCGGTGGTTGGGAGTATTTCCAACAGTTCTACCTAGAGTCAGTTCAGTAGTGATATCGAGACCAAGCATCACAAAACGAATAAGAAAAATTGCATTAGCCAAACTTATTATGCTATTGGTAATGGAAGGCAGTGCTGCTTGCAGCATCAATGCAGTTATTAATGTTTTTTTAGGGGTAGATTTCTTTGTTGTTTCCTACCCCAATGATTTTTCCATTGTCAAGTTCGTGGGAGAGAATGTCATTGAAAGAGAACCTCGGGTGACATCTTCTTTACTTCATCTCCATTTCCATGATTGTTTCGTGCAGGTATTACATCTATACATATATGTCTATGAGTATGGCCTATACTTTAACAAAATGCGAATGAACAAATATTAATCATGGTGTATGTATTGAGGACTCCAGAGATGCGATGGGTTTGTGTTGTTGGATGATACCCTAAGCTTGAAAGAAGAGAAAAAAACAGTACCCAATAACAATTTAATAAGAGGATTTGACGTGGTCACCGAAATCAAAAGCCAACTACAGAGTGCATGTCGAGGGGTTCTATCTTACGCTGACACACTTGCCATAGCTGCAAGAGATTGTGTGGTCTTGGTAATTATTATATTGATTCTCTACATCCAACCACCTTCATGAGTGAGGTGGTTGATACAGCCACCTCCGTGACTGAGTTGAAGATTCTAAATCTTGAGATCGAGAGTCATATCTAGCAATTCCATCAAACATTAAACTATCTCGAAAATTAACCATGTCACTTATAGTTACAACTTTAGGCGTTGTCGAGATTTGAAAGGAACAACCTTCAAAATCTTTCAAAAATTTGATCCCAAAAAAGCAACTATATATTAATTAAAACATGGATAATATGTATCATTGAATTGCAGATCATTTAGTTGCAGTATCATTTGATTGGGTTCACCTAGCAACTGATCAGGTTATCCATCATCTGAAACGAAGAAAGAAAATAAGGGGATTACTCTATGAGTTCAATATTACTATGTCCTTAAGCTCAAGGCATGTGTGACAGCATCATTCCCTCCCAGAATAGAAGAAAACATCTAATGATCATGTTGACTCAAAGACGCCCACCCTTTTTAATGTCCATCTGATCCACTCCAGTGCCTGAGGCAAAGTTGGTCCTCCTCCAACTTGTTCCAAAAGAGCTCAACATAATAATAATAATAATAAAAAGGGTTTTTATAAACCCCTCCTACATGCTTAAATATATGTTAAGTGCCCCCTAATTTTTTTGGGCAAATATTAATTTTTATTTATTTATTTGTTTTGGGTCGGGTTTAGTTAAAAGTTGAATTTTTTTTTTTAATATTTGGATTTTTAACCATTAATCCATTTTTTATATTAAAAATTAAAAATATTTAATAAATTAATAATCTTTTAGTTTATGTTTTCAAATTAAAAATATTTTTAATATTTATCAAGAAAATTAAAGTGGCCTTTGGATGGAGTATATTGCCAATATTGTTTAATGTTCATTTATTTGCAGGATATTTCCAGTTGTGTTTAGTGTTCAAGTAGCATAAAATGGCCATCATAGATGACACTTTTCAAAGGGCAAACAATTCCCTAGATGATATGAAACAAATAAAAAAAATGGATTGACTATGAAGTGTGGTAAGTCCTACCTTGGTAAACACCATTGTCATCAATCACTCAAGATCAACAACATTCAATTAAATAAGTGTGAAACAACTGATCATGATAATTTCATTACTGCAACCATCTAAGTTTGATTTATCTTTTTGGTGCTTCATGGTTGATCCAATAAGAGTGGTTTACGGAGAAAACAAGTATCTATATCTATATGAATGAAGATCAATTTTGAGCAATAAGAATCTACAAGTCAATATCATACACCCTTCGAGGTGCCTCTTCATGTAGTTAGCACTTGTGGGGTAATATTGTGGCCCCAACTTGGGGACATGTATTCCTATGCAAGAGTCTATGTGAAGTATATAATCTTAGTAAAATTATGACCTACACACATCTAACTGAGGAAGCATTAGTGGCGGCACTTTGCCACTCCAATAAAACCTACTTTGAAAAATTGAAATGATTTCAACTCAAAACATGCAATCAACTGGCCAACAATGTATCAATAAAACTATGCACATGAAACATAGAGTGAGTATAATGCATATATGAAATTCAATATGACTCGTCAACTAAGTTAATTACAAAAGGACTTATTTATGTATAAAAAAATAAAATTTAGATAACTTGGATCACATCAACCCTATATATTACAATGGCTCAGCTATTGTAACCGTTCAATTAGGCTTATTAGGAGTAAAAATAAATTTTGAACCAAAACTAAAATAGAGGAATAAGGGCCCGAAACCAATATAATGAGGATGTGTCTATGGTGGCTTCATTTTTTGGATGTTTATAGGATATACTTCAATCTTCATGCATGATATGGAGTCTACAAATACTCTCATACTCACAACATGATTACAACCGAAGAAATCCCCATCATTCATGGAAAAAAATTAGTATTCTATCCAAACATTTATGCCACTTATTCTATTAGAATCCAATAAGGGAAGTCCAGTCCATTCATCCTTTACTCACACCCCTCAAAAAATTTCACTTGAATGGCCCTATTAGATTCATACTCATATTTAGTGTCATAAATAGGTCTCTTTCAAATTAAACACATTTAATATCACACTTTCGTCCTTCGTCGTGAATAAAGTCATCTAGTTGATCATCTTCACAAAAAAGGGAAAACAATTCTAGTCATCACCAAGGAACATCCTCTCAAATCCATCCTCCAATTTTTTGTCCTTTTCTATAAAGATAGAGTTATGAAAAATATTTTCTTCCACACACACCTACGAAAGGGAAAATATCAATTAATCATTAAGGACATCATCATTGGAAGAAGCCACATGGTCATTTATGGTGTCATTAGGTTATCAACACGATATCTTTTGATCTTTTCCCTATGCAAGATGACCTAGATAGCCTTCAATGGTAGGGATGATGAGATATGACATGTCCATTAGTAAAGGTCCTTCTAATCCTATTAACATTTTCTTGGTAAACAAAATATACCATGAGTTTGATAAATTAATCCCTAGTACATAAATTAGGGTAGATATGTCTGGATACATGTGTATCATAACATTTAAATCTTTGATTAATCCATATACGTTGATCTCTATCTTTTTGATGGCACAAATATTCCTATGAGGCCTAATTTTGTTAAAACCTAGTTAATGTGCAATATTCAAGGTAATCAATTATTTGTGTAATAGTAAATTATTTACTTTCAGGGGCATGTATAAAATGGAAACAACACTATATGATCATCCCTTATACATAGTGTGCAATAACACTGCTTTATCTAGGCAGGGATCATTAATGGAATATTTTAAACCAAAAATCCTTCTCACCTACTCTTTGATAAATTCCACTTTTATTAGCTAAAGGAAGGAGACAAAAATATCATAATTAGCCAAGTATGTCCTCAGGTCTATATTAATTTCTAATGTCTCATTACTAACCATACTCAAGGTTGGTCTTTTAAGGATCTTAGTTGGTTGATTTGTACGTTGAGAAATACCTTTTTTCACATGATGATGTTTAGTTTCCTTTTGGGAAGGTGGTTGTGGACTAGGAGTTTCTATAGTTGGATCATATAGAGATTGGATATGTTTATTTTTTATTGCAATGTAATCAACTCTCTATCACATAAATTCCTATTAATTCCCCCCCATGTGGGTGTAGGTGTTGTAGCTCTAGGATTTGCATGAAGATCAAGTGGCTTATAATTCATTCAATCCTCTACCAAATGGTTCACCATGAATTCCATGTAATATATATATATATATATATATATAGATATCATTCACTGACCCATCATTCAAACTATCTATACCTATTGGAGAGCTTCCTTAGACACCGAAGACATGTCTTAGTTGTGTGCCATGTTTCAAGAATTTCACTAGTGCTTCATATAATAATCAACCACATTGTTTTTTCTATGGGATTGGGAAATATATAATTCTAATCCTATTTCTTAAAATTATCCTAACCTTCTCCTCCTCCTCCTATCGATGTGATCCTATTTTATTGAGTGTGTCTTTCCAAAAGGAGAATATTGTTTTACATAACCTAATTTTGTTATTGGAGGGACTCTGTATTCTTGGGTAAATTTACCTCTATCCTCTTCATGGCCTCAAAAAATAAGTTCATCTCATTCTTTAAGGTACTAGTGTTGGCCACATTCTTCTTTAGCTAAACCTTTCTTCTGGAATAATGGGCATTGGTGGACTGACTAATTGCAAACATATTTTCTTACAAATTGATAGTATCTTCCTTTGAAACAACAAGATTTATAAGATATTTTTATATTAGTTTATAACCCAAGTCACCTTCATATGGCTGAAAATAACACAATATTAATGCATTATCAAATGGGATAAGTTCTTGATCAAGTTTCTAGAGTATTTGATTGAATCTCTTGTTGAATTCATCCATTTTTTTCACACTTATTGATAGTGGTTAGAGAGGCTAGGATGTACTTTACATCTAGAAAGGTCACAAACCAGCCATAAGAATCATCTTCAAGGGACATGGAAAATACTTTGATCCTCACATGTGTAAAAATATGACAAGAAAGGCCACAAAAGAGTCATAGGACTCATCTTCAAGGGACATGGAAAATAATTTCATCCTCACATCCATTACGATGGAGAACCTTAAAATTATTAGAGATGATAAAAATAATTCAAGAGGAATTGGTGGGAGATCCAACTACTCATCCTCTCTAACCCATCTTAAGCCATAAATTAGAAACCCTATCCATCCTCCCTCACTCCTCAAAATTTAGGAGAGGATCAATCTAGTGGTAACTATTAAAATTCTATTATCCCAAATCGAGTGATTGTCAAGGAAAAAAATCCATACCACCCTATGTATTCTCATGATCTATAATTTATAAACAAACCCTATAAGAAATAGGTGTCACCTCATGGAGAAATTTGATTAAAAATAGGTGTCACCTCATGGAGAACATGTTCTTCCCTCATTATTCTGCCTTAGTATGAGCTCCAAGAGAATGATGAAAGCTTCCTATCAACACATTCACGGCAGTAGATAGTAGAACCAACCTAGCAAAATGTTGGATTAGTTAAAGGAGTAATACATATTATGTGTAGATTGCAAAAATGTAGGGACTTTCTTAGAGTCTATGGAGAGTTAGCTAAAGAATTAAACCATGTCATTGATGATGGTATGAATTTTAACTGTGAGAGACCTTTGCGGTCCTCTAGAATGTGGAATTGAAGTCATAAATTCTTGGAAATATGATAAAAGTTGATAATGACACCTTAAATAGGAATATTTCATAGCTAAACGCAAGTATGAATACCCATAATTTGAACATCTGTAGCAGGTTGCAAAGAATTTTGGTGGACTAAGGGATAGATGGCCTACACATCCATTGTATTCAAGTGGGTATAATCGATATCAAGTCCAGAATCTCTAACAAATATGGTGCACCTCTTAAAAACCAAGCTCAGTGATGCCTCTTGTTGTCCCACCGAGAAGATATTGTAGAGTCTCCTCAGCTACTCATCAGCAATCAAGAATTAAATAACTAAGAATATATGTAGGCACCAGATAAGAATTATCGAAAGAAAGAAAGAATTGTGTTGTATTTGTCTTTATCTTTTAGTCTAAGTTTGTTTGTTAATAATGAATAGTTACAGGGAAGTTTATATGAATGGTGTTGACCCATGGATCAAACCATGAGAAATATGATTTACTATCGATTGACAATCAACATACTACTTGTATCTGACTTTTAGGTTCAAAATATTCTAGAAGTAATTAGCAGGGATAGATAAAAATCCATATTTTTTAGTTTGTACCTGAAAGCACCTTTATAGGTAATCATTTTGAAATGAAAATCCTATTTCCTTACTAACAGAGATAAAATTAATAATGAATTCCATGTATTTATACTATGGACAGAAAGAAAATTAGGCTGATAGCAAGCATAATTTTAGTTCTAAAAAACGTGAATTTTTTTCCCAAGAGATCAAAGGCATCATCCATTTCAAATAATTTAAAACACTAAATTCTTCAAAATTTGTAACTATGAAGAGTTTGCAAGATTTATATGCCATTAAACAAACAAAAAACTATAATGGCTTTGTTGAAATGAAGAAGACAAACCTGAATATAGAGAAAAGGATCTGCCACAAAATTTCTCGAGTAACTAATATTAGAAGTTGATGCACATGTAAATATAGGATTAACAACACACTAGGTTGAGATTCTTTCGTTAAAAATTCCTTTTTATTGAGATTGATAAGCTAATAAATTAGCTGTTTGATATTATGAATTCAGTAGTGATGTTATTCATAAATCTCTAGAGTCATCTCCCTATCGGAAAAACTCAATTAAGAGGACCTTAACCATGAATGTAAATGATTTTTTACCTCCTCAATTGGATGTAATGCTATTGGATTTCTTCCATGATAAACTCTAATAGACCATGATGCTTCATTATCCTCTCAACAACCAAAAGGGATCATGGAAGGTTTCATGAAATGAGAGAATGTAAACCAAGTAAAAACATCCCCAAAACCCCAAAAATTAGAAATGACGCTAGGAAAAATATAAAGGTAAGTGATAAAATGCATGCATGAGCCAAAGAATCCCATCTCCACATGCACCTACATTTTATATTGATGTCACAACATCTACCGTCACCCAAAATGTTCAGTACTGAACGCTTCAATTCCTTCTCCCCCATATCATGTAAATGATATTCAACAACAAATCAATTCCTTCATCCAGAGTCTTCGAAACCATATCTCTCCCCCCAAGTAATACACCATCAATACCATAAACCCCTGTAAACTTAGTGGACCAGTAAAATACCCATATACCGTATCACATGCAATTCAAGGGAACTCCACTTGGGATCTCACAATAACCAAATAGATCTTAAATACATCGGTCGGGTAAGCAACCGGCCTAGGTTTTTATTTATAAAATATCCTTCTAAGCATTAGAATCTTCAATGAAATTACAGAGTTTCATCAAAAACATGTACGGATATTTTTCTTTTGTGATATTAAAAAATGCTTCCTTCAGTTTCTTCCCCACCCTCTCACACTTGTATTAACATAAACATTAGAGCACACAAATATCTTAATTTATATTTTAATGATTCATTGTATTTCGGCGATAGCGTGAGAATGTTTTGCAAAAATTGCAGATATTCTATTGGTTTTATTTGATTGTGGTCTAGTATGATGGTGATGGTTTCCTAGATCTATGTTGTGGTCATTCTCTTAGTTGTTTTTTTTTTTCGTTTCTCTTAGTTATACAAAGTGTTGGAGTAGGTGAGTCTAAATATAAGGGATGACATGTTGTGGGTGATTATGTTTCATATTTTTTTTTATGAGTCGTAGAATTTGAAAACATGAGAATTGAACTAAGTAAAAATTAGAGATCATTAAATAAATTAAATTATTGTATTTTTAATACTAGTAAATATATTATAATTGTTTTATTTTTAAGTCAGTCTTAGAGGTTAATAGGTCATGTTAAATTTTCATGAACAAAACCTATAGTTGAGAATATGGGCATTTAATATGTTTTTCATAATAAGAATAGGTATCATGGCATTTACTATCGCCAAGGAAGGAAATAAACAAAAAGGGACTTAAGTCCTAAATAATCAGTGGCCATTAAAAAGGCTTCAAAACACCACATTAACTATATTCTCTAAGGGATATTTTTTGTCCTCTATGAGGCATTTGTCTTCCATTCAGAGGCTTTTTACACCATGATTGGGTCTTGGAGCCTCATTATTGGACCTTAGTGAATATTCTACGTAGTTGGATTCAGAGACCGCTTTGTCTCTAAATTTTAACACTGCGGATGGATTCAGAGACCCCTGTAGTGAAATGTAATCCATTGGTATCAAAATTGAAAATTTTCATTTTTCAAGTGGCGCAATTAAAAATTACTAACATAAATATATAATTAATATAATTTTTGTACTTTTTATTTGGTCATGTTTTTATTCTTGAGCTATAATAGTCATTTACGTTAATCTTTATTAATTTTGTCACTTATTATCTAGTCATATATTTTAGTCCTAGAATAAATTAGTCTTTTAAGTTAGTCGCTTTTAGTTTAGTCACTTATTATCTAGTCGTATATTTTGTCCCCAGACTAAATTAGTCATTTTTAGTTCGATCACCTAAAATTTCTCAATTTTAGTAGTAATTCACTTGAAATAATTGTGGTGACTAAAGTTTTAGTCATGAAGTCACTAATTTCATAATTTTCAACTAGTGGGGGGATATAGGTGAATCATATCACATTTATGAGTTCTTATGGGACAAAATTACAGGATGAGATTTTACAGGAAGGACAACGGGATAAGAAGTACATGGAGCTTATGTACAGGATATAACAAAATATAAGTACACGTATAGTTACAGGTACAACTGCAGGTACAGGTGCACAGGATGTGGACTATCGTCTCTCAACAAATGGCTTGATCAAATTTAGGGAAAAGATATATGTGCTAGACAATAGTGAGCTCAAGAAGGCTATCTTGAGAGACTTTCATGTGAAACCGTACTCAGGTCACTCAAGATACTAGAAGACATTGACAGTAGTGAAGAAGTTTTATCATTGGCCGAATCTGAAGAAGGATGTGGCAGAGTTTGTGGCTAGATTCTTGGACTATCAGTAGGTGAAGGTAGAGTGTAAACATCTTGGTGGACTACTACAACCAATTATAATTCTGGAGTGGAAGTGGGAGGTCATTTTCATGGATTTCATCACAGTTTTTCCAAGGATATCTAGAAAACATGATTCTATTATGGTTGTCATGGGCAGGTTGACTAAGGTATCACACTTCATTCAAGTGAAGACTATGTATTAAATTAGTGATGTGGCATAGGTATTCATTACAGATGTTTTCATATTACATGGTGTTCCAAAGAATATTGTGTCAGAAAAGGATGCTAAGTTCACTTCCAAGTTTTGGAAGGAGTTGTTTGCAGGTTTAGGGACAAAGTTGGCCTTTAATAAAAATTATCATCTGCAGACAAATGGACAGATAGAGACTGTCAACAAGATATTGGAGGACATGTTGAGGATATATGTGATGCATCTACAGATGATATGGGATGAATACCTTCCATTGGTCAAGTTTTCTTACAATAATGGGTATCAAGAGTCACTGAGGATGATTTTGTTCGAAGCATTGTATGGGTGGAGTTCTAATAATCCCATAAATAGAATTGATCAGGTGAATAAGGTGTTGATAGGACTAGACATGTTGACATAAATGGAACAGGTAATGTAGGTAATCAAGAAGAATCTAAAGGCATCACAGGATAAGAAAGGAAGGTATACATATCATAATAGGTTGTTTAAGGAGTTTCAAGTTGGGGAAAAGGTATACTTGTTCATTAAGCCGAAGAAGAGATCCTTGCAGATTGGATCATGTGTGAAGATGGCACCTCGATATTGTGGGACTTTCAAGATTCTTGAAAGGATCAGACCAATAACCTATCGAATTGATTTTCCTCCAATAGTGAAATTCCATGATGTTTTCCATGTGTCATTTCTTAAGAAGTATGTTAAATATGTTGATCATGCAATTGACTGGTATGTATTACAGGTGGAGACAGAAGGAGAATTCCAACCGGAACCACAGTGTATTTTGCATAGAAATATGCTCATGCTACATAACTAAGAAATCGAGCAGGTTAAAGTGCAGTGGAAGCATTTTTGGCCCAACGAAACTACATGGGAGATGACGTATCAGACGCGAGCTATGTATCCTTCTCTATTTGTTGGTTGGGAGAATTTCCTTAATATTGGTATATGCTTCAGTGTGATGTTTTGGTATATGTACATTTGTATATGGATGTACATACACTTCAAGAAAAAAGCACATTGGTGAGGGTCATGCTTGTGACAGACCTTTAAGGTCCATCACCAATGTCACATATGGTGACAGTCATTAAAAAATTGTCATTGTAAGTGTATATAGTGATGTTCCTTTACGGTCCGTCACCAAAGACATTTTCAATGACACTTTTGGTGCGGGTCGTTAAAGGCCCATCACTAATTCTCTCTTTGGTGACACTTCTAGTGACGAACTTTTAATGACCCTCACCAATGCTCTTTTTGTTACTTTTAGTGACGGTCAAAAAATGTTCGTCATCATTGATCACTAAAAACCATCACTATAAGTGTATATAGTGATGGTCCTTTATGGTCTGTCACCAAAGACATTTTCAATGACACTTTTGGTGAGGGTCGTTAAATTCCCATCACTAATTCTCTCTTTGGTGACACTTCTAGTGATGAACTTTTAATGACCCTCACCAATGCTCTTTTTGTTACTTTTGGTGATGGTAAAAAAATGTCTGTCATCATTGATCACTAAAAATCATCACTTTAAGTGTATATAGTGATGGTCCTTCATGGTCCTTCACCAAAGAAATTTCACTTTTGGTGAGGGTCGTTAAAGGCCCATCACTAATTCTCTCTTTGGTGACACTTCTAGTGACAAAATTTTAATGACCCTCACCAATTCTCTTTTTTTTACTTTTGGTGATGATCAAAAAATGTCCGTCATCATTGATCATTCCAATGAGTTTTTTATGACGCTATTTTCCTGTTAATATATTTTTTGTCAAAAGATAACAATTTAATACCATTATTGTGGAGAATTTTTTATAATATGTCCAAGGCATAACATGCATAACACTAGTCCATGACACATATTGGCGCTTCGCACGTGTTGGCACTTGGAAAGTCTTAGCATGTATGGAATATGTTGAGATGCCTTGGTATTATTTAGCATGATTTAATATTAAATTTATTTGTGATGATCAATTTTTGGAAAGTAGATGAGAAGCAACAAAGGAATACTTGGCACTTAGAATGCACTAAGACTTTGCACTTGGCACCTATTTCCGCCTAGTGTTAGTGTGCCTAGCATGCCTCTCTTGGAAAAGGTAAATTAATTACTTATTAACCCTCTTATGTGTTCATTTCCTTGTAGTTTAACTCTTTTCTCCCTTTTGTTGTCTTGAAAGTCCCTAACACACATTGAAACACCCTTGCACATCTTTGCATGCCTTATCACTTGGCACATCTTAGCATGTTTGACATGTATTCCAACTATCTGGCACATCAAGGGGGTGAGGAGAGATGTAGTCCTAAAGTAGGTCGAGTACGAGGGCCGAGTAAGGGTTGCTAAAGGGAGGTCATGATCATCCTCTAGAGAAAGATCATCATATGAGGGTTCAGAAGAATGTTGCATAACTTAATGGTTAGTTTGTGCTAGGAAGTAGGATGGCATATTGTTGGTTCTCTTCTGGAAGATTAAGCTTAAGAGAGGTTTCTCATGAGAATCTAGGCATGTGATTTCATGGTGTCTTTGTGTGAAGGCCGCATCAAATTCTGAAATGTTGAAATTTGCAACAAGAAACAGTGAGATTGGAAACTAGAAAGGACAAAAAAAAATCCACCCACACTGGTGAGGAATTTTGATGCACCAGGAGTGAGGAATGTGGGGCATCTAATTTATTTTTCCCTTAAATAAATTAGACAATAAATTGTAATTTCATCTCATAACAACTTGTGTCAGTTAATTAAGTCATGATGACTGAGTTAGCTCAAGGAATTGGAGTCGAGGGTCTAATATGAGGTATCTAGAGGGATTCTAATATTTTTGGGGTCCAGTTGAAGTTGATGCATTAGTGGGGTGCAAGTGTAATTAACTCAATTTAATGAGTTAAAATCAGTTTAACTAGTTCTAACTGAGTGATGACCTAGTGAGAGTTCCAGTGAATTAAATTAGATTTAATTCACAATGAGTGATCAATTAGAAAAATGATAATTCACTATTAATAGTTGTATGCATGTCATTTTTGAGGAATACCCTGTTGAGACAGAGGTTAAAGGGAACATAACTATCAGTTTTATTCAGAGAAAGTTTCCCATGTGAAATTATAAAGTCATTGGGATGCCATGATGGATTGCGCAATCAAGGAAGATTGATTTTCCTAATTAATAAGGATTTAATTCCCTAGGAATTGCATGAGTAAGGTAGGCTAAAGTAAGGATGAGAATTGGCTAAATACTAGACCGAGTTTTCCTAGATCAACGGGAGACAATTGACAGAGTGTTGCAAAATCTCATGAGAGATTAAGCATTGTATTGTTTCATGATTCCTTGACTTAATACACAATATAGATAGAGGGGTTTTGATTAGTTGCTTTCCCCAAATTCATCATGTTGTTGGGTGATTGATAATTTATTTCTCTTACTTATATATGATTGTGCAATTTTGTTTTGTTTCCATAAATTGTAGGAAGGATTCAGTATGTTGTTTTGGTAGATTACAATATTAGATTGAATCTCATTGGTTAAATTTTCCACATGGTATCGGAGTGGGAATTTTTTGGGTGGCGAGCTTGTAGAGAATATTTGAATATTTTGGTGTAAAATTTTAGAACAAAAAATAGAATATTTGGATTCCTTGTGCAAATCTACCCAAATGGAAAAAAAAAATCCGTCAAATCGGAGCTCGGATGAGGGAGATATCATCAATTTAAAATCAACTCTTTTTTAGAAACTTTTTGTAACTTCGAGACAATTACACTGTGCGCGAGTCAAGAACCTATATGCACTTGAGGTACCATATGCATGCAAAAATTTGAGGAGAAAGGCAGAAGTTAGAGACTTGGTGGTTTAGAAGGAGCATAAATGACCTCTCAACATGCATCCTCATGAGAAGCAGTCTCAGAAGGTTGTGGAGTAGCTGCCACAGTTGGAGAAGCAGAGAGGAGACCGAGTGGAAGCATCCACTCAAGAAGAGACCTCCATGAGGGGGAAATTTCAAGCTATATGGGAAGAGGGAGCAACCATACCTTGAGGTGTAAGGTGGGGTTATGTGTAGACATAATCCCAAGATAAGAAATTTGGGCAAGGTCCATTGAGATGGTGTGTCTCATGGATCGAACCTGGCTACGAGGAGCCCACACTACAGTAGTACTAGGAAGGATCGGTTAGATTGATGTAGTCAAATGTTAGCAAGACAGAAATCATAGTGACAGATTTCAAATACTGGAGCACAAATAGAGTTAGCAATAGTTCAAAGGGCACAGATGCAGATGTCAGCAGCAGTGAAGAGAACCCAGTACTAGACAGGTGCAGTAGCTAGCAGCAGTCAGAAGACTCTCATTATAGATGCATTATACTGATTCATTTGTTCAGAGGCTATTCAGTTTCAGGATTTGCAGGTGCTAACAACACTAGAGAAGTGTAGCATGCAGAACATTCCAAAGGTACCAGATGGGGATAGATTGAATTCCTTTCTTGTTAAGAGGGAGTGTTGAAATTTGCAACAAGAAACAGTGAAATTGGTGACTAGAAAGGACAAAAAAAATGCACCCATACTAGTGAGGAATTTTTATGTACCAGGAGTGAGGAATGTGAGGCGTCTAATTTATTTGTCCCTTAAATAAATTGGACAATAAATTGTAATTTCTTCTCATAACAACTTTTGTCAATTAACTAAGTCATGATGATTTAGTTAGCTCAATAAATTTGATTTAAGGTGATCGAGGTGGATATTGGTGGCCACCCACCTATTCCACTTGGGCCCTCGCCATTGTTTCTTTCAGTTTTTCAGTTTCCTTAATTATAGCACAATTTACTACTTTTGTCAGTTTTTCGGGTCCTAAATTTTTGAAGCCGTTTTGAGGCCCCAAACAATGTTTTTTTTGCATGAAAGGTTTGGCGATTTCATAGAAATTGTATTAGTAGTTGTAGTCCTCATAGAGATATTTCTAACGAGGTATCATGTGCATTAAACGATCATATTCAACCAAGTCACGACCCCAGGAAGTTGGCTGCCCAACTATCCCCAACGGGGCCCATAAACTCTTGGTGTTACATCTCCTCAGGATAGGGTTTTCGTTGTTTAGGGTTTTATCTTATTTTAAATAATAAAAATACCCTTGATCCTTATTGTAACACAATTCAGTGGAACATATCTATCAGTCGTATTTATAGAAAATTTCCCATGTGCAATTATAAATTCATTGGGATTCCATGATGGATTGGGAAATCAAGGAAGGTTGATTTTCCTAATTAATATGGAGATAATTCCATAGGAATTGCGTGTGCAAGGCAGGCTGAAGGAAGGTTGAGAATTGGCTAAGTACTAGACCGATTTTTCCTAGATCAACAGGAGACAATTTGCAGAGTGCTAGAGAATCTCAAGAGAGATTAAGCATTGTGTTGTTTCATGATTCCTTGACTTCATAAAAAATAGAGATAGAGGGTTTTGAGCAGTTTCTTCCCTAGATACATCTTGTGCTATGCGATTTATAACTTGTTTCTCTTACTTATATGTGATTGTGTGATTATGTTTTGTTTCCACAAATTGTAGGAAGGATTCGGTATCTTGTTTTAGTACATGATTACAAGATTAGATTGAATCTCGTTGGTTAGATTTTCTACATGAAATAGAAGAGAGGGTTGATACCATCTTTCCTTGTGGTGGTTAGTAGGCCGCAAGGTCTGTGATAAAGACCAACATAAATGGAGGAGGGCTTGCACTATAATTTAGAGCCATAACAGAAGTCAACGTAGGCATAATATTGACTGAATTAACCCTAGTTTGAGGGTCTACATTGAGATCTGAAGTTCATGTCAAGATTCAGTCAAAGAAATGCCCAGAATCTATGGATCCATATGAGCTAGGTCGAGTCTCTTATGGAGGAAATAGTCATGTTTTTTCTATGTGTGGATAGGGTTTGTTCTACAAAAATTAGAAGTACATAAGTATAATGCCCTAGTTAGGACAATTTTATAGCATGTTTAGTTCATAAGGTATGACCTTAAGACTGTGAAAAATTTGCGTAGAAGAAGATGGGTTGTAACCCTTAGAGCGAGGTTTATTTCTGCAATAAAGACTGCAAATCTGGAAGATGGTTTGTAGATTCAGTATGTGTGGAGACAACAGATCCAAATGAGGGTGGAACCTTAGCAGAATATTGAGCATGCAAAAGAAATGTGCCATATGAAAAATGGATTGACATGCAGAGGAGTTGATTTTGGCATACTTTCCATAAATTTGTAGACAAAGATCTGAAGAAACCTATAAATAATTAGTAAATGGACTGTTAGTGGCTGATTTGTGACCCTAGTTCAGTCATCTACAGATTGTTAAAGTATGATAAAAGGAGTAGTTCATATTTGTTCATAGATTTGACAACAAAGATCAAATTGTCAATACACAAGAACAGTGATCTTGAGAGGACTCAAACCATTGTTAGGTGGAAGATTTGAAGAGCCCTATATGAAGACAATATTGTGGGCCCTAGATCAGTAAAAAGAATTGACTGTGGTTGGGCAGATTGATGGTAGGCCAAGTACAGTTGGAGGGTTGTTAGGTTACTGTCAAAGAAGAGCCTCAACTCTTGTTCTGGTGAAGGACAACAAAATTGGTAGAAGGGCAGGTGTATAGGGCCTAAGGATGTGAAAAATTTGAAGGACTAAAGTAACATTCAAGTGGGTGAACCAACTAGACCTAGTTCACTATATTGTAGAGGATTGATTCAGTGAGAAGAAGGGCAACCTCCATAGCCCTAGACTTCTCATCTTGGGGTTGTAGTATGGAAAAAGTGGGCATACCAAAGAGTTGTTCACAAATGGAATTGTGAACAACTTGTTACCACTCAAACTAGTAGTGGATCTAAAAGGGGTTCCTAAGAGGGCAACTACTAGGACAAGGGAAACGATGGAGGCTTAGCCCATTGTCACCACAACTAAGGCTCCTTGCTCTTCACGGACTTTCATTGATGGGTGGATTCCTGGTAGTTTAGGAAGTCACTTGTAGAGTATAGGTCAATGAATAGGTGGGAAGTGACCCTCGAAACCCTTTCCCTAAGATAAAATAAAGAGTGGGACTTGCTTTCCTTTTAAGCAAGGGAATTATTTTCCAGGGAGAGAGGAGGGGGATTGAAGGGCTGAGGGAGAAGAATAAGAATTATGAAGGAAGTTCTCAATCCCTAAAATCCTTTGGGAACTTGGATTCCCAAATGGTCCTTGATGAAAGGCCTTTTACACCAAATGGGACCACACGGGGCCAAGTGGACCCAGCCCAGGTTTGGGGATGGAATTTAGCAACCAATTATGTTCCTATCCTAGACAAGGTGATGGGAAAGTATCAGAAAATTGTTTTTACTTCGATAGGTCAAATTGATCCTACTAGGTTCTATCCTTGGGAACACCTAGGAAAAACTTGATCCTAGAGCTAGGGCTTGGGGTATCCGGAGATTCCACCGTCGGAATTGGACCAAGTTCTGAGGAGAGTGAGGGCACCCAACAACACAGCTGCCTCTAGAAGATAGAATTTTTCCTCTAGCTAGATTCCTAGGAAATTGTTGCCCTAGGTGACCTAATGGGGCTAGACCTAGGGAATGTGAAAATTTATTAATCTAAGAAACCCTATTGCAGTGTCTTGATTTACTTCTCCTACTTGAATTAAGTTACAAGTTAATTTATAAAATATTCAATAAATTAGCAAAGTAAATAGTAAATACAACTAGCAACCTACACATACAGATCAAATACTAAATAACATGCTCATAGACAAAGTGACACATGGATTTTCTGGACAACTATCCCCGAAAAAAACCCAATGTGGGAAAACCGGTGCAACTAGCTCTGGAGGGTTTTCATTATTATGCGGAATCTAAGTACAACAATCCTGGGCACCAAAATTGGTTTAGCCAACAGAGAAATAAAAACGGTAGTAATACGCTACTCTAAATCCCTCTACGTCAACCTAACTAGCCTGCGTCGGCCTCTGCGCAGCTCAGTAAGGGCATGTGTCACACCTAAAGGGCTTACACTGCCCCTGCACTGCCCTGACTGGGCCTGCATCAGCCCTGCGTGGCTCCTGCTGCTTCTGTGCTGCCCCTACTGGGCTCTAGCTGGACTGCGTGGCTTTTGTTGCCCCTGTTGCTCTAGCTGGCTGGAATGCTTAAGCAGAAAAATCATAGGTAAGAAAGAAGGCACTGGCCAAAGGCAACACATAACAATCATAAAAGTTGAAGAAATGAAATGAAAATAGATTAATGTCCACAAATAACTGAAATAGCTCAATGGGACTAGAGAGTAAAAGTTTTGACAACAGCAATAAGTGCTTATAGAATCAGCTAAGAGAATAGAGGAGACTAATTCATGAGGTTAAAATGTTGTATAATTGTTGGCACAAGAAAACTGTAGAATTGTTAGAGTAAATCTTTGCAGGTACCATTAGTTGATGATCATCGATAATCATTTCATTTCATCAAATACCCTGATGAATGGGCCTTACAAGCTATTTGCGTAGACAAACTCGACAGAAGTTGTGTGATGGAAAAATATTCACGCTATATTGAAGAAAACACCTACCAAAGTGTGATGGAAAAATATTCACACTATATTGAAGAAAACACCTACCAAATAAGGATGACATTTCAAATGGGGCAGGAAACAATAGAGAGATAGACATCGAAAAAGTTAAAATGCTAGGGAAACAGGTAAGCAACTAGGTAGCATGGTAGAAAGCACAACAAAGAAAATTATAAAAATGGAAAACCCTACAAATTAGCACCCATCCAAACATCACCAAAATTTTTTCTTCAACTCTAAATCTCCAAATTCATTAAATTATATCCTGTATTCAAACCTGATCCTCTCTGTTAGCCATTCTGAAGATAAGGCCGAGAACTTACTATAGAACCATCACCTACATGTAGTGATGTTATTCTGTGACCAGACAACCTACTTTCCTGAAGACATGGAAAGGTAAACACTCTCTGCCAAGATTTTCCATATAGTCCAGGTTGAGCAACCACATATACATCGCCAGTTTTTTCTCTTCAGATTTTTAACTTAGAAGAGCTTTGTCTGGCCACCTCCAGGTTGCTCCCAGAGTCACCCAGGCAAGCCCTCTCAACATCATCCTCTTTCTATAGTACCTAATTAGTAATTTAATTAACCATAACAATTTCTTGATCATGCAGGTATTTCAAATATATTTCCAATAAGCATAAAGCTTTCATGTTAAACAATCAGGTCAAAAGACTTTAGACTATGATGCAAAAAATACAAAGAAACCTCACCAACACCCAAAGGACAAACAAAGTCAAACCTCTATAAAGTATAAATAGATATCTGATAAACTTCATTCCACCAAAAAGATGTGCTTAACTAAAGAAAATTCTAATTATTGTGCTTTCAAGACAAATCTTTCAAGGGAAGTGATGTTATAAACATACCCCTACACCTCATGAACAATCAATGTGTATAAATAGACCATCATAAGGCTCATTTTAAACATCATTATTATCATTTTATAAATGATTTTTATTAAATCAACAAGAAGAAAGAAACAATTGCATTCAGTTCCACTAAAGCAAAGTATATGGCAGTTTCATATACTTATTATGAAGCTATCTAGATTTGCAACTTGATTGTAGAGTCAACCAGTTGTTGAAGCCCAATATTGTCCCTTGTGAGAATCAAAGTTACATCAAGCTCTATGAAAATCCAATGTGTCATGACCATTTCAAACACATTGATATTCAATACAATTTCCTAAGATTCCAAGTTCATTAGGGAGTTAGTAGTGTTGGACCACATTCAGAAAAAGTTGCATATGGTTAATAGTTTGAAAAAGCTCCTAACAAAGGGGAAGTTTGACAAGTTGGGGGAGAATATTGGGTTATTGGAAAAAAAAAAATTCTCAAGAGTGTTAGATTACCTAGTTGGTCTCACCTCAGCCTTGAGAAGTTGAGCAGCACTAGGATTGCAGAGCTATATTGTTGTACACCAGTCAGAAAGATTCTTAAATACAGCTAGAAGCTTATAATGACACCTTCGAGGATAGACGAATTATTTGTTGGGTCACACCCACCAAGTATGGCACACTAGTTGAGGAGATTAACACCATCATCTCAGGTGCATTCATGAGTGCACACTTATGGAATGAGGCACCTTCAGGAGAGGAGTTATATCTACTATGATAATGCACTACTCAAAAAGAAAAGCCTTGCATACAAGGCAAAGTTATGTGGGAGTTGCTCATGCTCAACGGAGATGCACCACTAATGCTATCATTAGCCTACTTTCTAACAACACCTTCTCTTAACTTATAAATGAAAAGGATGGGCACAGTAGTTAGACATTTGTAGAAATAGATAATAAGAGTGAGTATTGTTATCTTGTAGGTTGTAGTAGGAGCTTCTGTGAGATGACAACTTGCTGTGACATTATTCTATTTGAGTAATAAAGACTTCTATGCAATTGTTGTTGGAGCCTGCTCTTTTTATCCTAAATTCTCAGATTGCAGATTTGTGTAGAGTGGGCCTAATATATTTGTTGTTTTAATCCGTTTTACTTCTTCTCTCTCCCTTTCTCTCCTACCTCACTCTCTCTTCCCCTCTCTCTCTCTCTCTCAACCCTCCAATCCTCTCACTATATCCCTCCCTTTATCCTTCTTTAATCTGCCCCCCTTCCATCTTTGTGTCACTATCTCCCTCTCTTACCCTTCTCTACCTCTCTCACTCCTCTCCCTCTCTCTCTCTCTCCATTCCTTCTCTCCCCTCTCCTTCAGTTTATCTCCATCTCTCCCTTGTGACTCCCCTTGTCTTGCCACCTCTATTAATCTATGTATTTATTATTCCTTCTCATATATATCTAGAGTTAATATATATCATGACATATTGGGACCTACGATTGGGTTAATTCCGCCTTGTTGGCAAGGTTAAAATGGTTAATCTTCGATAGACAAAATGTAGATAAAATATTTCATCAAAAAGAGGGAACCATACCCTATCTTCCAGGCTATGCCTATCAGTCGCTTGGCCTCTTCTTGCTCTCACATGAATGTAGTCTTGCTTGACTGGTACAGAAGAAGGTTTCGCATTATCAACTATTTGTTTGGGACAAATTTTAGTTGTTTCAACACTACTACATTCTTCAAGCTTATCCTTTAACCATCTTAGTCTTTTGTAATCTCTTCAACTTTGTAGTGCTTTCCATTCCTATCAGTCACATATGTTTCCTTGGTCTATTAAGGGACAAGGTCGACAACATTAGGATGTGTTTGCAATAAACAAGGGTATTTCCAAGACACAGTCAGGTGGAGCAAGAGTATAAGAGCCAAATTTTTGATGAATGTGGGACACTTGAAATTAAAATTTTCTGGAGTAGTCATGAGGTGCAGTATGGTTATTAAGACTTCATTAGATGGCCATTCTCCAGACTTAAACTATGTGACAAAACTGTGGCTAAGTTTGAAACTGGAGATTGAACATACATTTGGTTTGATTACAATAGACATTTTCATCAATAAATGTAAATCAATGGCTAACAAATACTATAAATTAATAAATAAATAAGACATGGCAACAAGCAACAATACTTACAAAATTGTTACATTGAGACGCAAAGAATAAGCAACTATTGTGCACAAACAGAGACCAATAAAACTATCATCTTAACCCCTAACCCCTTAGACACTAATTCCCAACCCCTAACCCATTTAACCCCCTAAACCTATAAACCCCTAACCCATTTAGCCCCTAAACCATAAACCTCTAAGCCCTTAACCCCTAACCCTTAAACCCTTAACCCCTGACCCATTTAACCCCCTAAACCCATAGTAAACCCCTAACCCATTTAACCCCCTAAACCCTAAACCTATAAACCCTTAATCCCTAACCCCTTAAACCCTAAACCTTTAAACCCTTAACCCTAACCCCCTAAAGCCTAATTCCCGACCCCTAACCCATCTAACCCCCTAAAACCTAACCCCATTAGCCCCTAACTTCTAACCCCTAAAATCCTTAACTGCTAAATCCCCTAACCCCTTAGACCCCTAACCCATTTAACCCCCTAAACCCTAAACCTATAACCCCTTAACCCCTAACCCATTAAACCCTAATTCCCAACCCCTAACCCATTTAACCCCCTAAACCATAAACTTCTAAATGCATAATATTAACCCCTTAACCTCTAAATGAATAATATTCCCTTAACCCCTAACCCATTTAACAACTAACTCATTATTCCCCTAACCCATAAATGCTCCTAAATCCCCTAACCCCTAAGCCCTCAATCCCTCACCCCTTAGCCCCCAATCCCTAACCCCTTAACCACTATCTCATTATTCCCCTAACCTCTAAACCGTAAACCTCTAACCCCTAAGCCTCTACTCCCCTAAGCCCTAAGCCCCTAATCCTTAATCCCTTAACCACTAACTATTTTTTCCCCTCACCCTTATAATAATCCTTAAAGCCCATTGGGATTAGCCATTCCAAACAAGAGAAGGTCTAGTTGGGACCTACGATTGGGTTAATTCCCCCTTGTTGGCAAGGTGGAATACCATGAGAAAATCATGGGTTGCAAAAACATCTCCTAAATTTACTATTTTATCTCAATTTTATTTTAATAATTAATTATTTAATTTCTTTAAAAACTCTTCTGGATAAATCACATAGAATTTCAAGGTACGTGCCTTTCGAACCACTCATTGTGTGGCTCGCCATCAATGTTTTTAAAATAAATTTATTAGAATGAAATTGAATTGATTTTTGAAGCTTCCTTTTAAATCAATTGTTGGTATTACAAAGAATCACAAAGTGCGCTCAACGTCCATAAAAAAACAATGTGTATGATATTAAAATGATATTTGAAGGCATAATATTAAAAATGATGTTTGGAAAAATGGAGGGCGGGACTCGCAGTGATCAAATTTGAAGGGTTGGTTCTAATTTCAATTAGAAGGGCACATGTTCATGTCACCCTTCAACAATGAAAAGCTTAAAAAAAAAAAACATTTCGATTGACAACATTATGCATTTTTTACTTTTCATTTTCAATCAAAGTTATTTCTATAAAATAAATTAAATTTGTATATGACAAGTAGTGTTGTATCTCAAATTGGCCCAATCAATTTGAGCTTTGTTAACTTCTTTATTTGCCTTAAAATGCTTCCCAAATGTTGAAAATAATTAGCCAAAGGGATATATGATAAGGATATATAACTACTTGAAATAATAGTCCTCTTCTATGTCTTCATATACATAACTCATCTAATGGGAAAGGTGAAGGAATGAAGTTATTTTGATCCAATTAAGAAAAACAATTAACCACATGGAAGTAGGAAATTTTGGATTATCATTGACTTGTGTTGTTTATCCTATTGATCACTAAATGATCGAAGGACATATGTGTGAAGTTATATTTGGTCGTGGAGGAGATCAAAAAAATTCTTTTTGAATTAGTTTATGAGAGGGGGTTGTAACATTTCCAATTACTTCTAGTCATTCTAATTGGTGAAAATTTGACATTATCATCCTCAAAATTATTTACTTTCTACATTGGAATCAATGGAACTTGAATTTAAAATTAAAATTACATAAAATTAACAAAGTAGGTAAGCTTAAAAGCTTATCTAAACTATTTCTTGGCTAAGGTTTTGTCTTTTTGGAGGGTAAGGAGTAAGGAATTAGGTTAATGGTACAATACCAAGAGACATCTTGTAGGAGCGAAAGCATGTATCCTCATGGAATATTAGTGAGTAATCTTGTAGGAGCTAAAGCATGTATCCTATTAGTGAGTAATTCCAAGTGGTATGGTTTTCCTTGAATAAGGGTGATGAGAACCCATGAGTTGTCCATTCTAGATATTCCACATGGTATGATTTTCTTTCAATAAAGGTGATGATTGTTGACATTTTTTAACCAATAAAAACTAGTAATTAATGTCAACACTAAGCGATGATAATTTTTTATCTTGTATATCCAAAAAATAAAAGGGTAAGTTCAAAAGGTCTCCTTTATTGTTGTAAAGAGTAGTGAAAATTCACAAGTACCCAACCAATTTTGACCTCCCGAGCCTCTTGTTGTCTAACCTCAACAATAGAAAATAATGGTCCTCAACTAGATTTTGAAAGCATGTTTTTACATTTGGAATTTGAAATACAAAATGGAAAAATAGTTTGGAATAAACATTCCTTTGTACTCTAGAAAGGAGGGCCCCAAACAAACTTGGCCATAAATGGTCTATAATTAACCTTCACAAAGTAATACCTAGAAAAGTGTGTGTATATACCTTATTTCAATGCCATCCAAAAAAGGTTATTGTAGTTTAAACTTTGTAGGATGAAACGATTCTTTTTGGCAATGTTAGTACTATGTATACACAATTATTATGTATTAAAATGAATGGGGCAACCATACAATGATTTTTTACCAAATAGAATCAGACATACTTTGGGAAAGCAAATTTGGATGATTATGGCATTAAAACTAATGGAACAAGCATACAATCACTTTTTACCAAATAGATTCAGACATACTTTGGAAGGCAAATTTGGATATTCATTGTCCTTCAATGTGTGTATTGGCACAATCAATGGGAGATTCGGCAAGCAGATCCAACCATGTTCTTGCATGTGAATTTGTGTGTTTTTTTGTGAGAACACCAACCCATAAGGAAACAACATATCAATCTTATGTTAGCCACTGACAGTGAAAACTTAATTTCCCCATATATAATCAGAATTATATTGCAAAGACCTATCCTATATGAATATCCTATTTCACCATGAATGACTTGTTTATTCTTTAAACAGTGTAATAATATATTAGATCTAAATAGTGCATTAAATGTATTGAACACTTATATTGATAATCTAAATATTTAACATAATTTCAATTTACATTTAAATATTTAAAAATAAAATATTTATTTTAAATTTCATAAATTTCGAAATCATTTAGTTTTTATTTATATCTAAATATTTAAAATATATATATATATATATATATATATATATATATATTTTAAATTTCATAAATTTTAATATTATATAGTTTATATATATATATATATATATATATATATGAATATATAAAAACATTTTTTATAAAAGAAGTATCAATAATTCACTCTTACATAATAATAATAATAAATATTTATAAACATTACCATTCATATATATATACAAAAAAGTTTAAAAGCCTTTTTTCATAAAGGAAAATTCTTAAAAACATTATATATATATATATATATATGCACCATATAATTAACTAAAATTTAAAAGCCATATCATTAACTTATTATAGCAGAAATACTTACTTAAAAATACTTCAAAACATTATATTATAATATTATACTTATATAGAAATATTCAACAAAGTAGACAATACTTATATAAAAATATTTATCAAGACAACCAATAAAACAACCTAGAATTAACCCTCAGGCCTTTTCAACTAAACCCACTCTGCCCTAGAATCAATTCTCAAAATAAATCTCAGACCAATTAAACCCAACCTGCCTTAGAATCAATCCTCATAATAAATATCAGATCAACTAAACCCACTGTGACCTAGAATCAATCTTCAAAATAAATCTCAAACCAACTAAACCCACAATGCATTAGAATAAATCCTCGTAGTAAACCTCAATGACTCAATCCTCATAGTAATCCTAAGCGAATGGACCAACTAAACCCACCCATGTGGCCTATTGTTCAGGTTTGATGAACGTGATTTATTAAAAAACATAAATGATATTAAAAAACCAAAAACCATACTTGGTAACTCTAAAATTTGGATATTCATCTATGCATCTCACCTAAACCCCAACCATCGGGAGAAAAAAACTTAACAAGTTGTTGCATTATTCACAATCCATCAAAGTTGCAAGCTTGATAATCTCTGAAGACTCTTGGATGAAGTCCATTACTCCAATATCATTGAAATGTACCTTCAAATTGACTCTTGGATGAAGTCCATTACTCTAACATCATTGAAATGTACCTTCAAATTAAATGCCATTGTCGTCCAAACACAGTCTCCCTATAAGAGGGTAGAAGTGAACCAAAGCTTCTCACAAGTTTTTCTTCAAAGACTCCATTGAGGAGGCCGATCCCTAGGATGGGTACAAGATAATCTTCTAATTGTAGTAAAAAGTGGCATTATGAAGATCAAAAGTTATCAAGTCACATTACTTGTGGTTAAATGGCCTAGGAGGATATACACAATATTTTAGCTGCACAATTATGTATGTTTGCATCATATGCTTTCTCATCATTCTCATCATGTTCACTGCACAAGATTTATCTAGACCATATAAACCATTGGGCATAGCTTGTGGAGTATGTTCTTGGAATCTATTCTTAAGCCATGGTAATTAGGAATAATTCTTATGAACAGGATTGAAGTTCAACCATTTTTGCAGAAAAGCACCCATATCATCGACAATATTTGAAAAGGACCATCTATTTCTAGCCTTTAATTCTTGACCACATCACAACCATTTAAGTGTTGGGCTAAGGTTTAACCACACCACTACAAGATCATCAACCGTTGAAATGTTTAAAACCCAAATTGACAAGCATTGTCAAGGCAATGAAAATGGAATTATGATATACGCTTAGCAAACTAGTACGGTTATTACGATTTAAGAACAATATTACGGTTACACTGAAGTTTATAAAAGTTGCAGCAACCTAACATCTCATGGTTTTAATTTGACCTACCACCCTTCCGGTACATAATTTTTTTTTTTATTCATAGCAGAATCAATAAGCTTGATACTCTTGATGTGTAATATCTACGGAATGACATTAAGATTTCTTCAAATTTATCGCTGGAATATTGATGGTTGAAATGTTAGCTGCGTCCATTGTACCTAGAATGAACAAGGAAACCAAGGGTTAGTGGCCAACCTTGAGAGATATCTAGAAAATTTATCCAAGAGCCAATAGCCCTTCACATGACATTTTATTATATTATCTGATTTTTTTTTAAAACCATCAGAAATAAAAATTTGAATTTTTTCAGACGTGTAATATTTTCATTGCACTTCTGAGACGTCTTAGAGCCATTTTGACTGGCTGTGACAGGTTCAATTTTGAACCATGGGCAGGAGTATTCATTTTTCTTTTAAATTTTAGACCTCCAGTTAAAATAACATTTTTCCCACCCAAAACATGTGTTTTTGTTATCTCCTGATGGCTTAGTGATTAGGGTTTTTGTTGTGGGTCTTGTTCTTACAACTGCCTTACTGCAATTTCTTACGGGTGCCAGTTCCGTCTCAACAATCTGCAGTTTTTGAAGTTGCATTTTTCAAGAATTCTACTAAGTTCAATAGTTAAGATGCAGGATTGGGGGATCTAATGCAATTTCTTCCAGGTGCAATTTCAGTGTCAACAATCTGTGGTTTTTGAAGCTGCATTCTTCATGGATTCTACTAAATTCAATTGTCAAGATGTAGGATTGGGGGATCTATTGCAATTTCTTCCTGGTGCAATTTCCATATCAACCATCTGCAGTTTTTGAAATTGCATTCTTCAGGTATTCTAGTAAGTCCAATAGTAAAGTTGTAGGATTGGGGGATCTATTCATGGTTTTCTTAGCTTTCATCAGAATGGTTTAGAATGCATCCAAACCCTTGAGAATATTGATGCTAGTATAATTTCCCCCAATATGATGCAAATCAATGTGAATGGCACACATGGGCAAATAAAATTCCTTCATCGGATCTATCGATGTGGGATACAAAGCACTGTTATTTTCTATACGCTTTCTGTATGTATGAAGCTTTGTAGGTGGGTTCTCATAAACAGTCATTTATATTGTTTGTATTTTACTACAGATAGCAAGATTGAAATCCTGAGTTATTATTAGATTGAAAGCATAGCAGAAGCCTTACAAGACCTTGTCTGATAAAGAATAAGATTCTCATGCTACAGTAAGGAAATATCTTAGTTTATTTATCTGCTGCATGCATGATATTCATACATATCTATATGCATTCTCACCCGCAAAATACAGAAATATTCCTTTCTAGCTCATGAAAAACAATAGTTATCAATTTTGCAAAATCAAGGAGAAATCCATAAATTATGAATGCTATTTACTAAATTTAAGGTGATCATCTGTAGTAGCTGGGATCTCCTTTTTTTTCTCAATACTTTGACATCCAATCTTATAAAAATGCTGCAAAATTTATGCATGTATATAGCATATTCCATTGTCATCAAAGATAATCACTTGTTGCGCCAAAATCTCACCTCATTCATCTCATATAAAAGAGAAGATAATCGTATCTCTAAGGATGTTTTAGGGTTGTGATTTCTATCATTTCACTTCAATGGAAGGCAAGTACCAACATATTAAAAGCTCACCAACACCACCTGTTTCTCATGGACCATCAAGCTTGATGCATAATTTGCTATTCCAGCAACAGCGGCCACAGATGCCTCCCCAACATCATCGGCAACAGGTTTTAGAGCCTGTATTTGATCTTGCTTGTTACATGTTCTTTTCAATGCGTTCATTGCTATTGTTTAAGTAATTCCTAGCTTCAACTTGTGCGTATTTACTATTATTTTTTATCAATATGGTTGGGTTTAGTGTTTTGATTGCACTCATTAGGATTTGAAAATTTTGATGGTACTTAGAAGAGGGGAACGATATTTTTTATTCGGGAGGTTGTTTTTGCTGTTTGTTCTTGGATGCTCCTAAACAGGGATGTAGGCCCGTGGGATCTCATTAATTCATATTTGAAAATTATAGCTACATGGATTAATGCATCTCATCTCCATTACATGCAGATCCAGAAACAGCAGCTGCAGATGTTTTGGCAACAACAGATGCAACAGATGGAACAAGTTGGAGGTGATTTTGTTTACTTTCCTTTTTTCTTCTGTTTCGCATGACCTTTCCATTTCAATAGATTTTTCTTCCTGCATGTATGTACCAACTGGTATCGTCTTCTCTCATACATAATTATATTCATTATGCCTTGAAGGAGGCCCTACTGGGTGGGTTGAGGAGCCATTTAATTGTGTAGCAAACAACCCTCTTCTTCTATAACTTGGCGGAATCCAGTGATAAAAAAACATTTTTTTGACAATCAAAATATGCAATTTCACACATTATGATAGTCTGATGGATTTCTCAGTCCCCATTTTCATTGGAACATCTTCACACTGCAATTTCAGCAATCGAAACTTGTAATTTCAAAACTTCATGAATAGTGGCAGCCATATTTTTAAGGAGAAAAATACAGAAAACAAGGCTTCCTTGCTACGATTAGCTTATTCAGGTAGGTTGGCCCTGGATGAAAGGTAGTGAACCCTTCTCATTCAGGTAAGGTCCTGAATAGGAGGTGTGATCAGTTTGGGAGAGAAGGGTTGAGCAGGACCTTAGTTGGTTGACCTTTCACTCAGTCAAGATCTTACCTAAGGTCAAGACCTTTGTCTGCCCTTTTAACGAAGAGCATAATGGGCAGGAATTTTCCACCTTTGCCTGAAAACACTCATTTCCATGGTCAGATAAGGTATAACCAATACTTCTATCTCAGGTAAGTAACTAAATATCAACAAATTTCATATTTGTACAAGCATTGTGTAACGAGGGTTATTAAGGGCTTAGAAATATGTTAGTATTTGACAAATTTATAAGCTAAAGGAATATGGATTATGAGATGTATTTTGTCACTGACAGAGTTTAAGTAGCATCAAATTCCTCTTGCAAGAATTAAGAAAATAATGAAATCTGATGAAGATGTGAAGGTGGGATGATTGTAGGTCTTTTTTTTCTTTTGAAGTATTCTTTTTTAATCGAGTATTTGGTGTTCTGTTTTTCGCTCATAATACACTGTGCATGAGTAGATGATAAGTGTTGAAGCCCCTGTCCTATTCTCAAAGGCATGTGAGCTTTTCATTTTGGAGATTACATTACGTTCATGGTTACATACAGAAGAGAACAAAAGACGTACTTTGCATAGAAATGATATTGCAGGAGCTATAAGGAGCGAGGGCATGGTTCTTATGCGTGGTAATTAACCTGGACTGCCTTCTTTCATGCATACCTTCCATATGCATTATGCCTTGAAGGAGGCCCTACTGGGTGGGTTGAGGAGCCATTTGATTGTGTAGCAAACAACCCTCTTATTCTAGAACTTGGCGGAATCCAGTGATAAAAAAACATGTTTTTTATACACCAAGAAAGAAGCCATACATTATGATAGTTCCATAGGATTTCTACCCCTATTTTCATTGGAACATCTTCTCTACACTGCACTCCCCGCAATTGAAACTGTAATGCCAAAACTTTTAACGAAAAGTGTGCTTCCATATTTTTGCTGGAAAAATACAGAAACAAGGCTTTCATCACAATATTAGCTTAGTTCCGCGAGGTTGTCCCCGCCGAAAGGTAGGTGAACCCTTCCTCATCTGTAAGGTCCTAAATAGGAGGATTAGTTTGGGAGAGAAGAGTTGACCAGGACTTAGTTGCTGACTCTTCACTCACCAAGATCTACCTAAGGTCAAGACCTTTTTCCTCGCCCTTTTAACGAAGAGCACGGGCACTAATTTCACCTTGCCTCGAAAACACCACGTTACACAAACATATAAGTAAATGAACTCTTTCTATCTCAGGTAAGTAACTAAATATCAACAAATTTCATATTTGTACAAGCATTGTGTAACGAGGGTTATTAAGGGCTTAGAAATATGTTAGTATTTGACAAATTTATAAGCTAAAGGAATATGGCTTATGAGATGTATTTTGTTGTTGACAGAGTTTAAGCAGCATCAACTTCCTCTTGCCAGAATTAAGAAAATAATGAAATCTGATGAAGATGTGAAGGTGGGATGATTGTAGGTCTTTTTTTTTCTTTTGAAGTATTCTTTTTTAATCGAGTATTTGGTGTTCTTTTTTTCGCTCATAATACACTGTGCATGAGTAGATGATAAGTGTTGAAGCCCCTGTCCTATTCTCAAAGGCATGCGAACTTTTCATTTTGGAGCTTACATTACGTTCATGGTTACATATAGAAGAGAACAAAAGACGTACTTTGCATAGAAATGATATTGCAGGAGCTATAAGGAGCTAAAATACATTCTTCCTGCATGTATGTACCAACTGGTATCGTCTTCTCTCAGACATAATTATATGCATTATGCCTTGAAGGAGGCCCTACTGGGTGGGTTGAGGAGCCATTTAATTATGTAGAAAACAACCCTCTTATTCTATAACTTGGCGGAATCCAGTGATTAAAAAACATGGTTTTGACAATCAAAATATGTAATTTCACACATTATAATAGTCTGATGGATTTCTCAGTCCCCATTTTCATTGGAACATCTTCACACTGCAATTTCAGCAATCAAAACTTGTAATTTGAAAACTTCATGAATAGTGGCAGCCATATTTTTAAGGAGAAAAATACAGAAAACAAGGCTTCCTTGCTACGATTAGCTTATTCCGGTAGGTTGGCCTTGGCTGAAAGGTAGGTGAACCCTTCTCATTCAGGTAAGGTCCTGAATAGAAGGTGTGATCAGTTTGGGAGAGAAGGGTTGACCAGGACCTTTTTTGGTTGACCTTTCACTCAGTCAAGATCTTACCTAAGGTCAAGACCTTTTTCTGCCCTTTTAACGAAGAGCATAATGGGTAGGAATTTTCCACCTTTGCCTGAAAACACTCATTGCCATGGTCAGATAAGGTATAACCAATCCTTCTATCTCAGGTAAGTAACTAAATATCAACAAATTTCATATTTGTACAAGCATTGTGTAACGAGGGTTATTAACGGCTTAGAAATATGTTAGTATTTGACAAATTTATAAGCTAAAGGAATATGGCTTACGAGATGTATTTTTTCGGTGACAGAGTTTAAGCAGCATCAACTTCCTCTTGCCAGAATTAAGAAAATAATGAAATCTGATGAAGATGTGAAGGTGGGATGATTGTAGGTCTTTTTTTTCTTCTGTTGAAGTATTTTTTTTTAATCGAGTATTTGGTGTTCTGTTTTTCGCTCATAATACACTGTGCATGAGTAGATGATAAGTGTTGAAGCCTCTGTCCTATTCTCAAAGGCATGCGAGCTTTTCATTTTGGAGCTTACATTATGTTCATGGTTACATACAGAAGAGAAAAAAAGACATACTTTGCATAGAAATGATATTGCAGGAGCTATAAGTAGGGGTGATGTTCTTGATTTTATTCTTGATATTGTTCCTAGAGATGAAGTGAAGGTAAATTCCTGTAATGTTGAAATCATTTTTTATCATCAAATGGCATTATTATATATACAATTTTTGGCAGATTCAAATCCTATTTACATTTTCCTAATGACATAATCATGTATACCATACAGCTAAGGATTTTAAAGCATTTTCTCACCGCAATGACATAATTACATATAAAAATCGTGGCAACTCAGAATTGTCTATCTTTCTGGCTATTTTCATCCCATCAAGAAATACATGCTAAGCCATCATTGCATCAAGATAGCCTCTTCCCTACCTACCCATGCAAGCAGGGAAAGTGCATGAGCATTGAGATCTAGCTCCTACATCTTGCTTTTTACATTTGTTTCTTTCGACAAGCAATCAAATGAGCTAATCTTAGAAATTTAGAATCTATAAGGTTTAGTTACATTTTCTTTAGGAAAATTTTCAAACATTCTGACACATCTCTTTCTTCACGGGAAGAGGACAAAGCCTATTCTGATTGCCTTCCAGGCAGTCCAGATAGATTTGTAGCAACATCGAGGATCCTTGAGAAGGACAGCCCACCAATAGAGCTGTGGTGAAAGCATACCTGTTAAAAGATCTTGTATCCAAATACATACCTATTTACCTATTAAAACTTAAAAGGACTTGTATCCAAGTACACACCTCTTTAGCAAATCGAAAAAAAATAAAAATTATTCATCATAATCAAACAATTACAATAGAACCCTTGACATCCCAAGATCCTGGTTGTGTCTTTCTGGTAACGGAAGAACAGATAAAACACCGCAGATGCATTTTCTGTTTGAATTACTGAAAATGAGGGCCCTAGTTATAGGTATTTGTTTGGGTGTGTAATTCATATTTAACATGGTGATTGTTTTCGTGTTAATGGCTAGTGAAATCATTTTTAGAGAAAAAAGCATTTGCACCGAGAGGTGCAAAGTAATGCCAGTAGTGGGGAGTGTGGAAAATAATAATTAAGTAAAATATATGGAAATTTTAGTTTTTATATATTTTTTAATAGGAGGTGAAATTTAAAAATGATGTTACACTAACATAATTGTCTCAGAGCAATGACATAGTAATGATGGTATCCTTCTCTTTCTGTTCCCTTATCATCCTATGCTTTACTAGATGAATTTAAAGTTTAAATTTTAAATTCCAACTATTTTAAAATGAAATAAAAATTTCAAAAATAATTTTTTTTGTGACCTTGAATACTTATTATACACAGCTTTCAAATCACCCTCTTTTCCATTCTTATAGAATCCTACAATCATATTAGCACATTCCCTACACAAAGAAAATCAAACATTGAAACCCTTTTTTAAACACAAATGACAAAAAATTCAAAAACTCTCTGCATAAAAAGAAAGCATGTAATTGTAACATAAAATATTACAGGCCCTATACTTGAATACAAAGTAAGAAATACTAGGACATTTAACACATTTACTGTCCCTCACTCTTAAGATGGTATCAGGGCAAATAGGTTTTTCTGTGATACAATGTTGATATATATATATATTCTCATGAAGAGTTTAACACATTTACAACAAGGGAATTGGAAGGTATTAAAGTATATGGAATTTTCCATGATACAACATTAATATGATCATTATCCCTAAGGGAATTAGACCAGAGGGAATTGAAATTTATTTGAGGTAGATATAATGATATATTCCTGAAATTTTAACACATTCACAACTGAAGGGATTTCGAATAGAGGGAATCGGAACTGGATCAGAAGGAATTGAAATTGATTTTGAGATGAACAGATAGTTTAATCCTAACAGAATTGAAATCCCCACTGATTTTCTGGTCAACAGGTCAACACATGGCAAACAATTCATATCTCCTTGTTAAGTTGTTTTTATTTATTTTGAAAATATTGGATAATCCGTTAAACATATTAACTTTCAGGGGTCAATATTGTTACCACTACAATGCAAATACCTTCATATAGCCACTGGAAGAAATATGTATGAATATTTTTAAAATGATATAAATTGAAAGTATAGTTGATTTGTAGTGGTGCCTTTGCATTTTGTAGAGCTCGGGAAGACCAAAGCCTCAAATATTTTTGCGAAAAAGTCTCTTCAGGTGAGTTTAGTTTAATTTTATCGACTATATTTTAGTAGCAGTTATATGTTGCATATTTCTCAAATTGTGGAGTTGTTCCTTTCCTGTTGCATGTTGTTTTATATTGTTATGTTGTGATTCAAATTTTTAGTTGTGCTTTCCAGTTATTCCCCTACATAGTACATGCTTTGATAGATTATATCAAAAGTCTTACCAATACAATAACATTGATTGTTGTATGTGGACATTTTTGTTCAGGATGGTCCATTACATAATCAATATGAGGCGCTGCATCATGCAATTGCACTTTATTTTTCTAAATAACTAACCAAACCAAATGGTATATGATGGCAATTTCATTTTTTTACAATTACTTTTAGTTTAATTATATCATTTAGCTCGATGCTTTCATATTTTCAACTAAACTTTTGTTGCTTAACAAGACTTTGTAATTTCCATCTTTTAGTGAAACTGTTTATGGTTTGATACTCTCATACAACCTTTATCAAGTTACATGCACCCTCATTAAGAAAAACAAGAGAATTTTGCTTTCCATGACTATCTTTCTTTGTCATTGTTGACTTAAGAAATCCTTTTAGCTAAGAAACTAGTTTCAAGGTTATGGCATAACTTGTCATATAAATTGAACAGAAGTTATATCCAAAATGTTTACTTGTAAACTACTTCATTGGTTTTAGGCTTTCCATTTAAAATCTACTTCACTTTGAACTTTGAACGAGTTGTTCCATAGACTTGAATATTAAGAGATTTTGGTGTAAGGATTAAAAATTAGCTCGTAAGGCCTCTCAGTTATTCATTTATTTTATCTGAAAATAACATTTACTATTAAATTAGAACCAATCAGCAAAAATACGTCAAAGATCAAGATCATACTTTGTAGAGTGTCGTAGAATAAAAATAGGAGCAAGGACATTGAAATTCTTTCAGTTTTCTTGGTTCTTATTCCTTTGTGTATCTTTGCACCTTTAGGGGCAATTGCTAGTTTAAATTTTAATTCTTTAAAGGGTGCTAGCTCAGTGGAAGAGCACCTGCTTTACAAGCAGGAGGTTGGTGGTTCGATTCCATCATGCCCTGATATTCATATATAGGGAATGATGGGAAGACTAATTTTTGTGATTTGATGCTGTTTTCACCATCATTGAGCTTTAATATTTTCACCCTCACTGTAATACACATGAAAATGGCACAATAATTTGCACCATCATACATATGCATCAATAGTAATGCCCATTTCAACTAAGTACTACAAATCTCATGTTGATATGAAATGGTGAGGGTCCCTGTTTGTCATTATAGCCATTATTCGTGACAGACCTTGATGTCGCCAATGAGTTTATGGTGACGGTCAATGAACGTCACCATATATATGCACCAATAGTGACGGCCATGAAAGGTCCATCATGAAAAATCGTTGTTGTTCATATGAAATGGTGATGATCACTATCCGTCATTATAAACAATATTCGTGACGGACCTTGAATGTCACCACAACACATACTTTCAGCGACGCCACCTTTGGTGACGTTCATTTTTTTGGTGACGGAGGCTATTTTCCATCACCATTGCTCATATGAAATGGTGACGGTCACTATCCGTCACTATAAATCATTATTGGTGACTAACCTTGAATGTCACCACAACACCTATACTTTCGGCGACGCCAACTTTGGTGACGTTTAGTTTTTTGGTGACGGAGGCTATTGTCCATCACCATTGCTCATATGAAATGGTGACGGTCACTATTCGTCACTATAAATCATTATTGGTGACGGACCTTGAATGTCACCACAACATCGCATTGCAAGTATGCCACTTTTGGTGACGTTCAATTTTTGGTGACGAAGACTCTTTTGACCCTCACCAATGAGCTTATGGTGACCATTTTCGCCCCTCACCAATGTGCTTTTTTCTTGTAGTGTGTGAGCTTCATGTTTTGTTCCATTGGAGTGGTTAAGGGATTGCATTCATCCATGCCAAACTTGTTCAAAATATTTCTAATGTACTTCTTTTGAGAAAGAAATATAAATTTAGGATGTTGAATTACTTCAATACCCAGATAGTAATGAACATGGCCCAAATCAGTCATTTCAAAACCTTTCTTCAATTCTTTCTTCAGGGATGCAATATAGCTCTCATTGTTCCCTATTATCAAAAGAACATCTACATAGACCACAAGATATACAACTATTTTTCCAACTTTCTTAACAAACAAAGTTGCATCATCAAGATCAAAATGTTTGAAGTCAAGTTTCAGAAGATGCTCGGTTGATTTCTCATACCAGACTCGTGGTGCTTGCTTGAGGCCATACAAGGATTTTATAAGCTTGAAAACTTTGTGTTCTTGGCCCTTTACAACAAATCCTTTTAGTTGGGACATAAAAACTTTCTCCTTTAGATCTCCATTCAAAAAGGCGGTTTTTACATCCATCTGATGGACTTTCCATCCATTCTGAGCTTCTAGGGCAAAGAGAGTCCGGATGGTGGTCCATTTTGCTGTGGGAGAAAAAGTTTCTTCATAATCGATTCCTTATTTTTGTGCAAAAAATTTTGCCACAAGCCTGGCCTTGTGCTTGTCAAGTGATCCATCTGCTTTATACTTGTTCTTTTAGACCCACTTAGAGCCAATTGGTTTTGTTCCCAAAGGCGGATCAACCAGCTTCCAAGTGCCATTCTTTATCAAGGCATCATACTCCTTTTTCATCGCTTCTTTGAAGGAAGTTGGTTCATGATCTGTAGACAAACTCAATTAAAATTATAAGCAATATCCATATCAACAGGAGAATCAGAATTATCTACATCACCTTCGTTTTGTTTAGTGGAACTTCTTGTTCATGTTTTTCCAACCTCATTGGGATGAACATTCTCCAGTGTCTTTGTCATCCATTTGGGAGGACATTTCTGAAATGGGCCAGGCTGCTCATTTGACTGAGTTGGGATTGATTCAATATTCAATCTCCCAATTCTGTCAATCAAATTATTCAATGTGTCATCCATGGTTGTTTCTTCATGTGGGGGAGAGAGTGCTTCAGGACATGATTCCACAGTTTGATTCAATATCAGAATCCCCCCTTCAAGATGTGGAATCTGATTTTCAAATTCTTGGAAATACTTTGCATGTGTGAATCTATCTAGGCGATCAAGTTTCCCCTCAACAACCTTGTCACTCTTGGAAGATTCAAGGAATATGACATCTCTTGCTATTACAAACTTCTTATTTGCTTCATCATAGAGACGATATCCCTTGGAGGTATTGGAGTACCCCAAGAAGATACATTTTTGACTTCTAGCACGAAGTTTATTCCTTTGACCCTTGGGTATCAAGGCATAACAGGTGGATAGACCATGAAATACTTTACCAAAGGAATGTGGCCATGCCACATTTCAAAAGGAGTTTTGTTTCTAATTGAACTTGAAGGACACCTATTCTTTATGTAAACAACACATAGAACTGCATTAGCTCAAAACATCAATTTTACATTCTTGAAAAATAACATGGAGCGAACCATATTTAAAATAGTTTTGTTCATTCTTTCAGCTACACCATTATTTTGGGGATTATATGGCACAGTTGATCGATGTTTGATCCCATGTTGATGAAGATAATTTTCAAATTCTTTTGAAGTGTGTTCTTTTCCATTATCAATACGTAGAGAGCCAATATGAGTTTGTGCATCATTTTCAATCCATGCATGAAAATTCTTGAATGTTTGAAAAGCATCAGACTTTTTCTTCAATAAGTAAATCCAACACATTCTGGTGTAGTCATCAATAAATGTCATCATATATTTATTTCCATTTGTAGAAGAAACAGGCATAGGGCCACATAAATATGAATGAGCAAGCTCAATTTTTCTATGTGCTCTGGAGTGTGAATCATGAAATGGTTGTTTGCTATGCTTTCCTAGAATACAAGAATCACATTCCTTAGGTTTTCTAGGAATTGTAGGCAGTCCATTAACACCAATTTTCTTCAACAAACGAAGGCTTTCATAGTTTAAGTGTCCATATCTAGCATGCCATAAAATACTTGATGGGAATTTACCTTCATCATGATGTGAACTGAATGCAAAGTTTTGAGCATGAGCAGATGAACCTTTCAGCTTCAAGAGTCTTCCTTCGTCTATTCCCTCCATGACAAGTCAGTGATCTGATGCTTTTTAACCTCTGCCTTGCCATCAAACAAGTGAATGGAGTGTCCTTGCTTGCAGATTTGAGCCAGGGACAACAATTTTCTCCTCAACTCAGGGAGGTATAGAACCTCGTGTAGAATATGATCTGGAAGACCAGGCAACTTAAGCCTGACTGTGCCAAGACCTGATGGCTTGAGTTTGGATTTATCTTTGAAATATACTGCGTCATCAACTTTGTCAGTAAATTGTTCAAAAAAATATTTTCTAAATGTCATGTGACATGTTTCTCCTAAATCTAGCAACCAATCATCTCTCCATGAAGTAAATGAAACCTCAAACAAGTCTTTAGTTACTCCATTGTTACAATGTGCTAGAACATAATGAGCGGATTCAGGTGCTTTACCTTTGTCTTTGTCATTATTTTTACCTTTGTCTTGATTTATTTGCTTCTCAATTTTATCCCAAGGTGTCCTGAATTTGGATGCATCATGTCCATCTTTATTACAACGTGTGCAGTAAAGATCAGATTTGTCAGATTGTATGCCCCCCCTTTCTCTGAAGTTTCTTCTTCCTCTTCCTCTTCTGCCACGTCTTCCTCTGGATGAATCTGGAGCATGACTCTTTTCTCTATGTGCACAGTATGTAGCCTCTTCAGAGGACGAAGGGACTATCATCTTCCCGAAATCTTTCTCTCTTTCTGCAAACTTTTTCTCAAGGGTCTCAAAGGTGATATGCTCAACATTTCCACTTGCTTGCAATGACTCAAGATAATGTGAGTAAGTCGGATATAATGCCTTAACATATGTTATGAGAGATATGTCAATTTTTACACCAGTGCTGTCAATATCATGCATGATAGATCTTACTTATGAAGCTAAAGCAAGGGGATCTTCATTCTTCATTTCAAGACTGAACAACTTAATCATCAATTGAACAATTTCTAGTTCTGAATGTGAGTCATATAGTTATTTTAGCTTGCTCAAGGCCTCATAGGCATTTGAAAATGATGAAATATGGCGACACACCTCTTCATTTACAGATGTTGCAATCAAGGCATAGGTCTTGCAGTTCTTGTTTTCCCAAATGGCGAGCTCCTTGTCCGAGGTAGGCTTTGCTGGTGGATTTCCTTCTTGTCCTTCACAGATTCCTTTCCACAACTCATTAAAAATGAGAGTGTGTTTAATTTTCCAAGGCCATTCAAGATAGTTCTCTTTGCCAGAGAGAACCACCCCTACAATAGATATGAGAGAATGCATTTTTATGAAGGGAAAAAGTAATTACTTTGCTGGAAAAAATTCTTTTGAGGGGAAAAAATTTTGCTAGAAAAATCTTCAATTCTGGAAATATACTCAGTTTTGCAAAAAAAAAATTCTTTTTCATTTTGGGAAAAAAATATGTGGGTGGTATTATGAATGATGGAGTGGTTTTGAGTGCGGTGGTATTATATATGGATGAATGATATTACAAGGGAGGTGGTGGTATTATATATGAGTGAATGTGGCCAGCGTATTGGATATGTGGGGAGGTAATGTAGAAATCGTATTAATGGAGGGGTGGTATCGATAGATAGGAGGTAATGTAGACAATGTATTAATGGAGAGGCGATATCGACAGACAAGAGGGCTGACAGGCCACGCGGAGAGCCGAGGGCGCAAGTCGTAGCAGGGAGGACTGTATTCTAAATGTGGTGGGGGTACGATATTGTAACAGAGGATTCGATAAGTATTTAGGGAGTCGAGTGTAGAGGGAAGGGAGTCGGGAAGGGAGGGAAAAGGGTGTGGTAGGGAGTGGGGTGGATTGGGAAGGGAGTCGGGTGTGCACAGGGGTGAGTTGAGATTTTAAGCGATGGGGAGTTGTATGCAGGTGGTGAGGGGTGTGTTGATAACGGGCGGGGACTACTGTGAGGGATGGGGAGGTATGCATAGGGGGTGTGTGGTGAGGGTGAGGGGAGGGGTGTGTGGTGAGGGCGATGGCAGGGACGTGAGGTAACAACAAACAATGAGGGGTTATGGGGGAGCGAACAGGGAGGAGGGTGAGTGCGATGAGTGTAGTGAGGTATGGAGTGGAGAAAATTTCAGAGTGGAGGCCGAGAGGCCAAAAAAAAAACTAGGAATTGTAGAATTGCAGGGATTGTAGGTGCTGAATTACAGGAAATGCAAAAATTGTAGAAGTTATAGAATTGCAGAGTCTTCAGAAACTGCAAAACAAATTCAGAACTGTGCAAATTGCAGAGATAATTAGAAAATGCAAAACTACAGTATATAAACTTAGAATGGCAATAATCTAATGGAGCAGTAAAAACTAGACATAAAACTGACTTAGAAAAAGACTATTAGCAAAAATGAGGGAGTTACACCACAGGCAAGAATGCCAATAGTGGGACTGGCTCTGATACCATGTCAAACCAAGAGGTAACTCCACAAATCAGAATGTGTATTAGATGAAGAGTGTGCATGTATTTATACATGGAGGTGAGGATATTTGGATTCATCTCCCAATGACTCTTGGCCTTCCTTATTTCCTAATATTATTTAGTATACAATATTGAATATCCTCACCCAACCCGTAGGATTAGGTGTCAACAATTAGATTCTTCAAAACCGTGACACTTGTGAAAAACATGAGAGATTTTATTTTTAGTAAGCTTGTTTAAAAAAAAAATGCCTTTTCTTTTCCGAGATTCATTTTCATATGTTCGTAAGCTGCATCCAAAATGAATGACTAAAACTGGAAAAAAAAATTAAAACATAATGCTTCTATACGATTTTTCAACAGTATAAAAATATTTTTTAATGTACATACAAACATAATAATTATGTTGATAATTATTGAAAAATGAATTAAGCTATTTCATTTAATATATTACCAAGTATGTTTTCATGATGCATAGGAAGTAAAAGTTTAAAGAGAAATATTGGACTCTTGAAAAGAGTATCAGCTGAGGTTGACATGAATAGTTATCTATTATATTTTATCTACGACAATTGATCATGTGATTTTACATGCATGGGAAGCTTGAGGCATGCAAAAATATATAAATAAATTTTGTGAGAAGTAGTTCACATAAAACCTTTGCATAAAAGGAAACTATTTTTGTTATTTGAGAAAGATTTGTTATTCATATTATTTCTTGTGGAAATATTACAAATCTCTCTGATGTGTGAAATGATAAGAAAATATTTTTTATTTCATGTATAATATTTAGTGAGTTAGCTCTGTTTTGGAAAAATAATAATTAGGGTATCAAATTCCTTGCAATATGTGTGTGTGCAAGGAATCATTTATTGTGTTAGAACTCTTAAAAAATAATCGAAGAGAAAAATATATCCTTGTATGCATTATTGGATTAGATTCTTGGAGAGGAAAAATAATAATCACATGCTATTTTATATAATATTATTTAGAGAAACATATATGCTTGCATGCATGGAAAAATTATAGTTTTGGGTAGATTTATAGAGAAAAGGAAGATACAATCACATAATATTGATTGTGTTAGCATTCTTTTGGGAAAAATAATATGTATTTTGGAAACTTAAAGTGATTATCTATGGTATTTGCTTTATTTTGGAAGAATATTATGCATAGTTATTTGGCTAGATCTTTTGGATGAGAGGGAAGTGTCCCTTTGCATGCATGAAAGAATAAATGGTATGCATTTGATCCCTTGGAAAATAAATGTATTTATTTTTCTATGAAATATTTATTTAGTTTCATTTGGAAAGAAATATATGTTTTACATGCAAGAAGAACAAGCTATGTTGTTACATGCACAAAATTATTATTAGTATCTTAAATTTGTTTGAAATATAGCTAGCATGGTTATGCATAATAGCCATTGTGAATAGGTGTTGTGTGGAAAAAATGTTTTTTTAAAAGAACATGCATTCACATGCATAAATATAGAATCTATTGTGTTAATCCCTTTGGAAAAGAAAACATAAGAGTAGACAAAAATGAAATTGTTTGTTGGAATATTTATCTTGAAAGTTTTTTATGCAGTTGCATGCACAATATTATTATATATTATGTTAGCTTTCCTTTGGAGATAATATGAAAGTGCATGCGATATTTTTTTAGCATTTTTTGGAAAGAAGACGCTTGATAGTGATTTATTTGTTACTAATTCATGTGAAATGATATTAAAAAAGGCATTTCATGTCAATTTGGTTATGTTTTATACAAGCATACAAATATTTGTTGAAGTGTCACAAATAAATATTGATTATTGTTTTATTATTCTTTTATCTAATCATGATATCAAGTGTGTTGACGACAACAATGGAAGGAAATGAGGGTGACTTGAGAGAATGATTTTTCAAGTTTAACATTGTGGAAGATAAAGAGTTGTTAGACATGCAGGTTTAGGAGTTCCAACTACAAGATGACCCACAAAAGGAAACCATTTGACTACAAAGACAGAGATTGAGGACTTGTGGGTAAATGGTATCATGATGATTGTAATAGGGTATAGATAGGTATGTTGCATTTAAGGTTATTTTTCTATGTGATTTTCAGGAAAATGGTGAAGGGATAAACTCCCTTATAGCCATTGAGTGAGAGGTGAAAACCCTCACGAGCATTTAATAATAAAAATAAAAATTTGATTTTTTCACCTTATGGGGTATATCGATGTCTAATGATGTGATTGTTCATTGTGTCATGTTCATGATGTTAATATTATCAATTATGTGATTTTTCTAATTGAGTTAAAATGAATGGGAATGATGCAAAGTTATAGTATGAAAATTAAGTTAATATGCTACAACAAGGAGAGTTAATGGTTGTGTAACTCACTATTATTTTTACTAAGTATTTCTCTGGGTGATTATGATGGTTATTCTAATGTTTAATGAGGGAATGTAGAAATAAATTTAGAAATTTACACATTGGTAAATGTTGAAAAAAATCCCTAACTCCATGCATTTTCCTGCGAGGTTACCAGGGTATGTTACATCAAGGTACTAAGTTGAGAAAAGAAGATGTAGCACCTCCAGTTCGTCGTATACTGTATAAAATTATAGTTGTTATTTTTTTTGCATATCACTTAAATTAGACTTGATATCATGTTTGCAACAAGTTTTTTCCCCAATTTAATGCAGTCACTTAATATTTCACATTAAAATTTTGCAAAAAGGATCCTAAGGTGTATGGCAAGGACCATAGGCCATGGTTTGTTCTACATACATTGTAAAAAAAATCACTTTTAGGTTATACACACAATGGTTATGTAGAATGTCTAAACAATCGTACAAACACATGAGGGTAATATTTTCACCTTGGAACCAATCTAATCTCATGGGCATCGAAGAAACATTCAATCGTTTCAATATCTTTTGCAAATGAAAAATATGTAGCAAAAAATTCAACAACTTATCAAGTAGTGTGGCTGAGAATATTATTGAAAGATATTTCAATTTTTCATAAGGAGAAAACTTTTATTTACTGTGATGACAATTCAAAATTTTCTTTATCAAAAAATCATGTTTTCCAGAAAAAAAGCAAGCACATTGACACACGTTTTCATTTCATCTGTGAGCTTGTCAATGATGGGGACATAGTAATTTATTTTTTTGGTTCCAAAGATCACGTTACAAATATTTTCACAGAGCCATTGAGCAAGAATGTATTTGAATTTCAAAAAGAGAAATTAAGTATTGTAAGAGCCTCTTCTTGTAACAGCTAATATTAGGAGAGGGTGTTGAGATATTAATCTCACTATTTGCTAGGTGTCATTACATTTGATTCTACTGTATGCTAAGTGTGACAGTTCAGTTTTAATTTAGTTTAATCAAGTTTCACTCAAGTCATTTATTTTTAATGTTTTCTATGTACTCTCTATTTTGAATATTAATAAGAACAACCTCTACTACACATTTTCTCTTCATTCTTGCTCATTTTAAATTTAGGTTCCATATGATTTTTTGCAAACTGATAAAAAAATGTTTAATTCATGCTATTGTTGGAATGTCTTAAACAATAAACATAACATGTAGCTTTCAACAATAATTTTAAGATAACACATATCTCAATTGGATATCTTATCCAATCAAAGATCATGCATTCCTTTCAAGAATTATATAACCCACATCTCTCACCTTTCACATTAAGCTAACAACTTTAGCAACTTGATTGCATTTTTTAACATAACAAATAACGTTAACTTAAATTCACGTGAACTAAAAAATTTAACCGATTTGATGGGTTTTTTTAACATAGAAAATAACCTTAACTTGATTAATGTCCAAATGATTTTTTTTATACCAAATAATATGTTTATGAATTCATTGAAAAAGAATCCAAATTCAACGACAAATTCAGTGACGATAGCCAACATCAAATTTCAATTTTAAGAAAGTTTATCTACTTAAAAACGGTTGTATTTTTTTTATAAATCTCCCTTATTTCTATAAATATTATTAGTTGTTGTTAAAATAAAATTATAGCCATTAATTATTATTTTGTATTTTTTAGATAGAACATATAATTTGATTGATTATTTTTAATTATTACTAGTTTTTCTTTAACTTATGAAATGATGATATATATATATATATATATATATATATATATATATATTAGAAGTGTGTTTTTGTTAAATACATGTATTTACATTAATATTAACATTGAAAAATACATATTGTATAGTTCAGAGATCACGAGGGACTGGGCCTCTCACCCATCGGAAAAATTTCCCCATAGAAGGGGAAACTAGAGGTAGAATTCATGCTTACAAAATTGAGAAGGGTCATAAAAAAATAAAAATTCCAAACTCTTATCATAATGGCACTAATCCATCGTATACCAAGCCAAACGAGAGGATTCGAAAGGCCAATATAGATTAACCTGAAAAGAGGCATTGAACCTAAGACGTTAACACAATGCAGTGGAGTCATGAACCTTTGGGAACTAGACCAGAGTTTCATTGGACCTACGCATTTCCCGCATCACCTAGAAGCTCCTAAAAAATGTAGCAGTTATAGTGGCTGAGACAAGGAGGGGAGGATGAGGGAACTGGAACATTTGCAATAGATGGAGGAGGATCTTGGCCAACATCTCAGCAGCTAGGAAAGGGATGATGAGCTAGAGCCACTACAAGTAAAATATCCTCTAGAGGATGTTTTTGAGGAACCCCTTATAAAAATACCCCAGACATCCATTTCTAGCGGAGGTTCCTAGAAGAGGTTGGCAGGTGGAGGTTTGTGCAGATGTATTTCATCCAGTGCTCTTATCACCATAAAATGCACTTGAGCGGTTAAAAAATTGGCACACCAGACACTGTGCGCTCTGTACACACCCACCCAGTGCGTTGTATTTTTGTAGAGTATCGGTACTTTACATAACTTCCGCACCGTCGCCTCATAAAAAACACGCAAAAACTGACACTGTCGGGGTCGCCCTTAAATGCACCAGGTTGCCAACACATCGGGATGCCCTGAAATACCCATGCACTGGCATAGGGTTAAATAAATACAAAATTACATCCAAAAAACCACACAAAACATAGGCACACGGGGAACCGTGTGCTCCTAACACCTTCTCCCGGTGTGTCATATAACCTCTACATCACTGGTTCCTTACATGTCTACCGGACTAGTGCTTCCGAAAATGTGCACGAAAACAGATACCACCTGGTGTGGAATAAAGAAAACGCACCGTGGCACCCATAAAATGTGTGCACCGGTAGGCGGTTAAATAAAAAAATTATGGAAAAAAAACCGCATAAAACATTGGCATACTGAAAACCGTGCACTCCGTGTACACCCGCCCAGTGCCTTTAATTAAGGAATAACACTGGTGTATGTCAACTCGTTAGCACTGGTGCATCATAAAAAGCATGTGGAATGGAAACCGCATGGGGCGGAATGACGGAAATGCACCAGGGTCCCCATAAACGCCGCGCACCAGAAATGTGTTAAAAAAAACAGAATTATGGCCAAAAAATGCACAAATCATTGGTTCACTAGACACCATGCCCAGTGCATCTTATTACAGTAGAGAACCGGTGTGTTATGGCTACGTCACCCCGGTACCTCCTAAAAGCGTGCGAAAATAGAAATCGCCCGAGGCAGCATAGTGCAAACGCACCGGTATGCCAATAAAAACCTTGCCCACCAGAACAAGGTTAAATAAAAAAAAAATTACGGCCAAAAAACCACATTTTTCAGTTTTTTCAGTGTTACAGAGCTCTCAAGCTCTGGGTTGCAAGTTATCCTTGTTTGAGCCACACTAACATCTGTGCTCCCATTGCACTTATTACACGCACTACTGTTGTGCATTTCCACCAATCTCCAGCTTGAATTTTATACTTGAGAAAGTTGAAGTCTTCACTGAAAGAGACTTAAAACAACAAGAGAAAGATTTGGTGATTTAGTCATCAAATAAGACCACTGGGTCTTATGAGTTTAATGCTAACAATTTGAATGTGTTTGCAGGTTGTGTGGAAGACAACCCATCTCTTGGAATTGTCTCAAGTAAAGATGAAGCTTATCTAGCAAAGCATAATGAAGAAGACAATTGCCAAGCAAGATATGATGAAGAGTGTCTTTATGATGAAGACCAAGTTGAGTTGCTGCAATAGAAGGAATTCATAAGTTCCTTATTTAATGAAGGGTGTAACCTTAATGGAGATGAAGTAGTAATGCCTCATGAGATGAAACTTGTTCTTGATGAGGACAAAGAGGAAGTGGCTTTCTTAAATAGCAAAAGGAAAGTCATTCCTAGAAGTGGAAAATACTGAATTGACTATTAGGACTAGGAAAGAAGTAGAAGGACAACAATGGAATGTTGTCAAGGAAGAGGAAGCGAGTTATGTTGAAACTATAATACACCATACTGAATAGGTAATTGAAGGGAATCAAGTAATTAGTGAATGGATGAGTTTCTTGCTGAAAGAATTTGAGCAAGAGAAAGAGATTACAGACAATAAGATGGGACTGTTCCAAACTCTTGTTGAAACAGAGATA
>JAXQQM020079865.1:0-177355 GCA_034641835.2 Pinus albicaulis
AATGCAAATACACTGCATCCTACACCAATATACATATCAAGTACTAAAAAATAAGATGAGACAATCACACAAAGGACACACTTATTTTCGGACTAAACTTCCCCAGAAAAACACAATGCGGGAAAACCGATGCAGCAGATATGAGGGTTTTATTACTAAGCATATTTATGAATAAAACTAGGGTGCCAAATATGACTCACCCAACAAAGAAAATCCCGAAAGAATTACCTCTATTCGGAGACAGATATTTTGGTTGATCCAGCAGCTAAATGATCAAACCCCACAGGTGACTATGTTGTCCCCAGTGCTGTGCAACAACAGTTGCTGTAAACTTTGCGTTGAGACCTTAGTCACTGGGTTCGGCGAACCTGAAGGAAAAAGTTCGAAGTTCGGAGAATTTAATCGGCATCCGAACAAATTCGATTGTGTTCGGCGAACACAAAGCCGAACCTCATGCCGAACATAATCCCGAACACAAACCTGAAAAAATTTGATTAAATTCATGTTTTTTTTATTAAATTCGGCAAAAAATTCGTGTTTAGGGTTGGCATTTGGTAAATTGGTAATAATTTTGCTGGCAGCCGCATTGTTGCCATAGCAGACAGTTTATTCAGACTTTCGGCCCGACGAAAAACTTACTCTTGGCTTCCAGACTCCACAGCGCACAGGCTACAGCCGCCACAACGGACAGGTTACAGGCTTAGAGTTAGCTCCACAGGCTCACAGTTATCATTCACAGCGGCGTTGGTCTCTTCCAGCAAACCACAATCCAATTTTTCAAACGGTCACACTGTCTTTGTGACTTGTCCATAGCGCCACAGACTCACATTGCCAGCCCGGGCTCACAGTGCTCAGTGCTCACACGTAACTTGTAAGTTCACTCGGCATCGTCTTGAACCGCTTCATTTCATTTCTGTTTCGTTTCATAGGAACTTTGTACATGAAATTATCGCATTTCACTCTTTAAAAAAACTGAAATGGTTCGATGAAAATTTTCCTTTCTCATGTGCTTGAGTCACGAGTGACGGTAGATCTTACAATGGATGATACATAATTCAGGTATCACAGTTAAAACTTAGAAATAGAGTCTCGTTGATATGACAAGGTATCATTACTAATTTACTACCAGTCTACCACACCTTCAACAATATTACCACAGTGTCATAGTTTTGATAATACCGCAGTCTCGGCCTATGGTAATACTACAGTCTCGGCTTGTACAGTTGTACAGTTGAAGGTTGTTTTCAACCCTTTTTAGGGCACAAACTCTGGCATATATGGAACTTATTTAAAGAATGGTTCAAGTATTTATGTGGTCCTTTTGGAATAGCCTCAAGGCATTATCATTGTAAAAGGGTTATATGCACAGAACAGAGGTTTATAGTCTCTTATTTGTGTGACAGATTTATAGTCTCTTTTTGCATCTGTTATGCCATTCAAACGAACCATGAACAAGCACAGACCTAGATTTTCAGTTGGTTTACAGGCCATTCAATCAATTTTATCGACAAGACAAGACATTACATTTAAAGACCAATTTTGAAGCTAGGTTTCATGCCAAATGAAATTTTTTCTAAGAGATTTTTCCACCACAGTCTACAGATGTGATGGTGAATTTTCATTTAGAAAACTTTTCAATTGATAAATTGCAAATTTGCATGTACCAGAGCACCATTTTCTTTTCCTATTCTTTGACAGAAAATGAATTTGTGAACAATGAACACTGAATTTGTGATAGGCTAGGCCCTCAGGGTTACTATAGTCTGTAGTGTGTAATGCCTCATAAAAATATTAATAACGCAGGCTTTAAATTTTTAATCTGTCCTTTATTTGTAAGTCTGTTTATTAAAAAAAAAAAAAATTACAGTCTAGCAGAATTACAGTACAGTCATAATGCAAAATTTAAATTATTTAAATTACAGTACAGTCAATGCAAAATTGTTTAGAACTAATTCTAATGCTATTTTTAAAAAAAATTGCAGACATTTCATCCACTGTGATTCACTTCAACAATCAAGAGTCAGCCTTCAGGACAATGGCACCCCCAAAATCAACTCAGGTAGCATGGAATTTTGTTAGAAAAGATGGGAAAATTCTTGTGTGTGAGATTTGTGGGCATCAATTCAATGGCTCTTTAACTAGAGCTGTTGATCACCTTCTCAGTATTAGCAATGGAAATGGAGGTGGTGTTGAGGGCTGCACTAAAATCTCAGATGAACAAAAAGCCGCAGTGGAAAAAAGCTATTCCTCTTCAAAGGTGGAAAAGGAAAAAATGGAGCAGAAGAGGCAGCGAATTGAGAGGGAGATTGCCATCTCTTCCTCAAACACGTTCACCACTAATTCAATGTCAGCCATTGGTGGATCAAGTTCTACTGCTGTAAAAACAGGTGGAACCAAAACATTAACTCAATTTTGGAAACTTGTGGAGAGACAGGAAGTTGATGATGCTTGTGCAGAATTTTTTTATGCATGTGCAATTCCCTTTAATGTGGCCAGGAGTCCATATTTTAAAAATATAATTAAAAAGGCCATTGATTTTGGAAAGGGCTATGTTCCTCCCGGATCTGAAGCTTTAAGGACCACTTTGCTAAAGAAAACAAAAGAAAGAGTCACAGCAAAATTGTCTGAGATAAAAGAGTCTTGGAAGCACACAGGGTGCACAATTTTGAGTGATGGTTGGTCAAATTTGTGTCATCGCCCATTGATCAATGTGCTTGTTTACAGTCCTCGAGGGGTACATTTCTTGAAGGCAGTTAATGCAATGGATCAGGTGAAGACATCAGAATTTATTTTTGAAATTTTGGATGAAGCAATTCAAGAGGTTGGGGTGGAAAATGTGGTCCATGTTGTTACAGATAATGCATCAAATTGTGTTGGTGCAGGGAGAATGATTATGGAAAAGTATAATCATATTTATTGGACCCCTTGTGCAACTCACTGTTTGGATTTGATGCTGCATGATTTAGCCAAATTTCCTTGGGTCAATGAAACAATACGAAGAGCCAAAACAATTGCAAACTTCATCATCAACCATCGTCTCACTTTGAGCATATACAGGAAGAATGCATATAAAGAGTTGTTGAGGCCTTGTGATACAAGGTTTGCTACTTTCTATATTACTTTGAAAAGAGTTGTTGAGGAAAAAAGAAGCATAAGAGTTGTTTTCTGCAATACTGAGTGGGAAAGATCTCCCCTTTCAAAGAAATCTAAGGGAAAACATGTTGAACAAATAGTGTTCAATAATGGCTTTTGGGAAAATGCAGACAAGGTTTTAAAAATATGTGGCCCAATTGTTAATGTGCTCCGCATGGTTGATGGTGAAAAACCTTGTATGGGTTTTGTTTATGAAAGTATTGATCGTTGCAAAGAGGCCATTGCAAGTGCTTTTAATAATGTGGAAGCTGATTACCAGGAGATATGGGAAGTAATTTATCAAAGATGGAAGATGATGCATAGTCCATTACATGCAGCAACATGTTATTTGGACCCTAGACTGTTTGGGTTACCAAGACATAGGGATGAAGAAGTCATGAATGGACTTATTCATGCTATTGAGAAGCTACATCCAGATCCAGCAATTGCAGGTTTGGTTAGATCTCAGTTGAGGGCATACAGGTTAGAAGAAGGGCTATTTGGTACATAATCAGCAAAGTATGATAGGAGCAGAAGTGATCCAGCAGTATGGTGGGAGTTTTATGGTCCAGGGGCGCCAGAATTGCAAACTTTTGCAATTCGTATCTTAAGTCAGGGATCAAGTGCATCAGCGTGTGAAAGGAATTGGAGTTCCTTTGACCACATTCATTCCAAGAAACGAAATAGATTGTTATCTGGAAGATTAGAAGATCTTGTTTATGTTCGTAGTAACTTGCACTTGGCTTTGAAAAATGTGTCAAAAGAGTCATCCAATTCCTCTACTCCGTACATTGATCTTGTTCTTAATGCATCAACGGATGAAGGCGAAGCTGATTTTTACAATGATAGTGACATTGACAGGGAACTGAGTGATGAATCTAATGCTGAGGCATCTAGCGGATTCACAACCCATACTGCTCTTGATGATATAGAACTTTTTGATATCACAAGTGGGCCACCAGAACATCAAGAATAAAACTTGTGTTTGTTTTAGACTTCTAGTTTACTTTTTGCATGAACAATATTCTAAAACTGCCAAAGTACTTTAAAGTTTATATATTTTGAATACTTTTTTATCAGATTGTTTTCAATATATGAAATCTGATATGGTCCATGGTTTTGTTGAATTTTATGTTCTTATAGTGCTACTAGCCTGCTGCTAATGTCTATGATGAATTTCTCACCTTGTTTACTATGTATGGAAGATTGAAGTTGGTTATTTATTGGAATTTTGGCACTCACTTTCGTGGTTTATATGTGGAAAATTGAAATGATGTAAATGTTTGAGCAATAATCCTATCATTTTATTTATGTCAATCATATTTATCTTTCAACATGCTTAAAATTGTTATATATATATATATAAATAAATAAATATATATATATATATATATATATATATATATATATATATATATTTTTTCAAATTTCTATATGTCAAATTTTATGCTGAACTTTATCGGAAAAATTTTCGGTGTCGAACTTTATTCGAATTTCAACGTTGCCGAACTCGAACACGAACACGAACCTGGTGACTTAAGGCACGAGTATGGTCTGCCAGAAGTAGTTTGGTTGTGAAAGCTCTTCAGTTGAAAGGTTCGGCATGTGCTAGATACCACCGTACACTGCGGATAACCGTAGTGGGATTCAATTATTCGAGAATCCCGTGTTCCACGATCGATCCGAAGCATATCGATATCGGTACCACTTTATCCGGGATATGGCATGGCCGAGGCAAATTCATAAGGCTCGATCATGCAGGGAACCGACATGGTGTCGCGGATATTCTCACAAAGCCCTTAAAGGTCAATTTCCTAACCTTCCGTGAGAATCTTGGTTCATGGAACGACCCTATGTTGAGGGTCTTGTTGACCATGAGCCTCTAGGAGCTCCAGTGGGGGCTTTGGGGATAGCTCCTTAGAGCTATAAGCAAACTGCTGTGGCCAGGGCTTGTCGAACCTTGCTGGTGTGCTTTTGCCCATCGTTATGATACTAAGTTGGTTCACCTCTCATTATCTATGCCCTCGTATGTGTATCCTACCCATTGAGTCCCGTACTCATGGGAAGCACCTCTCATTTGGCCGTTGAGGTGGGAAAGCTAGAGACCAAAGAGCAAAGACCGATGGACGCATCGAAGATTGTCATTCTCTCTATGTCTAGGATGGCATCGTGTCCAACCACTTGATCCGGGATCAAGTCTAGTGAGGTTTTGGACTTCCAACTGACGTTGTGTCATGTAAACCAACTTGGCACATAAATCAAGGTTGGACGTTGACTTTGACTGGCCGCGTTGACTTTTGATGCCGTTGTTTTTGCATTGACCTTTGACTCGGGACAATGTTGACTTTTTTTTGACTTTGGGTTGACCGATATAGAGCCGCCAAGGCGCGCTCAGTGGGACACATCTTCGGTTGGCCGACCGTATCGAGACTTTGTTGGTTGAAGCATCCCGTTGACCGCCATAACGACCACAACACATATATTTTGTTGACTGCCATGTACTTTTTGGCTTGTCTTTTGTCGATCTATTGGTATGTTCTATTAGCATTTTACTTTCTTGTTTATGTGATTGTGTTGAAATTTGGTTACCGTAAGATGTGGTTCCCTAAGGCTTTGATCTTTTTTGGCCTAGGGAAAAATGTCCAAAAAGAATTTAATTTTTCCCATGACTTAAAGTTATAAAAAGTCAAATCTAATTTAAAAAGGACTATGATAAGTTACCAAGTTCATTTCAAAGTGACTTTTAATAAAGTCAATGTGAAATTAGAAAGGGAAAAGTGACTTTGGAAATAAATGACCAAGTGGGACTTTATTATAGTGGGGGTGAATTAAATAAAGTGAGATTTAAATGAGCATTTAATTCAAATTTCCAGATCTAAAGCTATCTCTAAACTTCCATTGGATTTAGGGATTCCCCCAAAAGTCACTTAGGGTTAGGTTAAAGGAGGAAAAGGAGGGAAAAGTTCATTCATTCTTTCATGAGCAAGATTGAGAGAGAAGAGAAGAAAGCTAAGGAGATTTTCTTTCCGAGCAAGGAGAAGAAATAGGACAAAGAAAGAGAGATTCAACAAAAGGCATGCCATTATTTGTTGGCACAAATACCAAGGCAGCAAAATCAGACAAAGAAGAGAGAGAGTAACGTTTCCAAGAAAGGAGGCACAAAAACGAGGAAGAGGGCAAAGAACATTACACATAGTTTGAGGCACAAACTCTGGGCACAAACATTTCGAGGAAAAGTACCGTACCTATTTTTGGCAAAAAATCGAGAAAAGGACAACAGGGCCTACAACATGGTTTTCTTTGGCACTTTGGGGCTCGAATTTCGAGGAGGGTCGTTGTACAATCCGTACAAGCAAGGCATAAAAGACCGCATGTACTTCTCTTTTCGACACGCTTCTCGAGGTGGTCGTACAAAGATTATTGCCATTAATGCTCGTAAAATTTTTATGTTTTGCAAGTTGTTGATTTGGCACACTTCAGGCGATGTGCAAGCACGGGAATCGAGATAAGTCTATAAATTTGTTTACCGGGATTTTTACCGTATTTTTCTCGTTTCACCGTAAAAGTTATTTTCCGACCAAAAAATCGTTGTGTTTATTTTCTTCCGTGTGTGGTCGATTTAATTTTTGAGTTTTTATTTCGCATTTCAAGACCGTGAAATTTCCGTAATTTGTGTTTTAAAATATTTATTTTTCCAGCTTGTTGAATGTATGGCTATGGGAATGAGCATTTAACTTTATGGGAGGAAATAAGGAGAAACTCAAAACTCTGTTGGGTTATCAAATTTCTACATGGTATCGAAGCTATTTTGCTCAAAAGTGCAATTTGGGACAAGAAGAAGAAAAATTACAGCAAGTTGATTTTTTCATACGTAAAACAAAGATTCCTTTACTAATAAAGCAGTTGTTATTTTTAGTTTATTTAGGACAGCAAGCATGTCTTTGGGCTTGAGGGTGGAGGATAGGTTGGATGGGCATAGTAACTACAATGTATGGAATGAGAGAACGGCAGAGCATCTTGAGGAGCAGAAGTCTCAGATATCATGGTGCATACCGCATTGCGAACCCCGTTAATGTGCCTATTGATGTTGCCTGGGCCTAAGGTTTCCCTTAATAAAAATAATAACAAGGGTAAGAGACGGATTCTAGATGGAATCAAAACCATTGCATTCTCATGAGAGAGGAAAGAGATATGCTCATGAGATGGGACAAAGACGACCAATCTCTACCGTAGTACCAATGAGAACAGGAAAATGGTCCTAAGGGAGAAGCTGAAACCATTAAGATGGGTAAGACTGCTAGTGTAGTTGGATATCTCACAAAGATTAATAATGTGAGAGATGCATTGGAAGCAGCTTGGAGAAGTCATTCCACCCACCGAGTTGGTGTGGATTGCGTTGAATGACCTTCCCGCCCATGATTGAACTTTGTTGATAGGGTTTGTGCACGTGAGACCCTTCCCACTTGGGAGCGGTTCTGGGATGATTGCATACAAATGTAAATCGTAAAGAGCCACTTTGGGGCACCAAACCACGGAGCGGGATGAGGATGTGTAGCACCGTTGCGTGGAGGCAAGAAAGGCAAGGAAATAAAGCTTCCACAAGCAATGGTGGGGGCAAAGGCAAAGGTAAAGGTAAACGAGGGAACACGCAGTATGTAATTATTCCAAGGTGAAGTGTTGGAATTGTTTTAAGATGGGACACTATGCGCTTGTGTGTCCGAAGAAGAAGAAGAAGGGGAAGAAATCCGTAGCATGGCAAAACATCAAGCAGAGATAGAGGACTTTACTGACAGCTTTGACCAAGAGTTTGGGTTCATTGCTTGTGAGTCCACTAGTGCAAGATCACTCCGCGAGGTTGAGAGGGAGTGTGCATTTCCTCCACTAGCGCAGCATCTTCGTATCTAGTATGTCGATTAGTGGGACTTCACGTCATATGACAGGAGTCCGTGAGTACTTCTCGCAGCTTCGCAGAGTGGCACCGATATAGAGGTAGTACTCGGAGATGACAAAGGTTGTTAGAGCGGTCACTTCTAGGGACATTAACATTTGATAGGGAACCCAAACCTCCTTGAAAGTGTCGTATGTTCTATATGTGCCGGTGATGAGGAAGAACCTCATATCCGTTCCCGGCAGATTGGAGGATGAGGATATGAGATATTGTCTGTGAGAGGACAAGTGTTGATATATCCTGGTGGAAGGCAGCTCTCAATTCGGCCTAGAGTGATAGGTGCACGCCATGCAAAGGTGTACAAGTTTGCATTTCCACCCCTTTTGGCATTGAGTAGTAGCACCGGCAGCCAGGTTAGCAGCTCGCAGTTGTGTGAGATTTGGCACCGCAGAGGGCACATGTACTGGCGCAGCCTCGAGGGACATTGCGGGAGATCACTACATGTGTGCCAAATTTCGCATCGATCACTTTGATACATGCGTACGATGTTCGATGGGCAGTTTGCTGGGAATCCCCTTTTCCCAACAATGACAAATCGACCGGGATACTTGATTTGATTCATTCAATGTGAGCGGCCTGGATGTCTCATGTTTCCTCGAGTGGATAGGAGTATTATGTTTTATTCATTGATGATCACTTCCAGAGGACCTGGATTTATTTCTTGAAGACCAAGAGTGAGGTCTTCAAGCTCACGGAGTTCGCAGCTCTTGTGAGACTCGCATGTGTCGGAAGATCAAGTCCCTAAGGTCGTACAATGGAGGGGGAGTACACCCTTGGTGAGTTTGTTGATTATTGTGCGAAGGCAGTATTAGAGTGGTGCTCCATCGCTCCTTACAACCCCGGAAGATAACGAAGGTTACAAGAGAGGGAAGAACATCCACCGTAGGGGCCGGCCAAAGCCATGCTACATGATCAAGGGTTACCATTGTTTTTGTGGGCGTAGGCTCGCTCATCGTTCCTTACAACCCCCACAGAACGGGGGTTGCGCAGAGGAAGAACATCCATCGAGGGCCGCCAAAGCCATGCTACATGATTAGGGGTTACCATTGTTTTTGCGCAGGCCGGCAACACCGCTCGTATATTTGCTGCAATGTGAGTCCGCATCGTCTGGGCATGTGACTCCGAAGGAGGCTGCTTCGGGAAGAAGCCCCGATTGGTCATCTTCATATCTTTTTGGGTGTATTGCATACTCCTACGTACCCAAGGAGAAGAGACCAACCAGGAGCCCACCACAGAGAAGGGTATCTGTAAGTTGGCGTTGAGACCTCGAAAGCCTTTCGGATTTATATTCCCGCACAAGAGGACAAACTTGTTGTCAAAGTGTGATGTGAAATCTTCGAGGAGGAGCCGCAGCTTTCAGGAGGTCACGAGAGTTAGAGTATCTCTACCGCCCGTACCTCAGATAAATCGAGCCGGGCCGCAGGATCCAATGGGCAGGATCAAGAGGATCCGAAGGCACATCAATTACGTGTCAAGTCCATCGCGGAGCGTGCTCGCAGTTAGAGGGGTGGTGCTTCGGCGCATGCAGTCAGCCTCCGCGTAGCGCTCACTAGGGAGTCCACCGATGGACAATTCACACTCGTACTTCGGCATTGCCCGCGGTGTCTGTGTTCGGTGCAAGAGGACGCGTACGCACAATCACGAGTTCGAAGCTTCGATGATGAGGAGAGGGAGGTTTCATTCTCCCATGGGAGAAGTGTGCTCGTGTGAAGAGGAAGCCCAAGTGGCTCGTGATACCTTGAGAGAGGCCAAGACCATCGTTGGGCCTAAGAGGCTTGGCCGAGAGAGCATCAATTCGATAGGTTTTGTAGCTATATGGCAATGGTTGCCAACATCATTGACTCTAAGCCTTCTAGCTATGATGAGGCAAACAACCAATGAAGTCCGGAGAGAGGCCAGCAGAGGAGTATTCTTGTATCATGAAGAATGATGTTTGGGAGGTGTCAGCGAGGCCCGAGGGCAAATCCGTGGTTACTTCCAAATGGCTTTACAAGGTAAAGCATGTCGCGTATGGCAAGATTGGAGAAATTCAAAGCAAGGTTTGTGACTCGGAGGGTTCTCCTGGTAGAGGGATTTGATTATGAAGAGACCCTCACTCCCGTGGCTCGATATATTTCGATTCACTCCATCACATTGATAGCAAAGCAGAGATGGGTTGGAAGATCCACCGTATGATGAAGACCGCATTTCTCAATGGCTTCATACAAGAGGAGGTGTGCTACCGGAAAGCAAATGGCTTTGAGGTGCATGGGAAGGGAGTCCCATGTGTGCAGACTAAAGAAGGCCCTTTTATGGCCTAAAGCAAGCTCCGCAGCTTGGCACTCCAGGATAGATACATACTAGCAGATGGGTTTCACAAAGAGTGATGCATATCCGAACCTTTACATTATTGTGATAGGTGAGGAGCCTCTCATTCTCGGTGTTGTATGTGGATGACTTGGTCATTGCGGTGCAGAGACTCATAGAGCACTCGCAAGAGAGATCTTGCGTCGGGAGGTTTGAGATGAAGGACATTGGCTTGATGCATTACTTTTTGGGTTTGGGAGGTGTGGCAGAGGAGGGGCATTTCTTCCCTGGGCAGGGAAGTATATTGTGGACATCCTTGCGTATTCCACATGGAGGATTATAGACCCATGTCGACACCAATGATCACTGAACCGGAAGAAGCTTCTACGCCTTCGTATTCCGAGTTGGTGGATCCCACATTGTATAGACACCGATTGGTTCCTTAATGTATTTGGTCAACACTAGACCAGAGTATATGTTTTGCGCTCAACAGATGAGCCGCTCATGTGTGAGCCCAGGAGGTGTCTGGTTGCCGCAAACACATTTTACTAAAGATTTCCAAGGTGGATAATGGATTATGGTCCGGATTATAAAGGTGGGAGACAGTGAGATTGGCAGTGTTACATTGACTTATTGGGCAAAGAAGCTCGATATAGGAAGAGCATCAGGGTGTTGTTTTGGGTTGGGTTTGCGTTGGTGTCGTGGTTCTACCTGGGAAGAATAAGTAGCATTGAGTTCACAGAAGTAGCACATGGCAAACAATCTAGCTAGTTGTGAGGCCATCCGGCTTCGCAAGATGTTGTTTGGCTTATTTGGTCGCCCGTTGAGACCTTCAATGATATACTCATGATAATCGCAGTTTCATTAAACTCACGAAGAATCCAAAGATTTCATGATAGGTCAAAGCATATCGGCATCGTATATCATTTCATCGTAGACTATGTTTAGAAGGGAGTCGTGAAGCTGAGTATATTCCCACAAATGAGCAGTGTTGCGTATATTCTTACCAAAGCCTTACCACTAGGGCAAGCATGTCTACTTCGTAGACAAGATGGGTGTGGTGAGGAACACCTTCCTCGACAAGAGGGAGTGTTGAAATTTGGTTACCTAGGACAAAGTGGTTCCTTAAGGCTTCGATCTTTGGCCTAGGAAAAGTGTCCAAAAGAATTTAATTTTTCTCCCCTAAAGTGATTTTATAAAGTTATAAAGTCAAATCTAATTTAAAAGTGACTCTATGATAAAAGTTACTAAGTCTAATTTTAAATTGACTTTAATAAAGTCAATGTGAAATTAGAAAGAGAAAAGTGACTTTGGAAATAAAAGACTAAGTGGGTCTTTATTATAGTGAGGTGAATTAAAAATAGAAAGTGAGATTTCAATGAGCATTTAATCTCACCCCTAGATCTAAAGCTATCTCGCCCATTGATTTAGGGATTCCCCAAAAGTCACTTAGGGTTAGGTTAACGGAGGAAAAAGGGAGGGAAAAGGTCATTCATTCTTTCATGAGCAGATTGAGAGAGGAGAAGAGAAAGCTAAGGAGATTTTCTAAGCAGTGAGAAGAAAGAAGGCGTAGTGAGGAGATTCAACAAAAGGTACAGCAACATTTATTGGCACAAATACCAAGGCAGATAATCAGACAAGAAGAGAGAGGCACGATTTCCAAGAAAAGAGGCACAAAAATCGAGGAAGAGCGCAAAGAACATTAAGCACGCAATTCGAGGCACAAACCGGGCACGGATTTCGACGAAAAGTACCGCTATTTTTTTGGCACAAAAACCAAGAAAGGGGACAAAGATCTACAAATACTCGTTTTCTAGGCGCTTTTGGGCTCCTACTTTCGAGGAGGGTTGTTGTACAATCCGTACAAACAGACAAGACCATGCACTCGTTTTGACACACTTCTCGAGGTGGTCATACAAAGATTTATTGTTGTCATTAATGCTATAAAATTTTCTCTCGTTTTGCAAGTTGTCGATTTGGCACAATTTCCGAGGCAATGTGCAAGCACGGAAATTGAGATAAGTTTGTAAATTTGGTTGCCGGAATTTTTGTTGTGTTTTTCTCGTTGACTCCGTAAAAGCTATTTATCGTAAAATAAAGAGAAGCTTTCGAATCGGTTTTCCCCAAGAGTTGTAGGGGTTTTTCCAGATCTATTGACCTTCAACGTGTCTATTTTATGTGTGTCACCGATTTAATTTTCCGAGTTTTTATTTCTACAATTCAGCACCGTGAAATTTTGAAATTTGTGTTTTCGAAAAATATTTATTTTTCCATCTTGTTGAATGTATGGCTATGGGAATGGGCATTTAACTTTATGGGAGAAATAAGGAGAAACCGAAAACCGGGGTTGTGTTATCAAATTTCTACAAATTGTTGTTTGATATTGGGGATAAAAGTAAAGTTGCATAAAGCATAGAACATCTACAAAAATTTACAAAACTAAATCCAAGGGGCTATAGGACGCAAAATTTCTACACGATGTGTGAGACAAGATTGAAGAAGATATAGTGAGCCTTACGTTGTTAGGGATTCACAAATTGTGGGACAACTTCCAAAACGCAGCGAGTGGTAAAGAGAAGCTCCCAGACTCGGAGCGGTTGTGGGAGTGGTATGTTCACGAGAGGATTTTGGAGGCAAAATAGGTTTAGAGCTTAGTGTTAAGCATGAGGAAGAGGAGAACTTTTCCTCAGGCCGACAAAGGGGGCAAGGCCAAAGGCAAGAACAACACAAGAGAGGCCGATTCCAAATTTCTCCACTCGGTATGAGAAGAAGGATCTCAACAAAATAAAATGCTTTGAGTGCCATTAGTTGGACACCGTGCCACCGAGTGTCCACAAGAGAAAGGCGTGTCCAAGAAGGACCAAGTGGTAGTTTCCGGCAAAGGTGGACGAGTTCAAGCCCAAGTTTGAGAAGTTCTCACTCATAGCTTGCATGGAAAGCCCGCAGCCAACCACACATGGTAATAATTGGTCCAATGGAGCATCCAGCGATATGACTAGGAAAAAGGAATATTTTAGCCAGCTGACGAAGAAGGACATGGAGTTTCATATTGAGTTAGGAGATGATGGTAAGTACTTGACCAAAGGCGTGGATATTGTCGTATTTGAGAGGGAGTACAGTAAATCCTCTACATTTCTCAAGGATGTCCTCTATGTCTCAGTCCTTAAAAAGAACCTTGATTTTGTTTCATCTCAAGAGGACAAGGCTTATGAAGTCATTTTCAAAAGAGGAAAAAGGCCTCAAGCCCTTAAATTTTGGAACCATGAAGCAAATTGGTGTGAGGGTGAAGAACCTTTATAGGCTACAGTTTGAGATTGCTCATGCGTTGAGTAGCAGCAAGGAGAGTCTTGAGCAGGGTCGAGACCTGGGGAGTTATGGGTGTTGAAAATCCTCAAGGAGATAGCCACAGGGTTGCCACAGTGCAACACAGACCAGCATGACGTGTGCAACAGCTGAACACTTGGCAAGTATGCCAAGAAGTCCTTTCCCAATAGGGAAAACCAAGCCAAGGGCATCTTGGACTTGGTTCATTTGGACGTATGTGATCCATTCTCTTCTTCATCCCTCATGGGATACAGTTACCACATCACCTTCATTGATGAACATTCGAGGAAGACGTGGATCTTCTTCATGAAGAAGAGAGACGCAGGAATTCTCGAAGTTTCAGGAGTTCAAACCTGGTGGAGAACCGAACAGGAAAGAAGGTCAAAGCGTTTAGATTAAATTCCTTGGATTGTTGGGTTTAGCACAGCATAGCAGATTATCAAAAAATAAGTTTTTTACCGCATTTGGTTAAGGCATATGCTATGTGTATTATGTAATAAAGCACATCCTGTTATGAAATTTTCCTGGTGTGATAGCTCTCTAACATGTGCCAATTTGCACATGCAGATTAGCTCTGTGCAGCTGCAGAAAGCTGAGTGGATGCTGTGCACTCGTGACAGTGCTTGGATAACGGGTGGCTGCTCTTTGCACCATGAACAGGAATCACCCATTCGACCCACTCCAGACAGTCTTAAACACTTAAATGCAGGCCGTATCACAAAGCTTGTTGATATGTTTGAGAAAAAGAGAAAGAGCAACCCCAACTGGTCCCCTCCCTCCTCAGCACCAGAACAATAAATTTCCACTACTTGCCCTTGCCATATCCAAGCTAAAAAGTCTCAAGAGGAACATGAGAACATCAAGGCGATTGGGTGCCACTGCCAGCCATTCCAAATGTTCAAACAGCTAATGATGGATGGGGAACCAACCCAGAGGGATTATGATGATTCCCCACCGGATGACACTTCTCCCCTATTAGAGCTTAGGTTCTGGGCATCGATGACTGTTCCTCTTGTTGTGTGTGCCGGAATGCTGGACTTAATATTTCTTAACGTTTTCAAACAGCTTGAATTTTTAATAATACTCTAATGTATCATATACCCAAGTGGCAATTTTTGATTTTATTGTTCTGGGTTGAGTTTTGATAGTGATGGTCCACCCAGTTTTGGACCAGTGGTGGCTGCATGACAGTTCACTCTTGTTTTTCCTTTGTTTCCTTTGTTGTAATGAAATGCTAAAAATGCAATATCTGTTTATATCAATACTTAAAGAAACATTTTTATGGGAAAAGGGAAAAATAAAAACTGTACGTTTACCCTGCTGACTATGGTTTAGATTACGAAGATCCTTTGCCACCAGGGTATGCATGTCACCCCAGGCCTTTCAGGGTCTAGGGAGTGTCTTAATTTCGTCAGATGTTGATTTCTCCAATTAACATAAGCATCATCCTTAACCCAAAAACAGCAATTCCGCAGAAAATGCTGACAACACAGGAAAAGTATTTACCTGAGCCCCACACAACAACAAGGGATATAAAACACAAGTGTCTAACACAGCCCTAGACTCCTAACAACATAATAAATTGAATGAGCCAAGAACAAGAATTGAAAAGGTGGTGTTGAAGTCTGAATAACCAAAAATTCAACAGAGGGAAAACAAAGTGGGACGCTAAATAGGTGACTGAAATACCTTTTCTCTGCAGCCACGGGAGAAAGCTTTGGGGCATGGTGTAGGTGAAAACTCCTATTGCGGTTGCTCTTATTGGTGAGGTCCTTCAATGTCATCACCTGCTGCGTTGACAACAACAATTCATAGTTTTCCAGCGTGCCGTGCGGCTCGCCCTCTCCTTCGATCATCTTCAGGCAATCCATAGAGCTCTAAAAGAGAGGTCCCTGCATTCACTATTTCCAAACTCTCAATGGCCTTAGGGGGGTCTGTATGCAGAATCAGCCATGCCTCTTCTGAGGGCTCATTGGTTTGCCAAATCCTGTACAGTTCTTCCCCCGTAACATTCTCTGCCTTGTGCACGGGGACTCCGATGAACACGACTGTACAGCTCCAGTCTCCTCCCATTGCAGTTCCTTCCAAATAAACAGACCAGCACCACCTCTCTCAATCTCGACTCTTGAAAGATCGCTAGATATTCGTGTCTCGCATGTTCCAAATGATGTGTTCAAAGGCACCACCTCCTCATTGTCATTGTGAAAAAAATGCATATAATGGGCAACTCCACAACTTCTGAATTAGTTCAATAAAAATATAAGATGGGAAATTGTAGTGTAATAATTTTTTCCCCTCTTAAACCATGACTGATAAGGCTGCATCATTAAGTGTAATAAAATTGATTATTATTTTAAAATTAGATTTTCTAAACATTTAGAAGGAGATTAAAAAATTATACGTAAGTTTTTTTAATATTTAATTTTGTGTAATAAATTATTTTTAAAGGGGAGGGGGATCCATTCATCGCATTGAGCAACCGTAAAATTAATTATGCTTGGCCTTAGCAATGAAATCAATAATATGGCAGAGATGTACAAAGTTTTCGAGGTCTTTAGTCATTAAAGGAAAGGAATCTCCACAATTTCATAATCGTTGTGACCTCATAATCATTCAATTTCTCGAATAAGGGTACAACTTCTTAGACTAATAAATTAAATCTTTCTCCTTCTAAGAATCATGAGTATTCCTAGTTCATTTCAACATAAAAGCTTCTATCATACTTAGACAAACTTAGAAGTCGATAAACAAGCCAATCAAGCATGCAATTTGAGAAAGGGACAAACATAGATCAATGTGGAAAAAGGATGGCAAACCATCCCATGACTTAACAATGAAAATTATAAAGGTCTATATGTATATAATCCATAAAAACATTAGAATCAAGAAGGAAAATTCGACATGATAGACCACCTCTTATGCATTAATGTGGCCCTTGTTCAATCAATGGCAAAGTAGTTATTCATTATAATCCATGACAAACACTCTGGGTAGTGGAATGGGCGTATGCACACTGAGACCTCCTTATACATTGACTATGGTGAGATCGCACGAAAGGATCTCGCTAATCATGTAATCCTACTCCAAAAAGAGAAGAAAAGAGATATCAACGCCTTTAGAAATGAGCCACTTCGAGGGGGCAACCTCCAATACATTACATAAATGAACAATTCTTGGATGATACAATTCACAAAACCTCCTTTCTATATAGGAGTCCATGGGTCATAATGTAAATCCTAGTGGCCACAATGTAATCCTAGCCGACCTAACAATAATAATTTAGGGGCACAATAATAACAAAATGGGGGTTACAAGGGTACAATAATAACAATAAGGGGGTTACACTAACAATAATAAGGGACTATACTAGTGATATAGGGACCTAACATGCCTCTCTCCTTCAAAAAAGTGTTGTCCTCAACGCTTGAGTAGCTCCGGGTGCTTCTGTATAAAATTCTCATCCTCCCATGTAGAATCTTCAGTGGGTAAGTTCTTCCACTTGATGAGATACCCTGAAATTGATCGATTCCGTAGCTGTCGAGTTCTTGTTTCCATGACTGCTTAAGGTTCCAATATATTTTTCCTTCCTCATCAAGTTCTGGCAATATTGTTTGAACCGGAAGATTTTCACCTATAACCTTCTTTAAGCATGAAACATGGAAAACTGGATGTACTCGCGAAGAAGCAGGAAGCTCCAATTTGTATGCCATAGTACCAATCTTTTGCAACACCTTGTAAGGACCATAGTACTTTGGCGATAATTTATTATCCTTCTTTGCTTGCTTGAGGGATATTTGTTTGTATGGTTGTAGCCGTAAAAATACCCAATCTCCTACATCAAAACTTCTCTCGCTACGATGTTGATCTGCCTGTTGTTTCATTCGATTTTGTGCCAAATTCAGGTTATCCTTTAAGAGTTGGAGAACTTCTTGCTGATGCTCGATGTGATCTTCCACCGCTTGAACCTTCGAATTTTCCCTTAAAGATGATGTGATGGATGGTGGATGATATCCATAAAGTGCCATAAATGGGGTCATTTTTGCTGCAGTATGGAAGGAAGTGTTATACCACCATTCAGCAAGAGGTAACCACTTGACCCATCGTGTTTGTTTATCAGATACAAAACAACGAAGATATCCTTCCAAACATTTATTTACGATCTCAGTTTGACCATCAGATTGAGGATGATAAGATGAGCTATGAGCTAATTGAGTACCCAAAGAAGAAAATAACTCCGTCCAAAAATTTCCAGTAAAAATGGGATCTCTGTCGCTCACAATAACCCTTGGGCTTCCATGTAGCTTTTGAATTCTGTCCATAAATGTAGTAGCAATCGTACTTGCTTTAAATGGATGAGATAATGCACAAAAGTGTGCATACTTGGTAAGTCTATCAACTACCACCATGATGACACTCTTTCCTTCGGACTTAGGTAAACCCGTGATAAAATCCATTGAAATCTCCTCCCAACGTTGACTTGGAATGGATAAAGGTTGTAGAAGTCCCGGGGTCTTAATTGTCTCAACTTTATTCTGCTGGCAAACCAAACATTCTGTCACAAACTTTTGAATATCAGATTTAAGGCCATCCCAATAAAATTATTTCTTCACCATTTGGTAAGTTTTTAAAAATCCCGAGTGTCCTTCTAAAGGATAAGTGTGCAATTCCAGAAGAATATTTTGTTTTAGTTGGGAATTCTTACAAAGATATAAGCAATCTTTGTACCATAAGGAACCATTTTTCCAACTAAATGTATCAGATGTACTAGGATCTTGCTGCAACTTTTGAATGAGTGTCCATACATCTTTTTCCTTCTTCCATTCATCTCTTGCTTCGGTTATCCAATCTGGTTGGATAATAGAAATGGCACAAAGCAATGCTTCCACTTCTTCATTCTTTCTTGAGAGTGCATCCGCAACAACATTAAGCTTTCCTTTTTTGTAGATTATTTCAAAGTCATAACCCAACATCTTTGTGACCCATTTTTGCTGCTCTTCTGAAGATAGTCTTTGTTCCAAAAGTGTTTAAGACTATCATGATCAGTTTTTACCTTGAAGTGTCTTCCCATTAGGTAAGTTCGCCATTTCTTTAGTGCATGTAGTATTGCTAACATTTCCTTCTCATAAATAGGTTTCTGTAAATACTTTCCTTTGATTGGACTACTTTCAAAAGCAATGGGTCTTCCTTCCTGCATTAAAACAGCACCAATTCCATTTCCTGAGGCATCACATTCCACAATAAAGGTTTTTGTGAAGTCTGGCGTAGCTAAGACAGGCGCTAGGCACATTGCCTCTTTAAGATGTTCAAAGGCCTTAGTTGCTTCAAGAGTCCATGAAAATGCATCTTTCTTCAATAATGTTGTTAGAGGTGCTGCTATTCTCCCATAATTCTTAACAAACTTGCGATAATACCCTGTTAACCCATGAAATCCTCGCAAATTCTTTATGGTTGTGGGGAATTTCCATTCCTTAATGGCTTTAATTTGTTAGGGTCTACTTTAACACCCTCGTGAGATACAATATGACCCAGATATTCCACCTCTTGTACTCCAAAGAAACATTTGGATTTTTTTGCATATAATTGTTTCTCCCGCAATAGTTTGAGCACCCTGTCAACATGTTCAACATGATCCTTCCACGACCTGTTGTAGATTAGTATATCATCAAAAAATACTAGCACAAATTTTCTAAGGAAGGGTTTGAAAATGGAATTCATCAACCCTTGAAATGTAGACGGTGCATTGGTAAGGCCAAAAGGCATGACCAAAAATTCATAATGACCCTCATGAGTTCGAAATGTTGTTTTTGGAATATCTTCAGTCTTCATTCTAATTTGATGATATCCCGAACGAAGATCCAACTTGGTAAAATAAATTGCTCCATGTAATTCATCCAATAATTCATCAATCACATGAATGGGAAATTTATCTTTAATGGTGATCTTATTGAGCTCCCTATAATCTGGACACATTCGCCATGATCCATCCTTCTTGTGTACCAATACTACAGGAGCAGAGAAAGAACTTTTACTAGGTTGAATTATACCCGCCTCTAACATTTCTGCAATCATACGTTCAATTTCGCTCTTTTGGAAGTAAGGATATCTATAAGGCCTGATGTTTGGACGAACACTTCTCGGAATCAAATGAATAGCATGATCATGATCACGAATAGGTGGGAGTCCTTTGGGAGTTTCAAACACCTTGGAATGATTGTCCAAGACTTGTTGGAGATCTGCAGAAACAGATGATTTTGATGTTGGAACTTCTAGTGAGCATAATTGTGCAATTACGCCTCGCTGTTCTTTCTTTAGAAGCTTTGTCATGACATTAGAGCTTATTATCCTTCCTGGCTTCCCCGCAATACCCCGTAATTCGACTTCCTTTCCTTCTGAAAAAAATTTCAAGAAAAGTTCTCGAAAATTAAAAGCTACCGTCCCCAAAGATTGTAACCATTGTACTCCTAGTACAACATCAGCACCTCCCATAGGAATGGAAAGCATTGGACTAGTCAATACATATTCCCCCATGGTTAGCTTGATATTATGGCATTTCCGAGAGCAATTTATAGTTCCTCCACTTGCAACCATCACTTGGCATTCTCGTGCTGGGTATAGGAAACAATTTAATTCCTTGGCTACCTTACAATGAATAAAATTATGGGTGCTACCTGAATCAATCAACACTATTACCTTTTTCTTCTTGATCTGTCCTGCTATCTTGAGAGTTTGAGGAGTGGTAATTCCTGCCATTGCATTACATGATATGGTCAGATTCATTTCTTCCTCTTCTATGGCTGGTTCCTGGTGTATATCCTCTTCTTTTTCATTTTCTTCTTCTTCTTCACAATCTATGTAAAATAATTTCTTTTCAGCACACTTATGACCTTTAGTGTATTTGCTATCACAACTATAGCAAAGCCCTTTTGCTCTTCTTTTTTTCCAATTGTTGTGGTGTCAACCTTGTAGGTTGTGGAAATCTAGGCGTAGCAACACTTCCTTCTTTATAGAATTGAGTGGTAGGCTTCCTTGTCGCCATAATTTTACATTCAACTTTTCTTGCCAACCTGAATGCCTTCTCCAATGAATCAGGTTCCAAAACATGAACTTCATGTTGGATGTTATTTTTTAGAGTACCTATGAAGAGATCAATCCTGTGTTCCTCTGGAATATCAGTTACCCTTATATTCAATTTTTGGAAGTCCTCAATGTGCTGCCCCACTAAACCCTTTTGTTTGAGATTTATCAATTGGCTAAAGAAGGTGTTGCTCTTTGTATCCTCATAATGTGCTACCATTTCCTCCGTAAAAATTGACCAAGTGACAATTTTTTTACGGGAGAAAAGCCATCGATACCATACAAATGTATTTTGTTCTAAATGTAAAGTTGCAATGCGTACCTTTTGTGTGTTTTGGACGTTATGGAGATCAAAATATTGCTCCATCTGTAGTATCCATGTTACAGGATCCTTTCCATCAAGCTTCCTCATATCCATCTTTGGAATATGGTGGTTCTTCCCGCCAACATTAGAGTTTATGAAATCACAATTAACATTTATTTTGTTCTCATCATGATGTTCTTCTACTATCTTTTCACCATTAGGAAACCTTTCTTGTATAAACTTTGTCAAACCTTCCATGTCTGCTTTTAGAAAATTCTTCATGTTTTCCATTTTCTCATCGATCTTAGCTTCCATGTCATCAATCTTAGCTTCCATGCCCACTTCCATGCCATCCATCTTAGCTTCCAAACCAATCATCTTAACTTCCACGCCTTTCTTCAAACCATCCATCTTAGTTTCCACGCCTTTCTTCAAAAATTCCATTTCATTTTTTGTTGTTCTTTGCGAGAGCGAAATTTGCTCTTGTAATTTTGATATGTCATGTTGCCATTCTTCATCTTCATGAGTCATAGTAGAGCCTTCTAAAGGCTTAATGGGTGTTGAATTCTTTTTAGGGGCCATTTTAGAATCCAATACCGATATCTATTCTACAATATGCCCTTGGAATCAATTCAACTTGATTCTTCAAACAAGACTTGTGCAATTCGGGAAAAAAATACACACCTTTTACTTGCTTTTGAGGAGCTTGATATTGAAATTGTATTATCTCTGTGATTGCGGCTCTTAAATATCTGAAATTCAGCACTGAATTATCCCTCTGAATTCTCTTTTGAATGCCACAGGTCTGACTTGATTTGGATTCTCCAAGACAAAGTTATGTCCAATCTCCCACAATGACCTAATTATGGACTGGTTCAGTATAGCGAACTTGTACGACTTTCCACGTGTCACTGTTTTGTCTTTCGCCTCTGAAATTGATAGCTAAGAAACTACAGTCCGTGTACTTGCGACCACTTTTTACGGCACTCCAATCCGATCCTCAGAGAGAAAGTTATTGAAATTTTCCCACGATCACCTTTTTGAGAGGAAATTCAGGAGCCTGAAAAATCACTACCTTCCACAGATCATATCTCCAAAAATATTGTGAACCAAGCTCTGAAATTTTTTGACGAGTTTCCTTAGGATTTCAGCTTCGCACCATAAAAATTTCAGATTCTGAACCTCAGTAGAAAAAAAGTTATAGCGCAAATTTCATGATGACCTGTTTAGGAGCCTGAAAAAATACCTAACTTCCACAGATCATATCTCCGAAAATATTGCGAACCAAGCTCTGAAATTTTTAGACAATCTTCCTTAGGATTTCGGCTTCGCACCCTAAAAATTTCAGCTTCTGAAACTTCGTAGAAAAATTTTTATAGCGAAAATGCCACGATGACCTGTTTGGAGCAGCAAAACCCTAGAATCCAAACCTCTGATACCAAATGTTGTGTAACCAGCTCCAAAAAGAGAAGAAAAGAGATATCAACGCCTTAGAAATGAGCCACTTCAAGGGGGCAACCTCCAATACATTACATAAATGAACAATTCTTGGATGATACAATTCAAAAAACCTCCTTTCTATATATAGGAGTCCATGGGGTCATAATGTAATCCTAGTGGGCCACAATGTAATCCTAGCCGACCTAACACTAATAATTTAAGGGCACAATAATAACAAAATGGGGGTTACAAGGGTACAATAATAACAATAAGGGGTTTACACTAACAATAATAAGGGACTATACTAGTGATATAGGGACCTAACACTAATAAACTCCCACTATGTGCATTACAATCTCAAAGAATCTGAATTGATAGATTTATCGCTCACACAAGAAGAAAGGAAGGTGCCTGTGTGAGAGGTACAGAGCTCGATATACTCATTCATGAAGGAGAGTAATGAATTGGATAAGGTTCTTAACTATTTAAAGTAGGTTGGTGGTCACCAAAAATACTATGAAATTTTGGCTTCACTTTTCAATGTTCAAGAAGACCATTGAACCTACAAGCACTAGATGAGAGACTAGTGTCAAGCCTAACTTAATTGGGTCTCACCCTCGAAATTCTTCGCAACCGAGCTTTTCCTTAGGGTCGTGGAAAGCAAAGGGAAGTATCAATCATTTGTGCGCAAACTTAGGCAAATTCATGTATGCCAATTAATCGAGGTCATGATTGTTCAAGTAAGGTGTAGATCAATAGCTCGTGGCCCCTTGCCGCAGTTAGTTTGCATCGGCCTCCTTGGTTCCCATGGGAGACTTCGTAACTTTCCTTCTCTCTCGGTTCACTTCGAAGGTTTTTGTTAGTCCTTGGTATTTCCTTGTGGTGTTTGGTGTCCAAATCATGTTAAACTTGGCATGCAATTAAGGATTTGAGATCGTTTTGGCTAGTGATAGCGTTGAAAGCGAAGAGAGTCACGAAGGTCGAGATGGATAATATCAATCATGAAGATGGGAGGAGAGGGATCCTCAATCCGCCCCCTTTTCCCACACCTTCCTATCAATGAAAACATAGATTGACATTCTCTTTGCAATTGCTCCTCCAAATTTCTCCTCACTAGTTACCAAACAATTTGCAAGAATGCAAGGCTTCCAAAATGACGAAAAATGCCCCTTTCACAACGCTTGGGAACCTCTTCTACCGAAGTCCAAACAAGACATCAAACTTTAGAAGGAAATGCAAGTGCATATCAAGTGGAAGCTATCGCTGACTCCTCCTTTGGTGAATGACAAAAATTTGTAAAATTGTTCTACTTTGTGGTCAATTTTGGAGGGTTTATAGTTGTCACTTTGCTAGCAAGATGTATGTAGTGAATAGTCAATGTGTTGATGATGTAGAAAACTTCTAGTTTGTCTTCTTCTATTGAAGAATGTGATGATAGAATTTGATGTAAATCTCCTAGTTTTGTGTTGCGTTCCAAGTGCAAACTTTATAAAAATATACTCATCATTGATATATATATATATAAGAAATTTGAGCCCTTTCTATGCTTGACAAATTTAGGTTTAAAATGGAGGTCGGTTTAATTTTAATTCTTTATATGTTATCATGTATATATGTAGATACATAGTTGGCGTTACATTTTTAATTACACCTCATAATAATAACTTTGATTATTTCTACTTTACGTTTGTTTCAAGAAAATCTTTTGATAAAATCCACATTCACAAAACATTGGGTCGATTTGCTTCGAACCACCTAATGTAATTCATCATCGTGGACTAAGATTGAGAGTCCGATCTGTACATGCAATTAAATAATGTGTAGATGTAGAGAAAAGATAATTCTCAACGATTGAATCTTAACGGTAATAATTGAATTAATAAATTTTTAATTTTTATCAAAGGGTTTTTTTTTTTTTTTTTTTTGTAAGCTTGGCAGACTACACCATCATGTCCAATAGATCACCCCCGATCGTGGCGTGGAATTGTATCGATGACTTCACATCAAGGGAGTGCCTTACCGCAGCACATGATCACCATCTATCCAAGAACTCGTGTACATTTATCGAAGGTTTTTCTCAATGTAACATTCAAAAACCTATAATTACTAAATTAATTCGGCCTTCAAAGTGAATTCTATGAACAAACATGTGGAGTTGCCATGGGTTCTCCACTCTTCCGGTTGTGGCTAACTTGTTCATGGAAGACTTTGAATCCAAGGTATCGACCTCCGCTCAATTCCAACCTAAGCTTTGGAAGAGGTTTAAGTAGATGATATCTTCATCATCTCGGCCTCATGGGTTGGAAAAGTTATATCTATTTTTCAACTTCTTAACAATCAATCTAACTCCATCAAGTTTAGAATGGTAGTATTCCTTTCCTTGACATTCTTATCTCTAAGAAGGATGATGGTTCTTTTCTCTCATCAAGTCTTTGTAAAGAAGACTCACACAGCAATATATTCATGTCAATTCTCATCATTATCTTCGCTAAAAACGGGGAGTTCTCAACACATTAGCTACTCGTGTTTTAAGAGTTTCGGTGAAAGTCACCTTGATAGTGAGAAAAAACATCTCCTTAAGTATTCAAAAATAATGACTATAATAAGCACCATGGTCGCAAGGCTTTCTTAAAAAGCGAGCAAAGGTCCAAGGTTAAGGAAAGAGCCTGAAGATCCGGTTTTCACAGGTGTCTTCCCTTTATCCAGGGAACCACCGAAAAGATTGTTCGGATCCTTAAGAAGCACAAGGTTCCTTCCACTTTTAGTACCCCTAAACACCATTCGTAACTCCCTAAGATCCATCAAAGACCCAATGGACCCTAAAATATGAAAGGTGTTTATGTAATCCCATGTTTCGTGGCCCCCCTACATTAGGGAGAAATTGGATGCTCCATAAATTAAATGATTCATGAGCATGCATCCAACATCATACATTGTAGGACTCACTCCTATACTCCGCAATATGTTGAGAATAAAAAACACACATATGAGTAAAAGAGGCCCAAATATCATTTCGAATTGATCGTTTCTATCACCGGAAGTTTAGGGATACCTCGAGATTAAGAGAAGGCCAAGTACTCGAATAGAGAAGATGATTGCAAAATTAGTTGTTGTTGGATCCTTGCCCTTTCTTCTTAAGGGTCTTCATTTTTATTTGTTTCCCCCTCTTTTCTTTTCTTTTGTTTGTTTCCCCTTTTCGGTATATTTTCAATCCTTCCTATTGATTATAGATTATGTTCCCCTTTATTATAAATTCTAATTTAAATGGCTTATTATTATTCGTAAATAGGAGATAAATATTAATAAAAATAATTGTTTTCTTTCTTTCTTTTTTCATATTTATTAATACAATTATGTGCTTATTTATTTTTAATTTTATTAATATACATTTATATAATACTTACTATTCTTTTTTCTTTCTTTCTTTTTTATTTAATTTATTTTTGTAATTCTTTTATTTATCCTCTTTAATTTTGATCTTTCTAACTTCTTTCTTTCATATATATATATATATATATATATATATATATATATATATATATATATATATATATATATATATTTATTTATTTATTAATAAAATACTTATACATTTTTTCCTTCATTTTTAGTCCTTTCATTTACCTTTTGACGCCATAGGTATAACGCAATGAGTTTTTTTGCTAACCATGTATTAGTTTGGTCAAATCTTTTAAATATTTTTCAATATTATAAAGTAGAACTTTATGATTTATTCTTTTTATTTATTGTAATTTTTTAAATTAACATTTGTTTGTAAAGTTATTGGTTCTTATTTCTGAATTTTTTATAGTTGGATGGCCCCATTTTGAAGTTTCATAGTTGGACAACTTATCCCGCCGTTATATATACTCTAATCACATCGTATATTGGGAAAAATCTTCATGATTGCAATGTACTTGTCTCTCCCAAACCCAACGCCACGACAACTTTAACTGACGTACTTCCTTGAGGCAATTAAAGCCCATGTTACTCATCGCACATTAATCCAATCTCAGTAGACCCACTGTAGCCGCAATTTTTGTTGCATAATCCATGTTGCCGCAAATTTCCTGAGCTTAGTATAGTGGTTTTCATTCTACCATCTTTGTTTAAAAGATCCCACCACAATTTTTTGTATCCCGAGAAATTATAGATGGTATCAAGAAATATTAAATTTGGATTATTCCTCGGTCACCGATGGAATTTTGTCCATGTCCACTCGTGATTTCGGGTTCGTTAATGACCAAATAGTTGTGATAGATTCTACGTCTATCACCTCCTTCTCGACTCGTATGACCGAGATGTCTAGAAAAGTCATTTGCTAATGACTCACCAACCTCATGTGATGTCACACTTTTCGAGTATACAATGTCATGTATCCATTTGCTTCCTTTTGGATATACTCAACGTTCGGGGACAAGATGCATAAGATCCGTATATTCTCAGAATTTGCATCCCGTAACTTTAGTATTTCTTACCGCCATGCTCTGCCCACTATCTCTATACTCGGGCCCATTTTTTGTCTTCTAGGATGGACCTTAGGATTTATCTTTGTGACTCGGTCCCATTCTATAACTATCACCATGACGTGCTTCGTTTTGGTGGGTCGGATGAATTCCTCACTAAGAAGTCTAGCAAGTGATTGTCCGATCCTTTAATGTGTTCAACATCAAAGTCAAAATCTTTCAATTAATGCTTGCCATCTCTGCGAATTTGGCTTCGTCTGTGCTTTTTATGTCCTTTGTGAGGATTTTTTCAAGGCTTGTATACCCGTCCTTAGTAGAAATTTCTTATTGGCAAGGTGAATTGCAAACTTGTCAACAGAGTTCCAAGCCACCTTACCTCTCTTTCTATAACAGAGTAGTTTCTCTCTCGTTAGGCTCCGCAGGTTCCGTAGGTACACCTTGAACTATCTCGCTCCGTCTTATCTTTCTTATCCTTCTTTGTTTCCAACACACCTCCCCATCCAATGTCGCCGGTATCCGATTCAATAATTTTAAAAGAATTATCATCAAGAACATATATAAAATTGGTAGAGATTTTACCTTGGCTTTAATTTTCTAGACAAATTTCCGTATGATTATTTGTCCAAGGCAAAGGATTTTTTCTTAATCTCTTATTTAACAGAGATCCGTCTTCTCCTCGCACAATCCTTATAAAAATTCCCAACATAATTTAGACACCCTTAAAACCTCCTAAGTCGATTTTTATCAAGAATGATGTCCCCGGAATTTATTTAAAATTCCATGGCATGGATTTGGTGGCAATCATTCGTTCCGGATTGTGTGTCCTAAAAAAAATTCATTGAAGTACCAAAAATTACTATGCTTCCGACCAACTTTATAAATATCCGTATATGCTTAAAGTGGTCCCGAATATTTTTAGAAAAAATAAGAATGTCATCTATGTCGACAAGCAACCAATATGAATAAGGTTTGAATATTGAATCCATAACCTTCTGGAATTTTGAAGGAGCGTGTTTCGAGGCCGAATGGCATGACATTCCATTCATAGTGTCCCGCCGGAATGCGGAAGGCAGCTTTGAATTTATCTTTTTTTCTACAAATCGCAAAACTACCGTAATCTAGACTTTAAATCAAACTTAGAAAATATTTTGCACTAGACATTCTACCCAACATCTCCTTTATGTGTAATTGGGTATGTATCATCGACAAGGATCGAGTTCGCAGGCTGCAATTTATTACTAGCTCCTAATTCCTCCGATCTATTCGTATCTTTATTTACATAGAATCCGTAGCAATTCCATGGGCTATTGGATTCTCTCGATCAATTTTCTCGTTCAAAAGTCAAGTTTATTTCTTTTTCACATAAATCCGTATTCCTTGTTCATGGGAATAGATTTGGACTTACAAAATCGTCTTGTGATATTCAAACTTTTGTATGCGCTCTACAAAGTGTCAGTTTCCGTGCCAAAAGGCATTGGGTTCTTCTGGTAGCATTCTCGGCTTCTATTTTTGTTTTGATTTCGTAGATTTTCCCTCTCGAATTTCGTGGTTTTCAAATCGTCTCTATATGAATGTGGATTTGAGGTCCTTGAACTCGTAAGTTTTGTTTCGCATTTTTGAGCCTTTGCATGGCCTATACCATAGTATACCCCAGGATTTGAAATGTAGGGCATATCAATCCCTAAACTTTCCATTTGAGGTTGGCATGCTGATGAAGCAACTCGCTTCTATTATTTTTCAATCTAATTGAGCCATGTGGTTCAACTGGCTGCTAGGAAGACATTTCCTAAAATACAATCTACAAAGAATGTCTCCTATCGCAAATTTTAATTTGATACAACGAGTGTCAAAGCGTACAAGAAATTTAGGAACTTCATATTGTAGTTTTTTCTCCTAACCCTATTATTTTCCGGAGGTCAAAACCCAAAGATTTGGAGGGGATGACTTTCTTTGTTAAGATATTAACATCTCATTCGAATCTAGAAGTGTTGTGAGAGAAAACATTTCTTCTTTGATACAAATTTTTACTCGAACATGATGTTGTTGGTATTCTATTTGCCAGAACACGCATCTCTCCTAATCCTATTGTAGGATCTTGTTTTCCTTCAAGGATTTCAAATTTAGATTCGTAAATGGTGTGTTGTGCGCAGTGTAGTTAGTACAGTTGACCGAAACAAAGTTGTGCCATTTCCTCGTTTTCTCCTTTTCTAATTTTGCAACTTGGGATTTCGGCACGTAAATTTTAGATTTGAGCATGTGTATTTCTCTACTCACCTCCCCCCAAAGTGAGTGAACAAACTTTGTTCACCGATCCCTTTGATAGGCCTTTGTGTTATGCTCGAAAGAAGCTTCTCGATGAAGAGCGCTTTCGCTAGCACTTTTGTTTGTGGATGATACTGGGGACATGAATGTCTCAAGTAATTTATTTTTCGCATCTCCTTCTTCCATAACTCTAATTTGGGCAAAGATCTCTAGCTCATCATTATCTAATTGGGCCATAAGACCTTTTTTCTTTCGTTGTGAAGGGCCTGGCCGTTTCTTCATAAGAAATATTAGATGAATAATCGTATTCGGTAATCGAAGAATAGTTGCAATTGCAATTTTCAGAATCAACAAAACATCGTAAATGAGCTTGCAATTCTTCAATAGAAGAGTTGAAGAGGAAGATTCATCGTACGATCGAAGAATAATCAACAACCCGTTGTTGTTGAATTACCAAGCTTGGACAAGCTTTTCGTTTTGCGGTGTGGAGATCCACACTTTCACATTTATCTTCAAATTTCACCATTGTCTTACCTTTATTGAGAGGTCGGTGACTTTCGCTCGTTTTTCTTTGATTCATCACCATCAAAAATAACTGTCATAGTGTGACCAGGCTTACCACACAACGCATGTGATTTGGTTAAGCTTTTAATTTTTATGGCTTTTCGTATGAATATCCGATGGTTTATATACAGGTCTTTGTGTGACATACTCAGAGTATCCCTTTTTTCGTGATGGCTCGGAGGAGATTTTTCTCTCATCAAGTCATTGATGAACTTTTCTTTGCTTCGAGCCTTTTTGGCCTTTCTTTTTTTATTTTCTTCTTTCACAAGGGGATCATCGTAGTAATTCCATACTTGCCGCAAATAGACTTCACGTCCGGAAATCTGAAAGTTTCTCTAAATATTTATTCATCTTAGAGCTAGTACATACTAACTAAAGCTTTAGTAATGACCGAATAAATCTCGCCCAAGTTTATGTTTCAAAGGCAGCAACCGGAAGAATTCCCGCGCTTAATATAATCTACGAGTTTAGAAGGCAAGGTCAGCATACCCGTTTCCAAGAGATTCTTCGATCCTTTACCAGAAGATCCTCTCGCATCTAGTCTCAATGGAAATCTTCATACCGGCTCATCTTCATACATTTCAAGTTCATCAAAATAATTTCATTTTTGTTTGTCACAATACCTGGGCACACACCAATGCTCAATAATCATGGAGGTTAAAGCTCCAATCATATTATTAGTGGGTGTGCCATCATAATTGAAAATTAGATCTCCTACTTCATCTTTCAAAATTTCGATTCCACTTTTGAAATAAGTGTTGGAGATGTTTCTACTTCCCACCACCTTAACAATGTTCCCTGTGAAACATTGCATGAGTGTCTTACATGCCTCTACCCCGCTTTTTCCTCCGAGACACATGAATTTATACTCATGATCAATAAGTCTATCATTTGTTTGGTCCGTCCTTAAGGCCGAGATTATCAACATTCCACTCTCTCCAGGATGGCTAGGATAGAAGCTATGGGTTTCTGAAGTTTACCCATACCACTAAGGTCGTGTGCAGAAAGTATCCGGTGAATTGACTTTCCAAGGGCTCATAAACTTGGAGGACTTGAGTCTCGTATTCTTTGAACAAAGAGGCAAGGGAGACTTTTTCTTCTCCGGGGTTATTTGGGAAGATTGTTCTACTTCTTTTGGAAACAAATGGGGAAATTTATTGACTGAGCTAACATGATTCTCGACATGTACATTTCTTATGTGAAAGAGGCTGTAACATGCTTGTCCTGCTTTAGATGGATTTAGCTTCAATTTTTTCAAATAGCTCATAAATGAGTCCTCGAGTAGAATGTGCCTCTGCACAACTTTGCATTCTACTTCATCTATTTTACAAAGGGACTCTCTAGTATAATATTTCAAAAGATAAGTATCAAACTCGAACATTATTTAAAGCACACTTACATCATTTACAGAGACTTGCAACTTATCAAACTCGTTCCTTACCGCAGACAAGCCTTGGCAACATTCTTTTCAAGACCTCGTTATGGTAGTATTTGACCGCTTAACTGCTCACTAGCTTTATGTCTTCGCCATCTATGCTAAGAGTATTATCATCCTTTAACACTAGGGGAATGGATTTTGAAGGCTCGAGCTTCTCCTAGGATGATTCCTTCGTAAGGAGGGAAGGTAGTAGTCTCAATTTTACTACCATCAAGAGCCGACTAGGAATGTCGAGTAGAAGTAGATGGTGCAAAGACGTTCATCAAAGACACCGCATTGTTTATTCTTTCTTCCATGAATAAAGATATCCAGTGTCCTGTTTATTCATATTCTTTCCATTCTTCCGACAATCCGATTTTCTCTTCACTATAATTAGTGAGACCAAAAAAAGATTCAACCTCATGATGCGTATAAATATCCCGCCTTTTTAACATTTCTTTCATCCATTGGGTTTTTACCTTGTGCTTTTTGCATCCATCCATATTAATAGTAAATAATTTATGCATCTCCATGATTGAGGGTTTCTGCGCCGACCGGAAGATCTTTCAACCTTGATTCTCGAATTAAATCATTCATTTGTTCAAGGTACCCGAGACCATATCCGGGCATATTTGGTGGTCTCATCTTGCCGAACATTGCATTCAACCTTGGATCTTCATTCTCAAGAGAAGGTAACTCATGCATCATCAACACATGTTCCGATTCATGAGGAAAAGGGATGTCATGACATTCGGGGTTTGGACACGTTGACAAGTAGAAGTTGGAGCTTCACCCGTTCTTAGATGATGGTTCTCATGAATGACAAGATCGACCAAAACCGGAAAGGTTGACAAGGGCTTTAACATTCTAGGCAACAAGATTTAACCGAATTAAAATTACAAGTTGGGCAAACTCAAATAAAGAAATATGTTTACGTGAATTCACACAATCGAACTTGAACATGCGTATCTACAATTTGTGGATCTCTATACAAGGAAGAATTTTTGCAAGCTTCTTCAATCCTACGTCCGTCAATGGTTTACCTTCGGGAAAATATTTAATTGCGCAGGATTGATCTTCTCTGGAGTATTGCGTAGTGATACTTTTTGGCAAGAATGGGTTTCCGGATTTGGGATGACCCAATGTTCTCGAGTTCGCATCTTCCATTTGATGCATGATGTTCCTTTTTTATCAACCGGATTGCGTGTACTTCCTTTGCCACCTAATAATATGTTGTCCAAACTTTATGTTGTAAATTATGTGTTAATACTATGTTCATGGATGACGTTATGCACTAATCCATTTAAATGCTTGTAATGTACACATGTATCTAGAGATCTTGCACACAATCTCTCGTATCACATGCCATCAATGATGTGGACATATTCTTATCATTAAGTGGATGACTGGCTACAACCTTGTTAATCATATTCAACAAGCATAATCCTCCCCGCCGACGCTTCGCACTCCAAACTCCAAAAATTGCGTAAATTTTGTGCCATCCCCACAACTTATAGAGAAGGCCATGCAACTTTTAGCCCGACTAAAACGTTATTATGGCTTCTAGAAATGGGAGTTTTTCTTCTTCTATTCAATTCCCAACAATATTGATGGATCCGTGTTGCTATAGGGTCTAGGGTCTATACCCCACATACACTTTGACTTTCTTTAATAGTTTTTAGAGTAAAATTCCTATTAATTAATCTTCTTATAATTTATATTTAAAAAAAATCTAATTTGTGTTCGTGGAAAAAGATTAATAATGATATATGTTGGTTTACCCATGCTACATTTATCTTCAATATCCCTTCTCTATCGAGGATTTTAAGAAGCTTCAACCTTTGTTTTGAATTGATGATGTGATTTAACTTGCTTTTAACATTACAATAATTGTTATTATTAATTGCATATTGTTCTTTAAAATGTTTGTTTCTTATTTCATTCACTTATTATGTGCATGGACTTAATACATTTCACCTTAGTGAATCCAATAAATACCCCAAGCAATATGTGTTACTTTTGACTAGATATTGATGTTTAATAATGTAAATTAAAATTAACAAAAGAAATGTATCTCTATTTACAATTATATATTTTTAGAACTTTTGATTGTACATGCTTAACTATATGTCTATAATGACTAAAATCTCCTTTGACTAGATATTGATGTTTAATAATGTAAATTAAAATTAATAAAAGAAATGTATCTTTATTTACAATTATATTTGTTTGGAACTTTTGATTGTACATGCTTAACTGGATTTTCTATGATGACTAAAATTTGCGTTGCCATTCCATAATATCTCACGACATTTAGGAGATAAATTAATAAGTACATGAGTTGGTTTAACTTATCATTTTGTACTATGATCGAAATAATTTTATACAATAAAAATCTTATGTGAGCATCGTCTCATATCCACTCGAATTAAACCATATTTCCATATGCATGAGTTAAGCATTATCATCCTTTGTGCAAGACGAGAAAATACAATCAAAACTAATATAATTTACAGTCAATTAATATAAATTATTGGTGAAATATTTATGTCTTTGTTGTTTTTTACTTTAATTTAACTATATTTCAACTAAGTGGCAAGAATTAGCTACTATGTAGTACTTGTTAATTTTTATATTTTCTCTTTTCTCATATATATATATGTATATATATTGATTCATCTTATATAATATATTGATTCATCTTATATAATACTTCTTAATTAATACCATATTTTATTATTTTTCACTAAGTGTTTTTGTTTTTATTATTATTTATTTTATTTTTTATATATAAATTAATTTGTAGTCATTTCCTTATTTTTTTATTAATTTTTATTATTTCCCTTTTATATTATTTTTTATTAAAACTCTTTTAATTTCTATGAATTAATTTAGTAATTAATAAAGTTTTTAAATGTTATATCGAGAACTTTGGATAAATAATTAACATATTGTTAATTCATTTTATTACCGATAAGATTCAAATCGTTGGGAATTATTTTTTTCTCTACACATTTACATTATCTAATTGCATGCTTAGATCATACTCTCCATGTTAGTCATGATGATGAACCACATTGGGTGGTTCGAAACGTGCTCACCCAATATTCAGGAATGTGATTTTTAACGAAAGATTTTCTTGAAACAATATGAAACACAAAACCCCGAATTAAGAGTTTACACTTGTTGTATAAGTCGCTTGGAGATTTAAGGATGTGAGGCTAATGTGAAAGGGTTAGGGTTTTCACAAATCCAAAGGAGTTCGCAAGAATGTAGGAATAAGTCGTAGACTTCTAATGACCCATGCGGGAGGGCAAACAAATCTAGTCCGATCTAGTGGATTCCATGAGTATATTCAAAACCCCTATGTTGAGAAATATACAAACAAATAGGAGGAAACTATTCCAATTTTGGGACAATTGGTGCATGAATAATGCCATAAAATGCGTAAATCTAACATGGCAAGATCATGTGACATGACATTAAACGTATTGATTTGAAATCATTATGCAATCAAGTCGAATTAAACATTAAACAGATTGATTTGAAATCATTATGCAATCAAGCCGAATTAATGAGGTATGGGTTGCATGATCTAGTGAATAAAGGGATTTACTCCTTAAGTGTGCGAATCTAATGAGCATTTACATCTAACTCATGAGAAATTACTCCATTATTTAATCTTCTTTCGAGGAATTACTCCTAAACTCGCTACTAGGCACTTTGACCTCTCAATCCACAACGAGGAAGATGATGTCGAAGCTCGTTGGATCAAAGTTTCAATGAAGGGATGCTCATCGTTGACCCAATCGCTGGCAACTCACAACTTCAAACTTTCGCATTGGACCAGATGCTCCTGGAAAACAAAAACAAACACAAGTGCATTAAGAGGAAATCAAAGAACAAAGTTACCGATCAAACGCAGAAAAATTACCTTTCGTACCGTTTTTTTTTTAGGTATAAAAAAAAAGCACCCTATTTTTGAAAAGTGGTGATGCGTAATCACCCCTTTTTTTGGAGCATAAGTTTGGCACTTTAATTTTTCTTATGATTTTTATTTTTATTTTTTAATGTCATGATTTTTATGTCGATTTTGAAAAGTGGTGATGTAGAATAACCTTTTTTTAGCATTTTTTTGAACTTTCCTTTTTCTTTGATTTTTTTTTTTAAAGGTCATGTTGATTTAGAAAAATGGGTGATTTTTTTTGCACTTTAATTTTTTTATTATTTATCAAGTATGAACATTTCGTTTTAAATGTTATGATTTTCATGCTAATTTTGAAAAGTGTCGATGCAACATCAATCCTTTTTGTTTAGAGTGGTGATTTTCATCTTGGTAATAATACATAAAAAAATAAAAAAAAAATAAAACATGAAAAAAAAAAAAAATCAAATATTAAGAAAAAATGAAAAAAAAAACCAATAAAAGTGTAAAAACAAAAAATTAACTTAGAAAAATAAAAAGAATTACACAAAAAAAAAAGAAAAAAACAAAAGAATTCAAAAATAAATAAAAAAGGGAAAAATTCAAAAAACAAAATTTAAAAAGAAAAAAAAATTAGCAAAAAAAACAACATAATTAAAAAAATGATAAATAAAATAATTTAAATAAAAATTTAAAAAGAATAATAATAATAATCAAAATACTAAAATAAAAAGTAGTTAAAATTCATAAATTTAAAATTGAAAAAAGAAAAAGAAAAAAGAACATTAAAAAACACACACACACACACACTCTCTCTCTCTCTCTCTCACACACACACACACACACATATATATTATTATCATGATGATGATGGTTACCGTCCGTCGAGATCAATGCGGTCTATCGACCTTAAGAGAGGAGAATGAATCTAAAAGCTTGATTCTTCAAAATCTTATTTCTATGGTCAAAGAGAAGGGAAATAAGTGCTCCCAAATTGTTGTAGGTGCGTTGGCTTAGTAGGTTAAGAAGATTGGAAGTGTGGAAGATGGTAGGAAATTGAGAGCAAATGTGAGTAAGAGTCAGTACTTAAAAGGGAAGTGCTTTTCATCTTCCACCCGCTTAGAATCGCAAATTTGACAGACTCCCATCATTCTAAGGGTTTTGGGAATAGACCACCACCCTATTCCTCACTCAAGCTCATGGGAATTAGTTATTATCTTAGCGTTGTTCATTTTTTTCTTTATTGTTTGACAACAAAGAGAGAGATAATTCGATTATCAAAGATGGGGTCAGATTACTTCCTTATAGTATACTAGCTTCCTTTACCCTCCACCTCCCGATCCTCCCACATCTTGTCTTTAAAATTGGAGGAATAGGTATTTTTGATATTATCTTTGCTTCCATACCGAGCTCCTCCTTAATTCTCCAATGGTTGAGCCAAGATTGGCATCCTTGTGCCACCCATGCTTGAGGCGAAGGTGAGGGTTTTGACTACAATTAGAAGAAATTTTGGGGAGCCTTTTTTTATTCGATGTTGTCAAGCTTCTTCTTATACATCAAATATCTAAACATAGTCGTACTTTCAATGGGGGACAATTTCGCATTCGATCAAGAGTATATGATAGGGAGTATTTCCTTGGATCTTGCTGTTGTAGGTTATGAATTGTTTTAACAATCTCAATCTTCCTCCAAGATTCTCTGATATACTACAACCGCAAACTTCACGCGTATGTATAAGACAATGGTGGGTGACAAGGGTCTCAAGGTGAGAGCCTCTTTTTACTCCAAATGTAAAGACTGCATTTAAATTACAACGTGAGCTAAGCTCATAATAAGATTTTTGTGCCCTCCAATAACCCTTTTCTCGATGTTATAATTCCGCTGAGATGATGAGGAAGTCAATGCCCAAATAGTTATAAGAAGAAACCCGCTCTAAGCACCGGTTATTATAATACCTAAAACTACCATGGGTGATATTTTTGGATTTAAATGGATCATGACTTTAGTCTTGTCCGTATTAACTATCATACCCATCTTGGAGCAAATAGTCGAAGAATCCTCGGAGTCGTTCGTCAAGGTCGTCATGGCTTTTTGCAAGAAGAACGATATCATTGGCATAGATGAGAAGAGTAATGAGAACACAACAGTTTCCAAGGCCCTCGCGCACCCTCGAAATTTCCGTACACCCTATAGCTTATCGATGTATATGCCAAAAAGGGTAGGGGATAGGGGACACCATTGCTTAACTCTAATATTGCATTTAATGTCTTTATACCACCGTTGGTATTAAGCTTAGCAAAGTTGATGGTCTCATAGAGATGGATCACAACAACCTCAACGCAGAGGGACCATGATATCTTGTCTCTCCCAAAGTTTATCTCGAGGAAAAGCTAAGTCCACAAAGCAACATAAGGTATCCGCTTTACTATTGCAACATTCCTCCGCAATGATTCTAAGAGTGACCGCATGGTTAATAGTCGAGTGATGTCTCCTAAAACCAACTTGCCCTTTAGCTCTTTTTCTCTCGCTTTCTAAGCCAAAGGCTAAGCTTCTTCTCCAAAATGACCTACAAAGCCGACCAGATATGGCTAACCATAATGGTCTCGTAGTTAGATGGAACACCTTTTTGTCCCCATTTTTAAATATAGGCACAATAAGGCTTTGCGTCCAAAGCCGAGGGAAGCCATGCACTACAATCAAATTGGAGAAGCTTGTGGAGATAAGGAATGAGGATAGATCTTCCCATTTTAAGGATCTCAACTTGGTATCCACCAATATATTTAGCTTCCCCATTAGCGAGCTTATTAATACGAGACTCAATGTTGTCAAGAGAGAACAGCATCCTCCTTAATTGGAGTGGATTAAGGTGGTGCCCATAGTGTTCCAAGAGTCATGCAACTTCTTAACGTAGTTGTCCCGGGGCTTTCAAGGGGATAGAATGGTTATCTTTGGTTTTTTACGGACAAGAAATATCTCCACCAAAAAAATCATGCCACTTTAGAAAGGTGGGAGAAGATAATCGTCTTTTATTAATATATGAACTTTTATTCCTCTTGATAATATTTTTGTACATATTGATATTCTCGTTACCTTAATGATTTCATTAGGAGCGTTGGCGCACGTCCCGGCAATTTTGAAATATTTTTCATACCATGGATCGAAGTTCTATTAGATTTCTTAAATGAAATCATAGGAAACTTGCTAATGGTGTTGGAAAGGATAGTAGTGAAATGGTAATAAATTTGATCAATGTTATTATTATAATCATGGAGCCTAAATCCCTCTCTAAATCCCTTAAGAAGAGGTCAGTTTTACTTCTATTGAAGCGAATGTGTCTTTTTCTTTCATTGGTCTCATGCATATGGGTAGAGTGCATAGCAAGATTGAGGGATAGAGACAGAGGTCCGTGGTCAAAAGTCGTGCTTGAAACCATTAAGAAGCTCAAAGTTTGTAATATGGTTGAGGATGATAATTTCAGGAAATTGTGACAATCCACAACACAAGCTACCCGGGGCCGCATAGAAACATGTCATCCGACCAGAGAGGGGCCACTAATACCATTACAAATAATTAGGTCCTGAACCGTAAAGCTTAACAGATATATATATAAGAAAATATATTCCACCTAGCTTCTCGAAGGTCGAGCCCTTCGTGTTAAGATATTCCACCGGCCGATGGTGGAGGTTAAAATATTTTTTATTTTTTATTTTTATTTTTTTAATTTAATTTTATTTTTATTTTTTTAATTTAATTTATATTTTTTAATCTATTTGTTTATTTATTTTTTAATTTAATTTGTATTTTAAATTTTGTTTTATTATATATATATATATATATATATATAGATATACATATATATATATATTTAAATCATATAATAAACTTTACATAGGCATAGGGATGAGACGATGTCGTGCGTCAATCCCAACCTTAAAAGCTTTCAAAATAGAGTAGGTTTGGGGTTGCCTCTAAGGAGGAAAACCAACCCCTCAATAGTTGCAAATAGTCATGCCTACAAATATTTTCGTAACACAACTAAAAACATAGTAACTATAATAGTTCCCAAAATGACAAAAAATAGAGAAGAACCGAGCAACCCGCGCGTTCATGGTGTTCCTTCATCGTCCTCTAGTGCGGGTCCTCCTCCTCGATTATGCTCATAATCATGCCCACGGCCACCTCTCAATCGTTGGCACGCGGCGGGGGCTTCTCGGGTGTTACAAAGTGATGATGGGAGCAACGGGTACTCAAAGATCAAGAACTCTGTCCGTAATCCATCTCAATCCATTATCCAAACATTAGCGTCCCCTCCTCCGCCGGCTCATGGCCAGGAGCGGCTCGGCTTTCGCAGGCATGGCACGAGTGTAACTATGACCCCTCGCCCTACCTCAATTCTCCGGATTTGAGACTATTTTCCGGGGTAGCCTCCCAATGGTTGCCAAGAGGAACCTTCAATATATTACAAGCGTTGATCTTGTCCATAGTGACAACGCCCCGAGAATGCAACCCTTTGCTACCTCTCGATCGTCTTTTGGGGATGATGCGGCTGCGGGGAAGATTACGAGTAGAGGCGGGCAGCTGTGCGTAGAGCAAAGAGGTGCGAATCGGAAGGGCGCGCACGAAATGACAAGTCATGAGGGAAGCGCAACTAGGGTAGCGCAACCGCAGGCTGCACAAACGCATCCCGCCCCCGATAGCGCGCAACAACGGACTTAAAAGGGAGAGGCTTTCCACAAAGGAGGCGCATAGATGGGGGGTATGCAACCTGGGGCGCGCAACCAGGAGGGAGTCACAGTAGGTGTACCACAAGAGGGTGCGCATCGTGCGCACGTGGGGAAGCGGAGCAAAGAACAGATGGAGAGGGGACACGTAATGGCTCGGGGAGACAAAGCCGAGCAAGAGAGACGACGTAACGAGGAGCCGCGCACTCTTCGAAGACCGGTGCGCGAGCGCATGGAAGTGAGGGTTGTGAGTCGAGGGAGGTGCGACCGCAGAGGGTGCGCATCGGGGAGTGCGCGGAAGTCGGGAGCAACAACGGATGGAGAGGGGAATAACAAGAATGGTTCCGGAGACATGCTTCGAGCAGCGAAAGATGACAAGAATGAGGAGCCGCAAAGACTAAGACCTATGGCATGAGCGCGTATGCAAAGTGAGGGTTTGTGGCACGCTCGTAGATGCGATGAGAGACAACCCAAGTGAGACTACATGTGATTCGCAGCATGGAAAGAGATCATGTACGTCGCAGCACTAATCGTAAATGATTAATGAAATCAATGTTCGCATCAATTTAAACTGCTGCCGCAGTCATCGTCGGCCCGAGCATGGGAAGATATGTCTTCTCACAATCGGGACATGTCACCCGCATCCTGGGAATTTTATTTTCAATTTTAATTTAAAAACAATTTTTATTTTTATTTTTTTAATTTAAAAAAAAAAATGAATTTTCATATTTTTTTAAATTTAAAAATGTAATTTCCATATATATATATATATATATATATATATATATATATATATATTTTTTTTTTTTTTTTTTTTAATTCAAATTTTTATTATTTTAAATTTTTATTTATTTTTTTCTTTTTTAATTTAAATTATTCTTTTATTTTAATATTTTTTTTTTCTTTTTTGAATTTTAACTATTTTTCAATTTTTATTTTAATTAATGTTTTTATCTTCTTTTTTTTAATTATGTGATTTTTTTTTACTACTATTATTTTTTTTATAACTTAAAAAAATAAAAATTGTTTTTTTTTGGGTTAATTTTTATTTTTTTCTTTAAATTGTGTGTTTTTTCTTTTTTTCTTTTTTACAAGTGATATTTTATCTTTAATATCATGCCTAAAATCGTTGGAAGTTTATTTCCATAAAGGTGATATTTCTGTATCTTTAATGTCATTATTATATTTTTAAGGCTTTTTACGTACATGATAATATATTATCTTTAATACCATGCCTAAAAAATCGTTGGAATTTTAAGACTTTTGATATTTTATCTTTAATGTCATGTTTACTGAATGGTGAAAGGCCACATATCGACTCCAACATTGTTGAGCATGAGATTAAAATGCAATTCTGGGATGTCAAACCAAAGAGGATCACACTTCTGCCTTGTTCATCCTAAGAAAGCGGTTACCATTAAATCAGAGTGCTGCACCTTTGTGTGCCGGTTTCCATTTACTCTCATTGTCGCACTTACCGATTGAGTTTCTAAAACATTGTTCTTGTCATGAATAAACAGGACAATTAGAGTGTGCATTGATTATCGGGATGTTAATCATGCTTGTCCAAAAGACAACTATCCCACTCTCTTTATCGACCAAATCATTAATGAATGTGCTTCTGATGTGAAATATTTTCCTTCATGGATGGATTTTCCAGCTTACAATCAGATCAATATTCGCCCGTAGGACCAATATAAAACAACTTGTATCTCTGCCCTCGGGGAACGTTCGCTTATCGAAATCTCTCCTTTGGTTTAAAGAACGATGGAGCAACATTCCGCAGGGCAATGAATTATGATTTCCATGACATCAAACACATTGTTCAATCGTATCTCGAATGACTTACCCGCTCATTCATGGAAACGAGCCGACCACCCACTACATTTGAGAGCGATCTTTTTATGATGTCGTCACTACAAAATACACCTCAATCCAAACAAATGTGTAACTCAGGTCGGTTCGTCGTTTGCTTGGGTTTCGCCGCAGATCGATAGATGGAATTCGACTTGATCCATTGAAGGTCCAAGGCATTTCCGATTTTCCCGCGCCTTCCAATCACTTCATTATAGAGACTCAAGGGAAGGCTAACTTTCTAAGGAGGTTCATTCCCAACTACAACAAAATGGCTAAAGGATTTACTCGACTCTTGAAAAAGGAGACTCCTTTCCATTGGGATGAGGTTATGCAAGCTTCTTATGGTGTTATTAAAGATACCCCCGATTCGAGCATCATTAATGTATCCCAAAATTATCGTAGTGATTATTTCTTGTATCTCGCCAATCGCATACAACCATCGCTATGTTTTAGTCCAAGAAGAAGATGGGATTAAACATTTGATCTATTATTTGAGTCACAATCTCAATGATACAAACTTGGGTTAAGTACACTTATGTTGAAAAACTCGCTTTGGAAACCATTCAACTCCGTACAAATATTTTTCCACTATATCCTCATTTTAAGACCATCACATACAAAGTTGCAACCTTATGACATACATTCCGTCACATCAATTACCGGGGGGGGGGGGGGGGCGAGATATTCAAAATGGATCGTCATTTTGCAGAATTTGATTTGGAATTCATCAAATCCAAGTCAAATAAGTCTTTGGTATTCGTTGAGCTTATTTGTGACCTTCCTCGAGTAGCATTGAGTCTACATCGAAACCATCCATTTCGTATGAGTCTTTTTTCTAATCGCATCATCCGACCCGTGGTATGGAGATTTCCTCATCTATCTCCAAACCCAAACTTTCCGACCCAATAGCTCTCACTCGTAACAATGACGTATCTTCGATACCAAGCCAAATATTATCCGATTGTCAACGATACACATTATCATCGTGGTATCGATATGATCTTACGTAGGTGCCCCACCATGAGGAGGCCGAGAGAGTTTTAAATGATTGCCATGTTGGTGCTCGTGGTGGGCACTTATATGGTTTTGCTACCTCGCATAATATTCTCCGCGTTGGTTACCGTCTACCATATTTCGCGACCGCATTCTCACGGCCATAAGTTGTCACAGCTCGCCGTATGTTTGATCATAAACCCGCATGCCGTCGGCACCAATGAACCCCCGTCATCGCCGTTGGACCATTTTCCAAATGGGGCATTGACTTCATGACATGTAACCTCGCTCGATCGGGGGGCGTGGGTATATTTATTGTTCTGGCCGACTATTTTACCAAGTGGGTCGAGGCGATGCCTACATTTAACAACAATGTGCAAGACAACTACATTAGTTTTATTTAACCATGGTTACACGGTTTGGTGTACCGCAGTTACAGTCACGCATCAAGGAAAAACATTTTCGCAATCACATGGATGACCGAGTCGACTACCAAGTTAGGACTGCCGCATGATAGTTCTACCCCTTATTATCCCGAGGTTAATGGATAGGTTGAAGCTATCAACAAAATTATTAAGTGTGAAGTGCTCAACGAATGATTGGGGTTCGTAAATGAAATCGGGATTTAATCTCGTACTCAACTTTGTGCGCGTATCGAACCTTGGTGAGAAATGCAACCGTATTTACTCCTTTAGCTAGTTTACGGTTTGGAATCTATCTTATCGATTCAATGTGAAATTCCATCGTTGAAACTCGCAATTGACTCCGCTACCCGACACTTCGATGAAGAGGCAAGTATTTTAGATCTGTCTTATCTAGATGAAATGCGTCAAGAAGCCGCATTAGCCAATGAAGTACATAAGAGATGAATTAATGCACAATATAATAGTAATGTCAAGCCTCACCCCTTCTCGAAGGAGACCTCGGTCTTGCTTTATGATCAGAAGTTGATAAGATAGAACAGGGAAAATTCGAACCATTTTGGCATGGCCCCTACATTTTCGAGCATATTCTCGGCTAAGGGTGCCTATGAGTTGGTAGATTATGATGGTATTCCATCGTCGTAGCCTCGTAATTTAAGTTGTATCTTAAATGTTACTATGCTTGATTTCCCGTAGTAAACATTATATGATACTATATATATGCTTTGATTATGTGTATGTCACAAAAGGTGTCTTTCGCAGCTTTTCATGTGGTTAGTAATCCGCTTGGAATTTTGTTGCGTATGCTCGAATATTCGTAACCTTTTGTTGGTTATGCTGATGGTGCTAGTAGTAGTACACTTAATCTATCCTCTCGTAGCTGAGCCATCTTCGCTCCAAGTGGTGAGTTAGTGAGTTTCCAAGGGATTTGTATCGCTGATCCACCAACAATATCACCGAGCATAGCGCATTGATAACTCCTCTCTTCCGATGCCATTTCACTCGCACCACTAAATCATTAGGCGGGAATCACAACTTCGTCGTATTACAAATTACTAGTGTTGGTACTATTCAAATCCAACTATTCATCGCATGTTCCTTAGAGTTCATCTTTTGAAAGGAATTTGATTACATCCAATATCAACACATTTCCGGTAAACTTTAACACTTAAATTGATCTTTAGAAAATTATATGTTAAATAGACATTTGAAACATATGTAAAAATATATTTTCAATTCACACTGCTGCACTGAATAGGATTGCACATAACCATAGGAAAAATATAAAAGTAAAATAGATATATAATCGAGTTTTTAACAAAAAATTGTGTCCAAGACACGTTGGTCATATGACCTCAAAATGTATATAGACATAGCATATCCTAAGTAGACCTAGTGGTGCCTGTGATAGCGTGTCACCGTTGAGCTATCATGCATAACCTCATCCAATGGCTAGGCACACCACGTATGACGCTACAGCCTACTACAACTCTCGATCCATACATCCGGTATCCCGAGAGTCAATTCCTCTATATGATGTTGTAACTCTACCTAGAGTCTCGTTAAATCCAAATTCAAGGACTAATCTTCCGAAAATCCTCTCTTCGCCGGTTCATCCACCTATTATGCATGACCCACTCGGTCGAACAATACACACATTCGCATGCATAAAAACATTTTTTAGTTTAGTATTAGAAACATGAAAAAACAAAAAATATGTAAAAAAACCCCAAAAATCAAAAAACATTGTCAAAACATTTTACCTACAACATCCCATCGAGCGTCTACTGTAATATCAAATATGGGTCTCCACGGAAATCCATCCCCGCATATGGATGTCTTCTCTCATGATATGTTGTCATTAGAGCCAAGTGGAGAATGGTGAAGGAAAATGAGATCTATGACCGCCCAACATGTCTAGCCATTAGCTCGACCCACCACTTCATCCATGGATCTCTAGGACCAACTAAACCCGTTGTCACATGTTGTGGCCACATCAATGGAACTCGTTCCAAAATTAAAGTGATCAAGATCGGCCCATAGCTGAAATTCTTCGTCTTGCTACTTTTTACTTTGGTTAGTTGTTATTTCATCCGAATAAGTACCGCTTCACCTAGTTGAACATGGTTGGTTCGAGATACTCAAGCGCATGTCGCATGTATGATTGTTCGCGACATGAAGTGTCACGCCGCCAACTAACTTCACATAAGGAATGGGCGGTTCGTAAGGAATATCACACACATCTCGATTTTTATCTTTACATCTTTGCCAGGCTCGTACTCCGGCCGAAAAAAATGTCGAATGCGTCCTTCACCACCTCCACAAGACGAAACCCGCAAGGGAAATGGGGGCACCATGTCTCGACAAACTCGTCGTAAAGTAATGTAATCAACCAATATTGGGAGCACTTTGTCCCCAATATGAAATGCTTATAGTGCCGGTCCCATGAGCGAATCAAGAACCGCAATAGTTCCATATGTTGCCTCATGCTTGACAATCTAAAGTACTCGAGAAACCCACACCAAGGGCTCTCACAATGCCGTGATCATTTAGGACAACCATATCATGTTCCTTGGCAAGCTCCCTTTCTCTCCATGTAATCGACATTCTAATCATTGATCAAAGCTGAAATCAAACCATAAGCCTAGTTTGGATCCATTCCATGCAAAATCGGAGAAATTTTGAGTTAAACACAATGCAAATTTCCGAATTGTGCCCGCCGCACCCCTATCTTCGTACAAAGCGTTGTGCAAAGACCCGGGTTTCTTTTCGAAAGACTTTTCGACATCCAAGGGTGCGTTGGTCCTAGGGCATTGTATATTTACCCTAGGGCCCCAAAACCCTAAAATATTTGCATGAAACTAAAAATAATGCTATCAATAGAAAGAGAAAGGTCGTATCTCCTACATAGTTTGACGGCACGGAAATGGTCCACAAAATCTATTGCAATAAAGCCACCGAAGTTCAAGGGAAAACTCAAGCCAGGGCACTATAAATTAAATGGTAAATGTGAAATGTTAAAAATGAATTGGTAAATTCTTATTTAAATAGTATTTTTGATTAATTTATTCATATTTAATGAATCGACTATAGTTTAACCCATTTTACTATTAAAAAAGGTATTTTTAATCCATTTGGTGGTTCTTTGGAGTAGGTTTACAATGGATACAAAGAATTAGGCGTGCATGATCTTTAAATGAATTTTGACCATAGAGCACACGGACTTTTTCACAGCTCGTTAAACATGAAAGAACCCCCCGGAGTTCTCTTTCAACTCTTTTCGTACTCCCAAAACATGAAAATATTTCAGCACTCTGTCCTCTTCGACTCGTAAAAGTAATTGAAACGTCATCTACTCGCATAAGTTTAACTCTTTTCTGCATCGGGATAGATTATTTCGAAAAGGAACACCCTAATCGAACATGGCTATGAGATTCCCTCGTGTATTACTTTACGCTTTTGGATATGAGGGACAATTTTATGAAAAAGAACTTGTGGAGTTTTCTTTTCGTCGCTTTTCCAAACTCTCTAAACATGAAAGGACCAAGTTTTCACTGCCGTTATACTCGTTAAAACATCAACAGAGACACTTGCCCATCATGAAAATATCAAAGTTCACCTCAGACTCATTAAAACATCACATAGCGATGGATTCACCCGAAGGGTGGAATTATACTCAAGCATATGTTATCCTCCTCGAGCTTGTTAAAAATAAAAGAGGTATTGGTCAACAACAGACTGGGAAAATTAGAAAGGGATAAAACAATTTATATTAGCAAGTCACTCTTGAACATGACACTCATTCACTTCATCTCTCAGGGATTTTAGGTTGGTTTATTTGCTTCGATGGTATATCATACCTATGGTCTATCACACCATCCATCGCTTTTGGTTTTGGTTCAATGCTTCCAAGTCATTCAAAGGTCGCCGATATGTTGAAGATAATTCACTCAGTATTCCTCATCATTTGCACACTTCATACACCTTCATTTCATGACCGCCATCCCCGAACATTGCTTCATTAGTTACATTCTCGTCTCTAAACATTACTCCCGTTTCGTGTCGTTGATGGGGATACACTGCTCCCCCTTGCCACGAGTCGCTTCCTCGTCGAGACCGGGTCATCATCCAAAGAAGTTGACTTAGAAAACCTTTTTAGTATGTTGGATCTTGCATACATCAATATTAAGTTTCTCATTTTCGGCGATAGGTTACATCAATCGGCTCTAATCGAAAGACTTGTATGGTGTTCGCCATCAAATCATCTATTCACACCATGCAGAATGTACCATGCGCATCTTTGATATTTTCGTCATCATCATCGATGGTTTCTCTCGCTTTCCTTCTTAACGACTTACATCATTGGTTGGTAATCGCATGCTGTCTTCCCATGTTCGACTTCGTATCACATATTCGCATGGTTAGACTCGTACTTGAGTGATCGAGTGAATGAGATAGAAGACCCCGGATCTAGTTTCATCCATCCGGCCGATTTCAAGAGTAGTACCACACATCATCCGTACGACGGTATTTGCTACGTATGATCTTCCTATCATGGGTCTATATCTCAGATGACTTTTTGATGTTATGTTATTTTGTGTGTTGAGTATGGGTATGCCTCCTCAAATAATTCATGTCCAAGTTTGTTATGAAACCAACTCCAAAAATAGAAGAAAAGAGAGATCAAAGCCTTAGAAATAACCCACTTCGAGGGGCAACCTCATTTACATTACATAAATGAACAAATTCTGGATGATACAATGACAAAACCTCCTTCTATATATAGGAGTCCATGGGGTCATAATATAATCCTAGTCGACCCAATAACAATAATGTAAGGGTACAATAATAACAATATGGGGTTACAAGGGTACAACAATAACAATAAGGGGGCTATACTAACCACAATAATGGACTACACTAGTAATATAGGGACCTAACATGCCCCTCTCCTTCCAAAAAGTGCTTTCCTCAACGTTTGAGTAGTTCTAGATGCTTTTGTATAAAATTCTCATCCTCCCATGTAGAATCTCCAAGTGGGTAAGTTCTTCCACTTGATGAGATACTCGAAATTGATCGATTTCATAGCACGGGTTCTTGTTTACGTAATCGTCTGTGGTTCCAATATGATTTTTCCTTCCTCATTAAGTTATAGCAATATTGTTTGAACTAGAAGTTTCTCACCTATAACCTTATTTAAGCATGAAACATGGAAAATCGGATGCATCACCACAGTTAGCCTGGCAGTTCTACCTGTATGCCATAGTACCAATATTTTTACAACACCTTGTAAGGACCATAAACATTTTCAGCGATAATTTATTATCCTTCTTAGCTTTCTTGAGGGACATTTGTTTGTATGGTTGTAGTCATAAAAATACCCAATCTCCTACATCAAAAACTTCTCTCGCCGCGATGTTGATCTCGCCCCGTTGTTTCATTCGATTTTGTGCCAAATTTAGGTTATCCTTTAAGAGTTGGAGAACTTGTTGTTGATTCTCGATGTGATCTTCCACTTCTTGAACCTTAGAATTTCTCTAAAGATGATGTGATGGACTATGGATGATATCCATAAAGTGCCATAAATAGGGTCATTTTTGCCGCGCATGGAAGGAAGTGTTATGCCACCATTCACCGAGGTAACCACTTGACCCATTGTGTTTGTTTATCGTATAAAAACAACAAATATATCCTTCCAAACATTTTTTCACTATCCCCGCCTTGACCATCGGATTGAGGATGATAAAATGAGCTATGAGTTAGTTGAGTATCCAAACATGAAAATAATTCCGTCCAAAAAAATTCCGTAAAATGGGATCTCCGTCGCTTACAATAATCTTTTGGTTTCCATGTAGCTTTTGAATTGTTTCCATAAATGAAGTAGCAACTATACTTGATTTAAATGGATGGTATACTGCACAAAAGTGTGCATACTTGGTAAGTCTATCAACTACCACCATGATGATACCTTCTTTCTCTCGACTCTAGGTAAACTTGTGATAAAATCCATTGAAATCTCCTCCCAACATTGACTTGGAATGGATAAAGGTCGTAGAAGACCGGGGTATTAATTGTTCTAACTTTATTTTCAATAAACCAAACATTCCGCCACAAACTTTTGAATATCGTATTTAAGGTCGTCCCAAAAAATTCTTCTTCACCCAAAGGGTAAGTTTTTAAAAAATCACGAGTGTCCTCTTAAAGGAGAAGTGTGCAATTCCAAAAGAATATTTTTGTTTTAGTTGGGAATTTATTACAAAGATATAAGTGATCTTTGTACCATAAGGAATAATTTTTCCAACTAAATGTATCAAATGTACTAGGATCTTTCTCGCAAATTTTGAATGATTGTCCACATTCATTCTTCTTCCGTTCATCCCTTGCTTTGGTTATCCAACTGCTGGATAATAGAAATGGCACAAAGAAATGCTTCCACCTCTTCATCCTTTCTTGAGAGTGCACTCGCAACAACATTTAGCTTCCATTTTTTGTAGATGATTTCAAAGTCATAACCCAACATCTTTATGACCCATTTTTGTTTCTCTTTCCGAAGATAGTCTTTCTTCCAAAAAGTGTTTAAGACTATCATGACTGGCCATCTTGAAGTGTATTCCCATTAGGTAAGGTCGCCATTTCATTATGCATGTAGTATTTCCAACATTTCCTTCTCATAAAATAAATTTTCGTGAATACTCTCTCTTGATTGGACGACTTTCAAAAGCAATGGGTCTTCCTCTTCTTGATTAAAACAACACCAATTCCATTTCTTAAGGCATCACATTCCACAATAAAGGTTTTTGTGAAGTCCGGTGTAGCTAAGACCTGCTAGGCACATTGCCTCTTTAAGATGTTCAAAGGTAAGAAGGTTTTAGGAGTCCATGAAAATGCATCTTTCTTCAATAATGTTGTTAGAGGTGCTGCTATTCTCCCATAATTCTTAACAAATTGCGATAATACAATGTTTACCTACATAGAAATCCTCACAATTGCTTTATGGTTGTGGACTTTCCATTCCTTAATGGATTTAATTTTGTTAGGGTCTACCTTAAGACCCTCGCGAGATACAATATGACCTGCATATTCAACCTCACTCCAACAACCGTAATATCCCAAATGGGATATTTTAACTAAAATGCGTAAATAGACTTGAGCAAAGAAATAAATGGAAATAAATACACAACCACCAATATAACACAATGGATGCCGATAAAATCACCGAGCCATTTTATTAATCCATGGTAAAAATTACATCAACATAAAGGAACAACAGAACCGAGCTTGCTAAGAAAGTAGAGCAAACCCGTAAAGATCTCTCGCTCCACCGATGAATGACATTAGCAATGATGTAGATGGCTCGCAAGAAGACTCCGTCGAAATCGTCGACGGCAAAAGCCGTCATTGAACCCACCGAAGCACAAGTTGAAGATCTGAATGATCCTCACACCAATCCTCGAAGCTCGCAAACTTGAATGAAGTCTCCTCAAGAGAGTTGGGTTTTCGTCCAACACTCACAAATCAATCGAGGGTTTCCGTCCTGTGGCTACTAAAGTAGAGAACCACAGCCTCACACCTCTCATACAATAAAATAACATGATCCCAAAGATATCCCTCAATGGCCTCCTCCCTTTCTTTTATAGATCTTGTGGAGCCTTCTAGAGCATTGTTTTATTATTATTTTATTCATGGAGCACTTTTCCCTCTTATTAAAATATTCCTTTTTAATGCATAAAAGAGTAATCGGCTACCACGCTTCCTCCCAAGCCACCGAAACTCATGTCCAACTCCGTCCCATCATGGAGGTATCCTCAACCTTGCCCAATGAGCTATTACACTAAGGTGTTTTTGTTATGTATTCTCCCTAATGCCACATTGAGCGTAATTAGCCGAGTTGCTTCCATAAATAACTCAATCTCCGAAAGTCAGTTTAATGCATCAGAACGAAAACCAAACCCATTTCGATGATGGAATATATCAAGCGAATGCCACCCGACCACTTAGAAACTCCTCAAAACTCCTCCAAAAAGCCCCCGGCCCACCGATGACACCAACCTATACCGTGACCGTCTCTGCCTAACTTTGGAAGTCCGTCCTAGCCTCGTCATAGGTGACACAAAAAAGGAATATTACAAAGTACCCATAGCCCCAAGATTGTTTGCCCTCAAGCAATTGAAATATGTGGGCCACTTATTGGCCCGCCACATCTTAGACCCAATGCCGGGATCCCATACAAATCCTCGGGGTGCCTATGCACCCGTGTCAAACCACTCTAACAAACCCCTCAATGCCGGATCCCAACCGATCTCTCACCGTACCGCCCAACAAAAAATTCTCCCGGATCCAACACCACCATGGCCAATCATCGCCCAAGTCCCATGGCTCGGGGCCGCACACCGGCCTAGCTATAGCCGATGCCCCACATGAAGTGAAGCCCGCCAACAAGCATCAATGCTCCCCGGCTCCCGTTGTGCTATACCCCCAACTACATAAGCTACCCCACCAACCGTACACCAACTCATCACCTCTCTCCAATCCAAGTCCCGACTCAATCCCATGCCGAGAGCTCGCTCTCCCGAAATCAGATGGGAGGGGCCGAAGAAATGATGACCGTCTCACCGCGACCGGAATCGTAATACATGCTATGTCTAAGGGCCCCTTCTTCCGTTGTGCTCCCTACGAAAAAAATCGTACCATCAAGAGGGTACCAACTCATAATCTCCCGCCAACTCCACCGGAAGAGGAATCCAATGTAGTGTTAACCGCATACAGAATATGCTCGTTGAACTCGTCGCCACCATAATCAACTCACGCTCGCTCTTTTTTCTCGTCTACCAATGAAATCGCCGTATAAGAAATGCCCTCTCTATAATGGGCCAAAGTGGGCAAAGAGATACGTTGCAAGCCCCATCGATACCCCCGAGAGTGCTACCCAGCGGCGACCGCAAGGTGCTCGCTCAACGATGGATGCTCCACCATCTCCAACAACCCTCATCCCTCTCCCGATCGTAGAATGTACTGCTCCCCCGCTCGTCTACCAGCTCCCCCAACTATCCCATCAACCTCCAACATCTCCAAAGGTTATGGATCTGGCTGCATCGCTATCACCGTACTCCAGAGTCCGTGCATCCGATCGCTTCTCCTTAATGGCCGACTCCGTTAGCCACATATCCATCATAGACTCAATGTGAGCCTCCATCCGACTCTCCCCCAAAGGACCATCATGCATGATGTGCATATGTCCTCTTCTCACCATGCTCCATCATATCGCTCCGCCGAATCGTCACAAGTGACTCATCACCCCGAGTATCTCCGTAGAGTCCCCTAACCGCTCACCTTGCACACCGGAATACAACTCCAACCTACTCGTCATCAACTCCGCATGACTCATCACTCCCCAAAAGCATCCTCACATGATCCCATGGACTCATCCGAAGAAGAGTCTCATCCCCGGCACATGTATGTGAATGTCCTCCTCGTTCGCCTTGCCACATCATCCGCATCACTCAAGCATGAGTGATCAAAGCCCCTGCTGTTCTTTACAGATGAAGAAAAGTCCCTTCCTCCTCAACCTTCCGGTTTCCGTCGGGATCCACCAAATTGGAGTAGCTCCTCCCCGGTCAACACTTCCTAAAACACCCAATGTTTTGCTCCAACCAAAATCTCAACGAATTTATAAGCAACAGGTGAAACCAATTGTTCTCTCCTCCAAATGGTCAACAACTCGTCCGTAGACCGCAAATGTCATTGTTACCCATGACCCAGCCCATGATTTCTAAGATCTTGATCCTCTTCTCAATGGCAAGACCCTCGTATGTTATGTAGATCATGAAGATTATGTTCTATTAGTTGGAAAACTTTCCGCATAATGTCATCATTATAAGGAAGCATAAAAAGAAGTTATTCTAATAATCTCACCGAGACAAGAAGCTACTATAAGTCCGAATCCTTCTCCACAAGGATGCTCCAAGAATCTTGGATGAATCAAAGCAAGCATCGTTGGTTTGAGTGCCCAATTTAGGACCCTCAAATCTGATTGGCTCACTTTAGGAAGATGTGATTTAGCTTCTCCAAATTAAGGAAAGTTTTTTGCGACCATCTTTAGGTTCTTCAAATAAGATCCAAGTGCAAAGAGCCAATTCCCTTACCTCAAACTCTTTGCAAATCCCTTATCCCGCTCTTAGCCGTAGGATGGCATGTATCCTCTTTAAAAGGGTTTGTTGTTTGGTTTTTCTTTGGTCCAAGGAAGCATTGTAGCTCCAAGCACCTTGTGCAAGTGATTTTTCAAACTTTAGCCGGTATTGGAATGCTGTCATTAAAGTTTTTTCTAATATTTTTGCACAAATTGGGCTCTAGAAAAATCATTTTTTCACAACAATATGAATTCATCCTAGCAAAGCAATCTAAATAATCTCGGTGAGAAAAATGTTACCTTAGATGCAAGGAAATGATCTCTCCTCAAGCTTTGTGCCGACTCCGGAAATTCTCGCAACTCCGCCGTCTAAAACTAATTTCGTCTCGACTTCGGCCTCCGATTTACCCACCGAAATTGCTCGTAAATTCTAGGAATTTGGGAAGGTAACTTTCCCATAACCCGTAAAAACCCGTGAAGCGATTTCCTCTAATTCCAACCTTCAAAATATGACCCTTTGTAGTTTGGCCCTCTTCCAATTTCCTGTTTTCTCGCAATCGTAGCCACCGTCAATCACCGTTTCTCCAAAATTTCGCCAACCTCCTCAAATGGCTCTCCTATAAATCTCCCAACACCCTAGCTTTAAATCCCACCAATGAAGCTCCCACAAATGAGCCTCCAATGACCGCGTAGGCCCTTCTAACCAAATGGCCAAAATAGCGACAAATCGAAAAATGGAAACCCGGCAGCGGGATCCAAGATTGAAGCTCCGATCCGTAATATCCCGAAGGGAAATAAACAAAGTAATATAAAAAAAAAAAAAAAAAAACACACAAACAAGGTACACATCAATTAAGGATAAATCATGAGACAAAATACACAATATGGAGAACACCGAGCCATTTTATTAATACCGAGAAATAAGGAAAGTACAAAGGTGATCGTAATTATAGCACCTTGACTTGCTTAGGCAAGTGTAGAAATACTCTTAGAACAATGTATGGAATGGTCGCTTCCTCTATCAATCAAGGTGAATTCCAAGCGACCGGAAATGTTGTCGTGCCGTCGCAACTGCCAGAATGGAATGAGTCTTTGGGGCTGTTCCCCAACTCGGAAAATGCTGAAACCTCCGGGAATGGCTCTCCTCTTCCCAAAAACCTTAAAAGCCTAGAGAGATTTTCGGCAGAATGGCCGACACCGGAAAATACCTCCTTAGAGGCACTACGCTATCCCTGGCGGGAAAACACCGACCTTGAAGGCAACACCGCAAAATATGGCATCTCCCTCTGCAAAATATCTCCAATAGGTATAAGCTGATCCCTTCCCTTAACTCTCGGATTTGAATCCACCCAAATCACCCTCAATCCGGAACTCTCTTCCCAACTAGAATCGCGTCCTCCTCTCGCAAGACTCGCGCGCTCCTCTCAAGGAATTCTCCTCAATGACCGAAGCTCGATCTCCTGCAAAAAATACCGTAGACTCTCACCCGAGCAAGCACTCGAAGTCTCCCGGGCTGAGATTGGGATCTTCGTACCTGAGACACCCAAAGGTACCGAAACGCATGTGCGTACTAGCTAAACAACAAGCGTGCTCAATGTCTAGAGACAATCTCCAAAATGCATAATCAACAACCATGAGAGAAATGAGGTATCCTCTCCTCTTTTTATCTTGGGTGAGCCTCCCTCTCTCCTTGGCCCCACCATGCTAACGCCGTCTTCTCGTCTACTGCCTAAGTGTGTCCCCTCCCTACGTTGTCACATGGCCCCCTTGGCCCACCTCGACCATAACATTATATTTCCTAGGGACTTTAAGTAGTGTGCTTTATCCTAAGTGAGTCACTCTCCCACTTTATTTATATTTTAACTATATAAGGCAAAATTAATATTTCCAATTAGCGTCAGCACTGGGAATATTACAAATTCTCCCCGCCAAAAATTGCTTGTCCTCAAGCAATGCCCGAACAAGCCTCTCTCTAGCCGATGCTCCCCACCATCACCGTAAAATGTGCCTAGGTCCCGTACGTGCCACCGAATCTTTCCCCCGTCCTCCGTATCACCCCGATATGGAGGGATCTCTCAATGCCGTGATCCCAAGCCATCCTCGTCCAAAATGAAGCTCCACCTCGCTCCACCCACCATCCTCGCCATACATGAAGTCCCCCATCACCGGCGTGGCTCGCTAAAGCCCTCGATGGAAGATATAGATAATCTCCTCGTAGTAGTATACAACTCACCCCTAGAGGTTATCGAGTTGTGTAGAGCCGTAATGCTCAAGTCTCCTCGCTAACTTTCAGAGGCACCACCATGCCGATGTCGCGCTACTCGATCATAAGATACTCCCCGTCATGCGCATCGTATCCCCCTCTCCCCCGAGACCTAGTGGCATGAGATCTATGAGAGAAAATTTCATCCGACCCGTGCATCGCCATGATGCCAATACCTACCCCTCCAAATGCAAGCCCGAACCTATGCAGCAATAGAGAAAGTGTGCCTTACCATCCGATGAAAGCCTTTGTGTACCCCCATGTGCCAACCCACGTACGAACTAGATCACTTTCCGTCTCCGAACCGACCATCACGAGACGAATGGGCTATCAATCAACCGACCCCCGCATCCCATAGTAGGACTCCGCCGTACCATAGCTCCGGCGATCGCGGGAATCCCTTCGTGCCTCACCCTAGTCCCCGCTCGTGACCAATAGTAGAGGGTCCATATATCATGGGAAAATATGATTCATGCTAACTTCGCCCCGTGTCGCCCATCGGTAGTACCGATGACCGCCGGAAGCCATATGTGACAAATAGCCACCCCCCGAATGCAATCAATAGATAGATATCTAATACTCACAATAGACTCCCAAGGTATGTGGATCCCTCCTATCCCCGCCAACCATCTCCACCGGATCTCGCCACTCCCACCCTCTCGATAAAGTGTCGACATGTCCGGAGCCCGTAAACACATCGGGATGCTACCTCTCGATGTACCTAGTATCCTCTGCCGAGGCATGGTCTCGACATGCCTTCAAAAAAGAGTGACGCATGTCTCCCCCTCATGATCCGCTCCCAAGCATAGGCTCAACGATGACCGATGTGCCACCCCGCAGAGGATCATCTCTCATCCCCTAACCCGTGGCCGTCAACTAGCGCACCGACCTGCCACCGCCGAGAAGTCTCTCCCCAGTGTGCCGAGTGTCATCCAAATATCTTGGGTGAGCCCTCGTACCTTGTCAAGCCACGAATAGGTGGGATTCCTTTGGGAGTTTCAAACACCTTGGAATGATTGTCCAATTTTTTTGGAGATCTCGAGAAATAAATGATTTTGATGTTGGAACTTCGAGTGAGCATAATTGTGCAATTACGCGTCGTTGTTCTTTCTTCATAAGATTTTTCATGACATTAGAGCTTATTATATTTCCCAACTTCGCGATACCCCGTAACGACTTCCTTTTCCTTTCCTTCCGAAAAAAAAATAACAAAAAAATCTTGTAAACTACAGTTCCTCCATTTGCAACCATCACTTGACATTCTCGGGTGGCCGGGTGTAGGAAGCAATTGAATTCCTTGGCTACCTTGCACAACAAAATTATGGGTACCGCCCTCGAATCAATCAACGCTATTTCCCGTTTTTCTTCTTGATATGTCTTTCTATCTTGAGAGTTTGAGGAGTGGTAATTCCTACCAATGCCTTACACAATTTGGTCCGACTCATTTCTTCTTTCTCTAGGGCCGTTTCCTCGGTGTATATCCTCCTATTTTGAAGCTGCCGCCTTCTCCTCTTCACAATCTATGTAAAATAATTTCTTCTCAACACACTTATGACCTTTAGTGTATTTCCTACTTCTCCACCAGCAAAGCCCTTTTGCTCTTTTTTCTTCCAATTGTCGTGGCGTCAACCTTGTAGGTTGTGGAAGTCTAGGTGTAGCAACACTTCCATCTTTATAGATGTGAGTGGTAGGCTTCTCGTAGCCATAATTTTACATTCAAATTTTCTTGCCAACTCCGAATGCCTTCTCCAATGATTCAGGCCCAAAGGTGAACTCATATTGGATGTTATCCTTTAAAGTCCCCATGAAGACATCAAACCTCTCGTTCCTATGGAATATCATTTACCCTTATATTCAATTTTTGAAGTCCCGAATGTGCTCCACCACTAAACCCTTTTGTTTGAGATTGAGCAATTGTCTACAGTGTGTTGCTCTTTGTATCCTCATAATGTGCTATCATTTCCTCCGTAAAAATTGACCAAGTGACAATTTTTTTATGGGGAGCAAAGCCATCTACACCATACAAATGTATTTTGTTCTAAATATAAAGTTGCAATGCATACCCGTGTGTTTTGCACATTATTGAGATCAAAATGTTTCTCCATTTGTAGTATCCATGTTACGTATCCTTGCTATCAAACTTCCTCATATCAATCTTTGGAATATGCATAAAGCCTTCAATCCCACATTAGAGTTTGTGAAATCACGATTAACACTTATTTTGTTTTCATCATGAGTTTCCTCTACTATATATTTTCGCCTTTAGGAACCATTTGTATCAATTTATTAAACCTTCCATGTCCGCTTTTAGATCATTCTTCATGTATTCCACGTTGTTTCATTTTTTTCCTTTATACCATCGATCTTAGCTACCATGCCATATCCATATTAACTTCTACACCTTTTCTTCAAACCATCCATATTAGCTTCCATGCCCTTCTTCAAACCATCCATATCTTAGCTTCTATGCTTTTCTTCAAACTTCCATTTCATTTTTTGTTGCTCTTTGTGAGAGCGAAATTTGGCATCAATTTTGTGAATTTTGATAAATCATGTTGCAATTCTTCATCTTCATGAGTCATAGTAGAGTATTCTAAGGGCTTAGTTGGTGTTGAGTTCTTTTTAGGGGGAATTTTTATAACCCAATACCGATATCTATGCTTCAATATGCCCTGGAATCACTTCAACCGATTTTTCAAACAAGACTTATGCAATTTGAAAACAAATACACACCTTTTTCTTGCTTTTACTAAGCTCAATATTGAAATTGAATTATCTCTTGATTTCGTATCTTCAATATCCGAAATTCGGTCCTTTCGTAGCCCTCTAAATCTTATTTCCAATGCCACAGGTATGACATGATTTTGATGCGTCAAGGCAAAGTTATGCCTAATCTCTCACAATGACCTACTTATGGACTAGTTTAGTAGAGAAAACTTGCATGACGGTGTCACGTGTCATTGCTTCTCCTTAGACTCTAAAATTGATACACAGGAAACCAAGCCTCCCACTTTTGCACACTTTTACAGAATCCCAATCTTATGTCGAGGAGAGAGTTATGACGATTTTTCCCACTAAGCCACCCTTTGAGATGAAATTCGGGAGCCTAAAAAATCCCTAACCTACGTACCGATATCACCAAAAAATATTACAAACCAAGATTTGGAATTTTTACATGAAGTTCCTCCTGATTTCGGCTTCGCGTGATAAAAATTTCACCTTTCTAAACCTTCGTAGAAAAAACATTATAGCGAAAAATTCCATGATGACTCGTTTGGAGCAACAAAACCCTAGAATCCAAAGCTCGATACCGAATGTTATGAAATCAGCTCCAAAAATAGAACAAAAGAGAGATCAACGCCTTATAAATAAGCACTTGGAGGGGGAAACCTCCTTTACATTACATAAATGAATAATCTTTGGATGATATAAATGACAAAACCTCCTTCTATATAGGAGTCCATGGGGTCACACTATAATCCTAGCCGACCTAACAATAATGTAAGGGCACAATAATAACAATATGGGGGTTGTGGGTAAAATAATAACAATAAGGGGGCTATACTAACCACAATAAGGGACTACACTAGTAATATAGGGACCTAACAAAGATGAAAAAGATATCATGATGTAATGTATTGTAATTGATGCAAGCCACCGTTCGCTTCAACATCCTACTCATCACATCGTAAAGCATATCATTCAACATTATCATTTTTGACTTCATGCTTTAGTGGGGGCGTAAGGATTAGTATCAATTAGGGTCTATCATACTCTAATTAGTTTCTACATGCCTTAAACAACATACAATCGATGGTTTTCATCCATGAAAGTTTCATTGTACCAAGACGAGTTGAAGTGCTTCATTGAGCCATAAACGCACCTATAAACTGCAATAAGTGCTTTGTAGAACATCAATTCCCATGAAAGACACCGTTTCGTAGCATCTAGGCCCACTTCATGCTATGTTGGTCGATTGGGAGCGAATTTTTCAAGTAGGATTTCGGGAATCTTCCCACTTCTAGTGGCTTCTAAAAGTTGTTCCGTGAATCACACTATCCGATAACTTCTAATACGAACACCATGGGGCCACTGAACCTCTTATCCTCCTATTCCATCGAACAAAGAAACTCCTCTTCATCCATTTTTGGAAAATCCATTCAATGATACATTAATGCTAAACCACCTTCATTTACTATAAATTGAGCACCGATCATAGTGTACAAGAGAGCAAGATCTTGAAATTAGTAGAGTTATGTTGATAAGATCACAACTCTTTGGAGGTTTTGTTTCACATGTAATGTTATGTTGCTAGAGTGGATGTTGCCGATGTGATTAGATAGGACTAAAGTTGGAGCGAGTTGACATCAAATTGATCCTGGATCGCTTTAACTTCTCCTTCTAATTCATAATAAAGAGATTTGTTCCTTTCCTAATACACATGTTTATGATTTAATATGTGTATTTTCAAATGCATTCAATCCAAGCTTTGATTAAGATGAATAGATCATATGCCTTTATGTCATTTTCTCGTCTTCATAGTCATTACAGTACCAATCAAGTGGAGTTGAGTTCGATTAAGAGCGACGGAAGTGACAAAAAGGACGCAGGAATAGCAAAAGATCACAAGTAGGTGTTCTTCATTTATTTATCTTAAGGAAAGGTCAAGTGTCTTTCATCCGCTTTTCTAAATGTGACCACCACACTTGGGGAAACACATCTATCCGTAGGTTTGATTTCCGTAAAAAATTGGTGACCATACCGGGGATCGAATGATCATCCTCGGTGGTTTTATCCTTGTTTTTCAGCTTCTAGTAGACTTTACTTGCTTTATTTTAGTCATTTGAATGTGTTTTAGTAAAATAAGTGTGCTTGCTTACCTATTTTTATTTCTCCTGCACCAACGCATCGTTGGTCTCGACACAAAGGTTCGCATAGCACTATTGGCTTAGAGATAGTGCTTTGCAATGCAATCGTCTCCCACTCGGGGGTGCGTTGCTCTCTCGACCAACCAAAAAATCATCATATTTTTTTTTCTTTTTCCATCCATTCGTTGTCTTGTTTGTTGATTTTTCAAGTGTTTGATTACCTCTAGAGACCGATTTCTGCTTCTAATATCTTGCCTCACTTTGGACATTTGTTTGTTTAATGTTTATTTTTGTTTTCTTTATCATTGTCGAATAGCTCCAAAGTTTAAAATTTACATTTGACTTACTTTTTTATTTTCGAAAGAGGAATTTTCGCTCAAGTCTTAGTTTATACGGGCATTATCGATTGTTTGTGCATTTTAGTTTTTTCATTCATCTAAAATTTAAAGAAATAAAAAAGAAAAACATGCATTTGCATATAGGGATTGTGAGTGTTGCATAGGAATAGTTAGGGAATTTGCATTTAGATGTGCTCATTGTGGTTTTCTTACAATCTAATTGCTCTATCCCTTGTAGCTAAGATTTTTCATTTGTCGAAATTGAATCGAAACAAATGCTTATCTTCTTTGTTGCATTCTAGGAATGTCAAATACATCATGCGTGAACTCGAAAGACAAACATATAAGCAAGATCAACTTAAAATTTATTTGAATTAATCTAAGGGAGCGAATTCACTTAATGGTAACATTTAAAGGTCTAGGCTAGAGGTGTGTTTCGGCGTAGTAAAACATAGTGTACCGTCGTTAATTGTCTCCATGCGATACTTTTCGAGTGTGATACCTTATTCTATGTACGTAAGTATACTCGAGCTTGTCCACGTACTCTTGTGTATATCGAACAATGTTCTAGTACGAAAATTATAAGGGGATGCTCTCATCATAAGTGGTTTCACAATAGACATCGCTCATACCGATTGGGCCTCCACGTACCATCGAGTATATTTTGGAGGACGAAATTAGGTTGCTTACCATCCATAGGTAAATCCCATCGCATGCCTAGTACACTATGATACACCGAACACAACATTCGTGGGAGATTGCCCGCATGTACATAAGTCCTTGGTTTATCGGGGCGGTATATTTTGTGTCTGCTGGGGCTGTTTTTTTGGTAAACTCTTTTGCCTAGCATTACCCTCTCTTTATGTTTATTTGTTTTTGTATTAAAATCAATCAATAATCGTGGAAGAAGATCAACCCTTTCCTTGTCATTCACATAGGAAAACAACTAAAATACCTTTACCGCCAAAAGCTACACCTAGTAGGTGAAGGCGATCTCGTCCTACCGAGTCCGATACCTTCCGGAACCTTTGTGCCAGCATCTTCATCTAATTCACCGTATTGATCTAATCCTTTGAGTACCGAGTCTCGAGTCATTCGATCAATCGCTATTTGCTACCGTCGAGAGCGTAACCCTCATAGTTACCCAAGGACACCGAAATTCAATCCAGCGTTGAAATGATAAATCCAACCCGAAGTTGTTCAAATTCGGAAGTCGATCCATAACCTAATGCTCTTTTACCGTAACATCTTGATCTTCGAAGTTGAACAACAAGAAGTTGTTCCCATGCCAAAAGATGATCAACCAACTCATCCTTAGTCGTTCGTAACTATTGAGTCTTCCTTTCCCATGCCAAAAGATGATCAACCAACTCATCCTTAGTCGTTCGTAACTATTGAGTCTTCCTCTTTACCGCATAATTTACCGCTTGAAATTTATCTCGGGCCCGATGGTATAGTAATTCCACCCGGCTTGATTTCAATTGAGGAAGAAATCTAGGAAGAGACAACCCCTTCAACTCCAACTCATTTTGGGTTGGGGATTCATCTTTATCCGTCTTTTCCTCGTTTAACATACCGCTCCCGTTGATCCTACCGCCCCAAGTTCCCGTCGATTCTTTAGAGTATTTTTTGGGTTATTTAACCATGGCCGAGATAGCATCCCAAACCGTACCATCTCGTTACACCGCAACAACATATACCGTTGCTTCCTCTTCTGATGTTTTTATGACACCCGAGTCTCATCTTTATGGTGGTCTGCCTTATCCCATTGGGTTACCAAGATTTAAATGAAACCTACTCTAGTGTCTTTCTAGTCCATGGATTTCACCCATGTCATCTGGAATTTTATCCGGTTCCTCTATTACGAGTACCGAACGACCCGATACTTTATTGACATCATCGTACTCAATATCGTGTCGTCAAACTAATTATTGTCCATATTATTCAAAGATTCGCCGGAATCCCATCATATGAAAGTTAGTATGTGCAATATACCGATACTCTATATGATGGGGGCCAACATATGTTCGTCAACATATGGAACACTCCTTCGTTTTTAGGTCAATATTATGTCGGGAATTCATGTTTGTCAATGGGAGCCTACCTTGCTTTTCCAACCACAAACGATTGTGAGTATCAATATCAACCGCTCAACTCGTTGCATCCATACCTACTACGCATGTTATTACTTCCTTGGTTGTTGCTTAGTCTTTCAAAGTGGTCCTTCAACCCTTAACCCTCAAGTTTCGTGTCTACGACCGTCTTTCCAGATGGCATACAACAACCGTCCGTATCGGTGAATTTCTGCTGTGCTGCTGTGCTATTTACCCTTGTCACAAAGCCTCTACCGGTCCCGTTTATTCACAACCTAGTCCAAATTATCCCCGGCGGGCAACAACAAACTTTATCAAATCCCATGGCAAAACACAACAACCACTCCAACAATTTCAAGCTTATCCAAGTCCTGGTCAACAAACCTATCAAGGGTTTGGTCAACAAAATTACCCCTATCCGGGTTACTGAAGAAGAAAATCCTTATGTTGGTGCACAACGACCTATTTCCTGTGCAATTCCATGTTATCCTGCTGCGCCAACCCGATCTAAACCGACAATTGTTTGTTGCAACATTAGAGTTACTCGATTTAAAATGCATCACTAATGATCCCATTCATTATTTACCTTGGTGGCCGTTGATTCCTCATAAATTACCCTCTCGATATTCCAAAATTCAATGAAAAATTCTGCGTATGATCCATCTACGCACGTTATGAATTATCATTTATGGTGTTCATCAAACTCCTTGAATGATGATTCTCGTCTCGACCGTGTCTTTTCCAAAGAACGCTCACTAGTCTCGGTTGCAAAGTGGTATATTGAATTACCACGAGCTTCTTTCGATAACTTTACGCCTTTCCACTCACTAATTTTTAACCCACTTCCGCTACTCCATCAAATATGAAGCTAGAACGTAACTTTGACCAGCCTTTAAACAAAAACTACTACTCATATATCGCATCATATATATGAGTGGCGTCATCGTCATCGAATGGTTAAAACATTTTTTTCCCTAATAAGATTTTAGCTGAGTGGTTTATAAAGTCCTTGTTTCCATATATCATCGAGGATGTGGCCAAAGGCGGTGTTTTCATTGAAGAGAAAGTAGTTGATCATGCTCGCATTTGGATTTGATTTATAATTACTCCGGGGCACACTCTATGAAAATATTCCGAATGCACTGTGACGGAATTTTACTATTCCTCCTTCTCCATCTTGTAAGGACATTCATGCCGACGATGGTGTGATTGGGTCCGCTAACACTCAGCCAACAAGTCGACCATTTGTCTCATGACTTGTCGTGTCCAATCAAACCCTTGCATATGTTCTTGTGTCTTCTTCCGAAATACATGCCGTGTCATCCTCGACAAGGGCAACAATGACAAGCAAATCAGAAGTAAGAAGAAGGGGAAAGATAAGAAGAAACAAAATTCACCCTCACAGAAAATCATATGATTCTTCTAAAACCTATTTACCCTTGTTTGATATGTAATGAGGATCATTTTACGCGATATTTCCCTCAATTTCCTCAAAAGTGTCAAAGCTTCTTAATATTTCTGCCACATCCGCAGTTGTTGAAAACCCTTCTCCGAACCCGGAAATAAATATGGTTTCTACGGATCCCCGTTCTATTTCACAAGTGCTTATGATATTCACCATTAAGTCCAAAGCCGATGTTTTGGTGTCTACTCGAAGTAAAGATTACAAAGTAATCCTCTTTCGTCGTCGACGAAGAAGTTGCTGCATCGACCCCATTACTTTGACTTCGACCGATTCGGCTCTACCGCCTATTATTCCCGAGTTAAAAATAAAGCCGCCGAAGGGATTTGTTCTATAAATCAACTTTCAACCCTCGAGCTTTTGCAACTCAAAATTATAATGTAGTCGAAGATCCGGCTCAATCACCTTATTCTATGTCAACACTTGAGGTTCTTCGCTAGAATTGTCCCTCCCAAAAGCAAGGCTTTGTTGTTTCGTGATTGGTGGAATCGATATGATGGATTCTAATATTTTAGTCTTTAACCATGCGTGCTATGTGCCACAATTACTAGCACAATTAGCACTTTTTATTCAAGTACATGTCTTGAATCGTGTCATTCATCGACTATTATTGATGAAGGTGCATCTACTTGTATCATGTCTAAGTGAGAGTTGTCGGGAAGTCACTTTGCTTGCCGAATTTATCACAATCACCTACGACGTTGAAAGTTTTTACAAATACCATACACATAAGCCTTGTGGAATTCTCAAAAGATGCAGTGCCAACTAGGGGAAAACAATTACTATTTAAGTTGGAGGTCATTGACAGTATCCCTTGACTACAATATATTACTTGGAAGACTATGGGTTTACGCTATGGCCATTGCCAGATATAATTAATTTTGTATGGTCGTTTTTCTCATAAGGGAGGCATCACAATTATCAAACTTGCCTTCTTCGCCTCTCGGTTCCCGTGCAACTCGGGAAGCGTTCGTATGTTCACGAACCCCCACCATCTCTTCAAAACATTGGTGCAGCATTCCCTTTAAGGATTCTTCCCTAATGGGCACCTTTTCAAGTATCGTCGCCCTCGCGAGCATCGATGGAAATCGCAAAAATAGAGACCTTAAACATGATATCTTCCACTTTGTCCCACTTAAGAAGATTCCAAAATGATTCTAAAATAGATAGGTCATGGGAATGATGCCTCTAAGTCCAATCGATCTCACATAGAAATCAATATTTTTGGCTTATGCAACTAATCCCGATCCCTTGTAGCCGAATATTTGGACCGATCATTCTTTGGATTATGGTACTTCTTCAGATCCTTTTCACATGTATTCTCAACTAATGAGAGCATTATCGAATCCATGATGTCGGAAGTAGAACCATGGGTAGATTCTCATCAACAATCCCATCTTCTAGATTACAATGAAGATAGTCCAACCGAACTTTATCACCCTACAATCATTTATTTCGACGAATTCCATTCCTATCCATGTCAGTTTGGCAGAGCAAAAACCCATCAAATATCAAGAAATGATTTTCATCGATATTTCGACCAAACGTGGCATTGTAAAAATATTCATGTCGCCGCGTCTTGTTCTACATTTGAACTTGACACTTACACTCTCTTTCCGTGAATTATGAGATATATTTTCTTGGTCATATGAGGAAATACTAGGTATCGAATCCAACATAGTTGAGCACGGATTAAATGTACCCTTATGTCGAATTGGTATGACATCACCTTCATCCTGTCGATCCTAAGAAAGTTGTTGCCATTAAAGCAGAGGGTTGAAAAACTTTTGCATGTTGGTTTCATTTACCCCCGTTCCACTCTTACCGATTTGGTTTCTAAAATTGTTCTTGTCATGAAGAAACAAGGGACAATTAGAGGTGTATCGACCATTCGGGATGTTAATCATGCTTTGTACAAAAGGAAAATATCCCACTCCCTTTATCGACCAAATCATTAACGAATGTGTTCGATGTGAAATATTTTCCTTCATGGCTGGATTTTCCGGTTACAATCGATCAATATTCACCTAGAGGACCAATATAAAACAACTATTATCTAGTCCCCGGGTCACATTCGCTTATCGAAATATCCCTTTTGCTTATAAAGAACATGGGGAAAGATTATAGAGGGCAAATGAATTATGCATTCTATGACATCAAACACATTATTCAAACGTATCTAGATTACTTTAATCGCTCGTTCATCGAAAACAGTCGACCAACCGCTACATTTGAGAGCGATCTTTTTACGATGTCATCACTACAAAATATGCCTCAATCCACACAAATGTGTGTTCTATGCTCGTCTCCGGTCATTTTATTAGTTTCGTCATGTCGAAAGATGGAATTCGACTTGATCCAGCTTTTGAAGGTCTAGGCATTCTCGATTTGACCGCGCCTTCCAATCTACTTCGGCCACTAAGCAGACTCAAGGAAGCAATTTCTAAGGAGTGTTCATTCCTAAATCATTGCATTTCGAAATAGCTAAAGGATTTACTCAAATCTTTAAAAATGGGACTCCCTTCCATTGGGATGAGGTTTCACAAGCCTTTGGTGTTCTTAAATATACCTCGATCTCGAGCATCATTAATGTATCCCCAAAATTATCGTAGTGATTATTTCTCGTATCTCGCCGTCGGCATACAACCATCGTTATGGTTTGAGTCCAAGAAGAAGATGATCGAACATCCGATTTATTGGAGTCGCAATCTTAATGATACGTGTTAAGTAAACTTATGTTGATAAGATTGCTTTGCCACCGTTCAAGCCGTACAAATATTTCGCCACTATATCCTCGCTCCGAAGACCATTGTCATTTCAAATTTCAACCCTATGACATACATTCCGTCATGTCAATTTTTTTTTTCGGGGGGGGGGGGGGGATATTCAAAATGGATTGTCATTTCAGCAGAATTTGATTTGGAATTCATCAAATCCAATTCAAAGAAGTCTTTGGTATTCACCGAGCTTATTTTGTGACCTTTCCCTCAAGTGCCATTGAGTCTACATCGAAACCATCCATTCCGTATGAGTCTTTGTTTCCGATCGCGTCATCCGACTCGTGGTATGGAGATTTCCTCATCTATCTCTAGACCCAAAATTTCCGACCCAATACCTTTTTTTCCCAACAACAACGTATTCGATACTAAGCCAAAGATTATCCGATCGTCGAATATACACTTTATCGTCGTGGTATCGATACAATTTACATGTGTGCCTCACTCATAGGGAGGCCAAGAAAGTTTTAAATGATTTCCACGCCGGTGCCTCGTGGTGGAAATTTGTCTAGTTTTTCTACCGCACAAAATATTCTCCACACTTGTTACTTCCGGCACAATTATATTTCGCGACCGCATTCTTGCAAATAAGTTGTCATGATTTCACATTTGATTGTAAAACTCGCATGATACCGCACTAATGCACTCTTTCGTCGTCGTTGACCATTTTCCAAATGGGGTATCGACTTCATGATATGTAACCCCGCTCGGCCGGGTGGCATGGGTATATTATTGTCGCCGTCGACTATTTTACCAAGTGGGCCGAGGCGATGCCTACATTTAACAACACAAAGTAGACAATCGCATTATTTTTCTTTAACCATGTGGTCACACTATTGATGCTGACAATCCATAGTCACAGATAATGGAAAACATTTTCACAATCACATGATGACCGAGTTGACTTCCAAGTTGGGGACTTTTGCATGATAGTTCTACCCTTATTATCCACAAGATAATGGATAGGTCAAGCTATCAAAAAAATTCTTAAGTGTATGCTTCAAAGAATGATTGGGGTTCATAAACTAAACTCGGCATTTAATCCGTACTCAAATTTCTTTAGGCGTATCGAACCTTCGTGAGAAACATAAATCGCATTTACTCCTTTAAGTCGGTTTATAGTATGGAAGATATCTTACCGATTCAATGTGAAATTCCATCATTGAAACTCACAATTGACTTGGCTACCCCGACAATTTCCGATGAAGAGGCACATATTTTATATCTCATCCATTCATATGAAATGTGTTGTAATGGTTCGTCAAATTCAAGCACATAAGAGACGAATTAAGGTGCAATATGATCGTAATGTCAAGCCTACACCTTCTTAGAAGGAGACTTGGTATTGCTTTATGATTAGGAAGTCGATAAGATAGGAATGTGAAAAAATTGAAACCATTATGGCATGGCCCTGGCGTTGTCATTCGTATTTTGGCTACATGGGTGCCTTTGAGTTGGTAGATTATGATGGGATTCCATTGTCGCAACCTCAAAATGGATTGTATCTTAAACGTTACTATGCTTTATTCTCGCGTAGTAAACACGATATGATACCGTATATATGATTTTATTGCGTGTGTGTCACAATGTGTCTTTTAGAGTTTTTAATGTGGTTAGTAATCCGCTTTGAATTTTGCCGCAGATGTCGAAACTTTAGAACCTTTCGTTTGTTATGTCGATGGTGTTATTCATAGTACGCAATATCTATCCTCTCGGCAGCTTCGTGAGCCATCTTTGCTCCAAGTGGAAATTTACCGAGTTTCCAAGGGATTTGTATTGGTCAATCCACCAAAAATATCGCCGGGGTATAACACATCGATAAAACTCCTCTCTAATGCAATTTCACTTGGCATTTGCTACATCATCGTGGCCGGACTCACAACTTGTCGTACTACAACTTACTAGTGTTTATACCGTCCGAAATCTAGCTATTCATCGCATATTCCTTAGAGTTCGTCTTTTGGAAAATCATTTTGATTACATCCAATATCAACACATTTCAGAAACTTTAACACTTTAACTAATTATTTAGAAAATTATGCAATAGATATTTTCAACATATGTAAAAATAGATTTTCAATTCACATCACACAATTGAGTAGGATTGCACATAACCATAGGAAAACACTAAAAGTAAAATAGATATATAATCAAGTTTTACAAAAGATCGTGTCCAAGACACGTTGGTCGATGACCTTAAAATGTATAAAAACATAACATATCCTAAGTATACCTAATGGTGCCTATGATAGCACCAACGCTTGAGCTATCATGCGCAATAGCTCATCCAATGGCTAGGCACACCAATATTATGATGTTGCACTTTCATTGGTAACTCCTCAATTTGGAAATCCGGTATCAACATATTCAACCACTCAAAAACATGGTCTAAACATTTTACCTATAGCACCCCATTGAGAATTGACCGTAAAATCAAATCTGGGTCTCCATGGAAATCCATCCTGCATATGGATGCTCCTCTATGACGATATGGCCGGAAGCCGTCGGAGCCAAGTGGAATACCTAGTGGAAAATGAGATCGATGACCGACCAACATTTCTACTACCGCCGCGACCAACCGCTACATCCGTGGATCTCAGACCAACTAAACCCAATGTCACACGTTGTGGCCGCATCAATGGAACTCACTCCAAAATGAAAATGATCAAGATCGACCCACAGCTAAAATTCTTCGTCTTGCTACTTTTTGCTTTGGTCAACTATTCTTTCATCCTCGAATGAGTACTTCTTCAAAATCTACGGAACATGGTTGGCTCGAGACACTCGTCGTATACCGCATGTATGATCTATTCATGACATGAAGTGTCACGTTGCAAGCTAAATTTGTGATAGTGAATAGGAGCGTTCGCAAAGGAATATCATATACATATCTAATGTTTATCTTTACATCTTTGCTAGGCACCGTACCTAGCCAAAAAAAAATATCGAATGTAGTCCTTCACCGTTCACCTCCACGATCGAACCCGCAAGGGAAATGGGGGCACCATGTCTCGAAAAACCCGTCAAGGTAAATGTCATCAACAAATATTGGGAGCACTTTGTCCCCAAAGTGGTGAAATTTCGTAGTGTTGGGTCCCATGAGCGTATCAAGAAATGAAATAATTCCATATATTGCCTCATCCTCGATAATCTAGTACTTCGAGCAACCCACGTCTCTAAGGGCACCACAAAGGCCGAGCTCATTTAGGGAAACCATATCTCGTTCCTCATGTTCTCTTTCTTGCCATGTAATTGACATCCCGATTTGATCAAAGCTTGAAATCAAACCATAAGCTTAGTTAGGATCCATTCCATGCAAAAACTAGAGAAATTTTAAGTAAAACACAATGCAAATTTTCTAAATTGCGCCCAACGCACCTGTTCCCACAAAGCATTGCGTAGGACTCCGGTTTATTTTCAACCCTCTACAATGCATTTATTTCAACATCCAAGGGTGTGTTGGTCCTAGGCCGTTGCACATTTAACCTAAGAGCCCCAAAACCTAAGAAATTTGCATGAAACTAAAAAAAAAAAATGCTACTAATAGAAAGAGGAAGGTAAAATCTCCTATCTCGGTCCGACGACATGAGAAGTGGTCCACATAATTCATCGTAATTAGTTGTTGAAGTTCGAGGGAGAAACCGGCTCGCAGCACTAAACCGAATGGTAATGTGAAATGGTAAAAATGACTTCGTAAATTTCATTTAAATAGCCTTTTTGATTAATTTATGCATATTTAATGAATTAACTATAGTTTTACCCAATTTTACTATTAAAATAGGTATTTTAATCCGTTTGGTGGTTCTTTGAGAAGGTTTACACCGATACAATGAATTTGACACACATGATCTTAAAATGAATTTTGAATAGATAACACACTTTTATCTCTTTTTCAAGCTATGTTAAACATGAAAAAGGAACCCCCCGCAGTTCTCTTCGATCTTTTCAAACTCCCAAAACATGAAAGATGCCGAGCACTTGTGCTTTCGAGCCTTAAAAGTAATTGAAATGAATTTATTCGCATAAGTTTAACCCTTTTCCGGATTGGGATAGATTGTTTAAGAAAAAGGAAAACCTAGTTGAACATGGCTAGAGGTTCCCTCAGCATTATTTTACACTTTTTTAGATTTGAGAGACAATTTTACGAAAAGAACTTGTGAGTTTTCTTTTCGTCCCATTTTCAAACTCTCTAAACATGAAAAAGGACCAATTTTCATTACGTTAGACTCGTTAAAACATCAAATAGCGACGCACTTGTCCATCATGAAAAGATCGAGTTTCACCTTCGCTAGACTCATTAAACATCACATAGCGATGGATTCACTCGAAGGGTGGAATTATATACATCAAACATATGTTATCCTTCTCAAGCTTGTTAAAAAATAAAGAGGTACCGGTTAGTAATGAATGGGGAAAATTGGAAAGGGATAAATCAATTCTATGGTAGCAAGTCACCCTTGAACATGACACACATTCACTTCATCTCCGTGGTTTTTGGTTGGGTTACATGATTGATGGTCTATCATACCTATGGTCTATCACACCATCCATCACTTTGGTTTTGGGTCACGCCAACTCATTCAAGAAGTCGTTTATATGTTCAAGAGAAGTCACTCTCGTAATTCCTCATCCTTTGGTAATACTCATAAACCTTCATTTCATGACCACCATCCCCCGAACATTGCTCTCCACTGGCCATATCTCCGTCTCTAAAATAGTTACTCCCATTTCGTGTCATTGATGGGGGATACATCAAGGCCCTTCTCCGTGATGAGTCGCTTCCGTCGACATCAACTCATCATCCAGAAGTTGACTTAGAAACAACCTTTTCGCACCTTGGAGCTTGCATACATCAATGGCAAGTTTCTCGTTTTCTATGGATAGGTCGATACTCACCGGCCTTCGATTGAAAGACTTTGTATGGTGCTCAACTTCAAATCATCTATTCACACCATGCAAAATGTACTACAATACCTTGAGAGCCATTATCATCATCAATGGTTTTCCTCGCGTCTCGTTAACACTTGACATCATTGGCTAGTAATCGCACGATGTCTTCCCATGTTTGAATTCGCATCACATATTCGCATGGTTAGACTCTTACTTGAGCGGTCGAGTGAAACGAGATAGAAGACCCCATATCTAGCTCTACCCATAAGGGCCGCGATTTCGTGAGTATTACCACATCATCCGTACGATGGTCTTTACGTATGGTCATCCTATCACGGGTCTATATTTGTAAAATACTTTATGATGTTATGATAGTTTATGTACCAAGTATGGGTATGACTACTCAACAATCATGTCCAAGATGAAAATATATCATGATGTAATGTATTATAATTGATGCAGTCACCGTCCCGCTTCATATCCTACTCTTCACGTCGTAAAGATATCATTCAATATTATCATTTTTGACTTCATGCTTTAGGGGGCATTTATTATAGGTCAATTTGGGAATAATCCCAAAACAAAGATCAGTATCAATTAGGGTATATCATACTCTAAATTAGTTGCCACATTCTTTAAACAACTCATCCCATCGATGGTTTTCATCCACGAAAGTTTCATTTTTTCAAGACCACTAGTGCTTCATTGAGCCATCACAATTCTCATCGTAGCAAGTAGTTTTTCATAGTAGCATCTAATCCCATGCAAGGTAGCATCAGTAGAAAGCATCTAGGCCCACTCTTTACAAGGGCCGGTCGATTGGGAGTGAATTGTTCATAGGATCCTAGGAATCTTCCACCTTCTAGTGGCTTCTAAAAGTTGTTCTAGCTATCACATCCGATAATTTTGAATATGAACACCATGGAGCCATTGAACCTCTTATCCTCCTATTCCATTGAACAAGAAACATCTTCATCAATTTTTAGAAAATCCATTCAATGATCCATCAAGGATAAACCACCTTCATTTATTATAAATTGAGCATTGATCATAGTGCACAAGAGAGAAAGATTTTGAAATTAGTAGAGCTTGCGTCGATAAGATCACAACCCTTGAGTTACCCTTGCATGTAATGTTATGTCACGGAGTGATGCCGTTGATGTGATTGTGGTGCTGACCAAAGTCGGGAGTGAGTTGACATCAAATCGATCCAACCGGTTGTAACTTTCTCCTTCTACTTCATAATAAAGAGATTTTTTCCTTTCCTAATACATGTGTTTATGATTTAATATGTGTATTTTCTCAAATGAAATCAATTCGCCTTTATTAAGATGAATAGATCATATGCCTTTATGTCGTTTTTTGTCTTTTGTTAGCCATTAAAGGTACCAACTGGCGAGTTCAATTTGATTGAGAGCGATGAAGTGACAAAAGGGAGACGAGGAATAACGAAATATCACAAGTAGGTTTTCTTCTCTCATTTATTTATCTTAAGGAAAGGTCAAGTGTCTTTTCATTTGTTGTTCTAAGTGTGACCACCACACTTAGGAAACATATCTATCTCGTAGGTTTTATTTCCGCAAACAATATGTATCGCCAACAACAATAGAAATGAATTTTCAAAAGATATGAGGAAGAAAATCCCACCTCCCCCAAGTTCCATGTCTTTATTTCAAAATAATTCTAAAAATATGCATTTTGGGTCTTGGAAAATTAGAGTTGGAAGAGCTTAATAGAGATCAATCCATATATTGCTTACCTCCAAACCCTCTCGGGAAATAAGGGCCCCCAACCTCGTACACTCAATCCTCCGGATGGATTGGGAGGTTTCATGAGAGAGGAAACCCTCTCATCTTGAAACTCTAAGAATTTACCTAGTCTCGTCACCGAATTGAAATCTCACAATGAATTTCAAGCCTCCGATATTATAAAATATAATCTAGGTGAGGGACCATAGGAGCTTTCCACTTTTCAAGAGGGATAGTAGGAGGTTTAGGGGTATCAAAAGCAAACTATTTCAAATCAACTCGTAGAGGTAGAAAATCCTTCTTAGCCATAATTAAAAAGAAGGAAAACTCTTAAGTTAGAAGTGGAAGACAATTGTCATTGATTAGGTCTCTTAGGAGAAAATCCTCAAGGATGTTTCCAAATTTTTTTCCTAACAATGGTTAGATCATTTTTAAATTTCAAAAATTTCTAAATGAAGTTAAAATTCATCAATGGGTGTCTTCAAAATGGGATTTGGACCATAACCCTATGCATTTGGAGTGGTCATAGCCTAAGGTAACCACCTCAATCCCTTCAAATTGAATCCTAAATGGTTAAAGGATGAGGATTATTTGAATAAGGTAGAAGAAGTGTGGCAACCATTTGATGTTTGTTTTCAATGAATCAAATCCCACTTAATTTCATGATAATCTAAAAAGGGTAAAGAAAATTGCATTCAATTGGTCTTTGGAAAAAGGAAGATAGGACATTAAATGATATCAAATAAATTCTAGATCCTCTTATAACAAAGAGAGGTTTGGTTTCTTTACAATTAGCAAGAGGATATAAAAATTTCGTAAGACAAAAAGAGGAAAATTTTGCTAGATGGAGAGAAACATTGGAGACTTCAAAGAAAGGATATCTAGCTATATATAAGGGAAGAAAATATCAAATCCTTTGACAAATATGCTAGCACTGTAGAAAAACCGTAAAATTCTAATTGGCGAATACAAAAAATATGGATCCAAGGCCACCAACTTCTTTGAGATGGCATTTAAAGGGGTATATTATTTCATTCACTCTATAAAGAGGGAATATGTAAAGAAACTATAGTAGTTTTAATCGACTAGAAAATACTTTCCAAGCTTTGTCAATCTAGAAGATAAGAGTTAACATAAGTTGGTCGAAAGAATTTATTTTTGACTCTCCAAAGTTTTCAAAATGATAAAAATTCATGACCAAGTTGGCCTCCTATTTAATTCCTTTTGGGTTATCATGACTTCAATGAAGAGGGCCTTTGCAGATTGGTTGAGGTTTCTAGATCCACAAAGAAAACTTTGGTAGCTTTTAATATAATAATCACAAATCTAATTACGCTCGGAGGTGTTATGTTTATGGATTGGGTTGGGAACGTTTAGCTTCAGCCTCAATCTCCTCTCGCCTCCCTTTTTCGTTGTTCTTGGCGCTAAAATCGTACGTGGAAAATATTTTAACCAAGGTGCTCAAGCTTCTCGTTCACAAAGTTTGCGCCCGAGTGACTGGATGATGTTCTTTGTCGTGAGAGATTGTGACCATTCGAGCATTCTCTATTGAAACCGTGATATTCAAATGACTCCGGCATACAGATATCATCCCTAACGTGGCCTCGTGAACAGGGATATTGTCACAATTAAAAAAAAATTGGGAGGAAGGTAATTCTTACCTAATTTAAAGGGATGGGAAAGATAATAATGCTCATGTGAGGTTGTGGAACATGCACAATGGTCGTGGTGCATCAAATGTTATGGGTATGGGTGCCGTAATAGTTTTGGTATTAGACGACATGGAGGTTTGATGCTCGGGATGCTTGCAAAGGATAATGATGGTTTGGAAGGCCAATTAATAACAAAAATGAAAGTTTGGTATGTCCTACCTCCAAATCAAGGTCGTTCTCAAGCACCTACTTTAAAGCCTCTAATTGCTAATGACTTTTCCATAGGGAAATGTGGGATCTACATCGGTCTCTTAAGATAGATGGGTCAGAGTTTATAGTTAGGGACAAAATATCAAAACTCGTTCCATTTATCCCACAAGGCTTCAAGAGTGCATGAAAATGGAACGATTTCGCAAGGGAAATACGGCACTGAATCTTGGTTAGAGAATTAACAAGTGAGCATAAACATTATTCCATGGACACTCGAGAAGAGAATAATATATTCAAGGAACACATATTATTATAAAATATATTGCCACCTCTAAATGTTGAAAGGATTATAACCGTGAAGGTCAGATGTGGCATGTTTGATTGAAGCAAAAATGGAGTTCATGCGAAATGTAAATTCATGCCCCAAATGAAATGAAATGATAATTTGATTGCCCAAATCGAATGAAATTGAAAGGTAAGAGGACAACGACCGGATTTGAAGGAGTGTACTGTGCACCAATGAGAGTGAAAATGAGATTACGATTTCAATGGTCGGGTTATGGCAATTGAATGATGTAGATGATAGATTGGAATGTGTAGAAGAAGACATTCAGATTGCAGAGGTGCACAGAATATCTCAAAGAGCATGAATGTAAGGCTAACATATCTCTCTTCTCGAATGGAAGGCTAAATATATCTGCAGTCATTTGATTCAAATCTTCTCGTATTATTAAATCAAGGTCATCTGTGAGAGCATTGGGTGCTCATGGTGATGACCCGAGCGAGTGTGAGTATTATTTCTTGAAAAAGCCACTCTAAGTAACCTTTTAATTGGCTGAGGTTTCCAATGGATATGTGTCAGAATTCAGATAAATTGTGATTCTATTCCTTGTGCATTCAATTATCTATTTCATCATGTATTCACTATCAATCAAATGGAATGAAGGAAAAGAGGTGGACGTGAGTGATTTTACTTTTGAGAAGTTTAGACTATTTTAATAAAGATGTTATTATGAGTTGTATATTTTTTGAGGTCGTGAAGTGCTTTCCAATTAGAAACATATTAATTGTTTATTAGTCTTTGTAAATTTTGAAACATCGAATACTTTTTTCGGCCTGCTTAGGTTAACTTTTCAATTATTCAAAAACTCCATTATTGGATGTTCTACTTTAAAACTGGAGTTTGAAGAGTTTGAAACAATGTGATTATTGGAGTTTGAAGAGTTTGAACAATGTGATTATTGGACACAAATCGTTTAAATTGGATTATTGGACACAAATATTTAAATTGGAGTTTGAAGAGTTTAAAAATTGTGATGATTAGACACAACTATAGCTATACACAACATTGATGGATATTTGCATTAAAAAATAAATGTTAATCTATATCATAGTGAATATCGGGTGCTCAAGACATGTGTGAGGAGACCTGTATTTTTTTGCTATTTTGTGGTGGTTAAGGATTATTTTATAAGACATATTTTATAAAAAGCATTAGAATATAACTTATTTCAAAAGCATGTGATTCACACTTAATTGGATTGTTAAATATGCTATTTAAAATAGATACACAATTATAATTGGCATCTCAAACTTTATCATTCAAAATTTTATATTTTAAATAAAATGTGCACATGATTTTTGAATTGATATCATTAAAAATTTAAATCAAAAATAGTGTGACACAATATTTAAAAATTTCAATTTTATTTTAATATTTCATAAAAATTGACATTGATTTTATTAAAAATATTTAATAATTACATTGAATGTCTTCCTTTGTAGGTTTGGGCCGGGAAGAGTGTCATTTTCACTTTCCTCCTCCAATTAAAATTTGACAAGTGGCTTTGGCATATTTGTAGGTATGGCTGCCTCATTGCACTCGAGAATGGATGGAGGAGGAGTGTGGATCGCTTTTGGGGTCCGGTGTTGAGTCACAGACTCGCCCACTAAAAATTTTGAGATACCTATAAGTGGATTGGACAATTGTCTTAAACCTATGCCAGCTTGTCACCTTATGTTGCCACTAAGATAAGTCGTAGTCCTATGATTTATCTTTGATGTAATAAGAGAGATAGAATTGGATTCGTGTTGTTTATGGAATTATTTCCTTTGAGAAAACCTATCCTCTCGCTCCTCTTTTTCATATAGTAACATTCAGCATGATTCTCTACTAGGCGTACACTTGAAGAAAATGGAAGCCTTTTGTAGGTCAATGTCTCCGCTTGGAGGTTAAGATGCAAAAAATTGAAAATCAGAAACAAATTCAGTGATTGGCTTCGCCAATGGAGGGTGATTGATGTTGGGCGAATTACAACAAATGCAAAGTTGGTGAGTAGGGTAGTAGGATGTGAATTTATGGATAACCCGACCTCCATTGTCTTGTTATGGAAATGGGGTCTTAAAATTTCCTTCATTTTTCAAACTTCTCAAAACTTACAATAGACATCGTCATTTCGTTTTGACTCGTCGAGAAATTTTTCATATAATTTGTTTTCAAAAACTAATGTTTGGATCACGTGATATGTCCATTTCAAGTTGGCCACTAACCCTCACCACATCCCCATCATGTTCTCACAGCCACCTACATGCTCATCTTCTAAACTCCTACTAAGACTTTGATATAATCAAAGTCAATAGGTGTGGCCATAACAACCTTTAACATTGTTCACATGCACTTGAAAACTCAAAGTAATCCCATACCTCACCTTCGGTTCTAGGTATTGACTGAACCCCATAGACATCCCCAAAATTAATAATCAAAACCCTTCAAAACAACCTTTGGGACCTTCATATCAAGGCTGCCCACCTTGATCGACATGGCTTTGCACGTGTTAATCCTTTCGCCGAGAGGAGAAGCGTCAGATATGGGAAAGCCGTGCTGAGATTTGTAATCATTGTTTGGATATTAAAGAGTGGCTCCGGCCTGCTCCTCGTAAATCTCTAATTGGTCAATTGTTTTGCTAGCTATTTTAAAGATGTCCTAAGTAGTGTTAACCTAATCTGCCAAAGCAAAGGTGTCAAAACTAATCCATTTTGTCTTCACAATTTGCCCTATAAATTGTTGTCATTTAGCTGCTTACCTATGTCGTTGATCTTACTCTAGGCATAACCAAATGCTACAATGGAACCTTTTCTATCAATAAGTAAGCAAAACTACTTAAGTAGAAGGTTGCTTTTAGTAATAGAGTTTTCTTAAAAAATTCAAATAATCTTTATCCAATATTTATCTCGTTAGAAATACGGGATTTAATATTTCAGATTTAGTATTTCACGATGGTCTTCGTTAATTTTCTATCCCTTCTGTACCTTTTCACCTTTAGGGGCAATTGCTAGTTTCTACTAATGATAACTCAGTGTTTTGATAACTTCGTACCAATTTCTCTAAATATAGCTTGCATCTACAAAAATATTTCTAAAATTGTAGCAGGAGAAGGATGAAAATAATTTTCAAATCTCATAAGAACAATTTGTTTTCTTGGAGAGGCCACAAATCCATAAGGTTGTAGGGGTAGCACAAAAAGGAATTCACTCAATAAAGACTAGGAATCTAAAGTCTCTAGTCAGAAGGATGATATTTCCAAATCCTTTAATGAGGCCGCTGGATCTTCATTATATTAATTCATGTTAATTCAGGTTTTTGTCATGGATTCATCACTCGAGTAATGAGCTCCCACAACGCAATCTCATTTGTAATTCTTATTATGGGTATAATGTGTAACACCTCTTTGTATTTTACTTTATATGGTCCATCACACAGGCTAGTGAGCTTAATGTTATGGCCAAAGGCCAATATATGTAACATAAAAATGTATATCATACAATATTAATAAAATACATTGTTGGTTGCATGGTAGGGGGACTAAGAATGATGGGGGATATCACTCCATGAGAGTGGAAACAAGAAGGGGCTAAGGGGACTAAGAAAGGCCAATCCAAATTCACGATATAATAATATTATTATTATATTCTAGCACCGTAACCCTAGAGGAGATCAATCTTGGGGCTAGTGCCCAAGTAGTTTGGAAAAAAATGTTCTTCTTGTGTCGAGTGGCAAATTATTTGCAAGCACATAAAAGACAGATTTCGTGAGTATGGATTATCACTTGTACACTTTCTCTCACCCATTTGAATTGCATCCCTTAGACTTGGTGTGTGGTGTGAGTGTTATAGTAGAGAACTCAAAGTTGGTAATAGAATTTGATATGTATAATATTATGTTGTAAAACCACCATTTGTAATCCCTATGAACACAAAATTGACATTTCCTTGGGTAGATTACATTGTAGCTCTAACAAGAGGTGAGATAACCTAAGGTACTACATTATAGAGAAGGGGGTCCCCTCTTAAGTTACACAAGTCAAGAGGAAAAGGAAATTGTAGGTTGGGATGATCGTATGAGTGTTTGGTTGAATGTCCAAAGGAATTTTGGGTTGAGTTGCCAAAGGTCTTGTTTTCCCTTGTGGTGTTATATTTCTAGCTCAAGGGTGGCCTATTGTTGAAAATTCTAGAAATGCTAAAGCCCAAGGCTAGAGGAATGTCCCTGCTAGCATCCAAGCGTGGTTTTCTTGAAGATAAGTGTTCTTCTCTTCAGAAGTGCCTTAATGTGATTTATTATGTAATTTCTATGTAAATTGTCGTTGGTGCTTTAATATATGTATATGTATATATATATATATATTATGCTTCGATTATGCATGGAATTATATCTTATTAGGCCTACATCCTTGGGAACATGTATGGTATATTCATTATTTGATATCAAAGTTATAATTTATGGAATTAAGAGCCAAGAACAATAAAATTTTAAAGTTATAGGGGCCGGAATTAGAGGAACAATCATGTGCCTCAACCTAAAGTGGTAGGGGACATGACATGATACCTATCCCTCTTCCTTAAGATAGATCCCCCCCCCTCTTTATTTATTATTTTCACCAAAGGTATCAATAGGTTATTAAAGGCAGCCTTGTGAATTAAAAGTTCAAAAGGTATAAGTGTGGGAATTCTTGCAAAGTCACTGATTTACTTTTCATCAACGACATTCTTAATTTTGTATGGAGAATCTAATATAATGGTCGAGAAGCTCCATTAGATTATTGATCAATTTTTCAAGGGCAACTAGTACGGGTCAACATTTCCAAATCACAATATCTTTTTTGGGTTCTCATGGAGTATGGAAATGCTCACTTCTCCCAATTTTTTCTTCACCAAGTTTTGGATTTAGATGATGGAATATAATATCTAGGTTTTAATTTAAAGAAAAACTTTAACAAAAAATAATTTAATAGTGGTTGATTACAAGGTGGAGAAATAATTAAATACTTAGTATCATTGATGGCTCTATGGTTGTTATAGATAGGTTCCAATAAAAATCCTCGAAAACCATTCCTATCTATTAGGCATCCTTTGCTTGGATTCCAAATGTGTATTGGAAAATCAAACAATTATGATTTGTGTTCATTTGGTTTGGAAAGGTAGGTAAAAGAGGATGGTTTTAGCTTCCGAAAGAAATTTGTAGTTCCAAAATGTTAAGGTGGATGAGGACTCAAGAACAATTTTCTTTTTATGAAAGTCTCTAATAACAAAGAATGTATGGAGACTAATTCAAAGCATTGGATTGTGGGCTCAAGGAATTAAAAACAAATTAAATGGTCCTAACTCTATAGAGGAGCATTAGAAAAACTGAATAATAGATCAAAATGCTTCAACTATTTGGAAATAAATTTCTTTGACATTCCCTTTAATTAGCAATTGGGTACAGGTGAACAGTGGAAAGGAGATAACGTTCAAATTGGTTTATATCCTCGGATAGGAAACAAGTATGCTTCTAAGCTCTTAGCCTATCTAATTATGGACTTGAAAAAGTAGATGATATCATACTTTGAGGTAAATTGTAAGAGAAAACAAATATATGGGTAGGAAACAACAATGGCTATCTTGGGGCCGCTAGGAGTGCGCCTTGATTAGTAATGGCCATGATATGAAGTCTTTTTGAAGTATGTGGTTTGAGGTTCAAATTCTCGATTAGCCCAGGGCCATCCGTGGGGTGCATATGGCTCACCCGCAGGTTAGGAGTGGTAGTGGTTGGAATTAAATATATGTCATGCGAGTACGAGCTCATCCAAATTGTTGATTCCAATAGCCGCAAAAAAACAAAAAAATGGTTATTTTTGGATGAGATTGATCTCGTAGAGAAGGATGTTGAAACTTGGGAATTACACTTAAATCTAAGAAATCGTTTTATTAGCCTAAATGATTGGTTGGACCATTGAATATGGTATATGAATCCTACAAGAAACTATGAACCTAGATTAAGATATAAGTCACTTGTTAAGTAGGGTTAGTTTCTAATCATGAATAACTGAAAATCCATGGAGAGGAAATTCAATTGGAGATGCCCTCGAAAAAATTTGGTGTATAAAACAAGGAAACTAAGAGATATAAATTTCTTTATCTAGCTATTTTCCGGGGAGTATGCGTGGCAAAAAAATTCAAACCCTTTGAGGAAATGAATACCTTACCATTGGAGATGTGTTGCACAAAGTTTTAACATTCTTTATGCCTTTCCTCAATATAAGGAAGTGTGTTTTAAAACACTTTTTTAAAGAAGAAATAAATAAAGAAATACCATGGGATTTTCGATGGTGCCCTCTCAAGGACCACTCCTACTCCCATCTTCCCTAATAAGAGGATCTAGGAAATAATATATCTTTCCCTATTCATAATACATTCTTCAAGGCCAAAATAGAAAGTGAAATAGGAAATATTTGTGAATTAATGGCACTTAAAGTCATGTTAATGTCAACAATAATATGGGGTTCCTTGTGCTAAAACTTTTGGATATTCTTCGTTTTGTTGTCTAATGGATGAAAGCATAATTCGACTTGTCAAATTTCGCTCCAAATTTTTTTTTTTTTATGACACATTGAACATTAAATCAACTTTCTTTCATCACTTCTTTTCAAATATGTTTACATGGACATGAACAAATAAGTAGATATATTATCTAATGAAGGAATTGAATTAGAAAGATAAACCGGAATATCATTGAAAGCTCTAAAACGCACTCCTCTACTTATCTTTATGATCCCTAATTATAATTTTTTTACTTTTCTTTTGTTCATGTACCCGTGCCTACCTACTAGAAGACTAGTTGAATCTTTTCTATGTATGAAATAAACATTTTACTATGAAAATTCATAGAAGACCGATTATGGCATTTTGGTTTATGTAAAAGATTGAATAGAATGGTCAGTTTCCTTTATGGAGATGGTTTTGATATTAAAAAAAGGTCTAAACAAAGGACAATGTCAATACTTAAGCTACAATTTTAGAAGGTAGTCTAGAATGCTTACCAACATTTGTATTTTCAATTTTGTTTATCTAAATAAAACTACATGACCTTTTTCCTTGAAAAAGCATACATGCATATTCATTTTTTTTGAAAGATAACATTACATGAAAACATCCTTGATAGTAGATTATAGAACCCCTTGCAACTCTTAGTGCAATAATTAAGTCATTAATCGATAGCGAGGAGAATTATCACTTGCTATTATCCTAATTACACAATGACATATCACTATTATTCAAGGAAAAATCCACACCTCAAAATCAAGCGTTGATGGTCCATAAGGGGGCGAAAATGCACTCGTGCCAAATACCTCTATGTCTTGAGTCATTAAACCATTTCCTTACATCTAATGAAGACAAGTTCTTAGTTGATCATAAATAGTTTTAGGTCTTACTCCAAGAACAAAGAAAGAAAATTAATAACAAAATATTATCTAATTAAATATAATTTTATGGTTATAAAAGTTTTCCTTTATAATTAAATAAATTTATTTCGAAAGAAAATTTGATAATAAAAATACACTGGGAAGCAAGTACCCATTGTTTGATGTTCAACAATTTGAATTTTAAATTCATGAATCTTATTGAGTGTTTAATATCCAACCATTCACCCTTAAATTAATTCCAAAAAAAAGTTCTTATAAAACCATCTATAAACAAGCATATCAAAAGTCACAAATAATCCAACAACATGGCATTTGGTGGTTGAGTTACTGCTTCGGTGAGGCAATTTTTCCATAATCTTAAGGAACATATAATAAAGCAAGTTGTCCTTCTTCTTCTTCTTCTTATTATTATTTTCTTAAATATATATCAAGTCAATACCAACAAAGTTTGAAGTACTTTCGTTTTGAAATGATCGAAATCTCTCCCTAAATTGGGTGTTTATCAAGATAAAAGGGCGGTGGGGGCCGTGCGACCGTCTCCACTCCGGCTAAAGGATTGGGGGATGTGTGTTAATTTTAGATAACAATGGTATGTTCTATGCTTAGAGAAATTTATCAATTTTTCTCTTATTAACATTGGCAATAAATGTCGACATAACATAAACAAATAACCAAAAGACAATCCAAGACAAGAAGACATGGTAATTATTGATGCTGTGGAAAACCCCAAATGTGGTGCCCTTTGGAGCAAATCTTCTGCTATTCTTCAAAAGTTTAGCAAAGAGAGAGAGTAACATATACAAATATCACTTACACAAAACTTTTACCAAACACAAACATCGTAGATGCCCCAATCCGTAAAGTCAATGCCGGTAAAAAACAAGAATACTTCACCAAAATGAGCTCGGTCAACCTTAGTTAATGCGACATCCGCATTGGTCAAAGTCAACGCAAAAAATCCAAAAAGTTTACCAAATTTGGTCAATTGAAAAAAGTTAACTCATGTGAAATCGTTGTATTGGAATTGGTCAAACTACCCGCAATTTCTTTGTTATCGTGCCAATAGTTGCGACCTAGAGAAATTGAAATTTGTGAAAAAAATCAAAGTAAAATGATGGATGTTGCCCTTGGTCAACGCTCTTGTTTAAGCCCTAGAATGCATTCAAAAATTCTTGTACCCTTAAAATCACCTCCGTCACACGTGCAAGGTAGAGAGGAGACTCCAAGATGCTTGTACAAACCAATGAGAGAGAGGTGATGAGATATGAGTGATGTACAAAATGAGGAGTGGCTCTATCCTATTTATATCATTCAATGAGGGGTGGAGACACATCTATTGGGGCTTGTGGGACTATATTACATTTTTGGTCGACCTTGACAATTTGCATATGTGTGAGAAAATTAATTCAAAATCCAACTTTTTCTCATCCAAAAAAAGATGATATTTAGATAAATATTGCACCTCTCGGAAGGAGGAATCCAAAAAAAATATCATCTCCATAATTTGAGCTATCCAAAGTGGAGTTTTGCCCTAGTTTCCACCTTAACACTCCTCTCAAATTCAGGGAGAATTCCACCCGTCAATCCATTTGTCAACCCATGAAATCTTGTAATCTTGTACCATAGTTTCATCCCGTGTCATCCCGCCATGCTCCGTAATTTGGATTTTCTTAAACCATGAATAAATGATGAAGAATATTTGATTGAGAGTGAGTCACAAGACCTCACCACCTCCAATGACCCAGCACTACTCAGAGTAGAACATCAACCAAACTTGGATCCCCATCAAGTTGTTGGAGACAACCCATCCTAGCATAGAGAGTACGACAATACACAATGCGTCCATCGATACTGCCATGGTATCTATCCTCATTTACCAACTCATTGGCCATATGAGGTACTTCCCATGAGTCCCGTACTCATGGGTAGGATTTATGTGGGGCATAAATCAAGACAGAGTGAACCAAATAAATATCATACCCGTGGGGAATAACACACCAATAAGGAAAGTTAAACCTCACCCTATGAACACAGAGCACTAGGAAGCTACCCCAAGCACCTCAGGCCCCAAACCTCAAAGTACAAATCACAGACCTCATAGTAGGTATGTCCATTGTTCCAAGATTGTCACATAAGGTTAATAATTTGACCTTCCCCAGGGATTCATGAGAATATTTGTGACCCGCTCAAGGTCCCAATGTGATAAAGCCTTATGGTGCCTAATTGTACCTTATCTCGGATAAAGTGGTATTTGATATCAATATGCTTGGAGGCTGTGGAACATGGGATTCTCCGAAAGACGAATCCCACTTTTTTTGTCGCACAGATCACGATGGTATCCAACACATTCCCAAACAACTCACTAAAGAGCTTCCTCATCCAAAAACTTCACAATAGGCCATACTTGTTGCAATTCAACCCTAGGAAAGCTTAAAGCAATCGATTTACGCTTCCCCGCTCATCCAGGAGATTGAAGCAGAACTCAGAGTGAAGCAACATCCATATGTGCTCTATGATACACCACACTACTAGCCCAATCAACATTAGTATATCCATGGAGCCTCAAATCTCGACAAGGTATCTCAATCCATAGTTTATTATTCCCTGGAGATATCTCAAAAGGTTCTTGACAAATCCAATGTATGTGATGAGGCTCAACCATGTATTGATTCAATGTATTCACCGCAACACATATGTCCAAACAAGAGTTCACTAAGAACATCAGGCCTCCCACGAGTTGACGATACTTGGTAGGATTTCACAAATTGGGCCCAACAACACTTCCACACAGTTTCTTAAAGTTGAGTTTCATCAGAGTAGTCACAGACTTGCAGTCCACCATCCAAATCTTTCGAGCAACTTCACAATATATTTTCCTTGAGAAAGGAAAATATCACTTGGCTTATTTCAGACCTCCAAGCCTAGGAATTAGTGCATCATTCCTAGGTTTTTCATCTCAAATTACGAAGCCAACTCCATATTACATTGATGAACGAGAGGGTTCGCACCTGTCAGGAAGAGATCGTCCACATAGAGTACCAAAATTAGAGGCTTGTTATTATCAACCTTGAAATATAGGTTTGGAACAGCTTCAATTCGTGTAAAGCCAAACTTCATCAAATATCTATTGATCCTCTCATACCAAGCGCTAGGGGCTAGCTTCGAAATTCCCATAGAGGGATTTCTTCAACTTGCATACATGTGTATCTCGATCTTGAACTTCAAACCCTAAAGGTTGTTCCACATTTACCTCTTCCTTAGGTGAACCAGGCAAAAAGGCAATTTTGACATCCATCTTATGTAGATTCCATCCTTGCTGTTGAGATTGCAACAAGATGATGAGCTTAGTGGAAAGAAGTCACCTTCACTAAGTGGGCCCGTAGGCTATTTTTGGTGCAAGTCTATTTTTAGACTAAAAGGTTCATTTTGGACATGTCGATCATATTCTATGAGTTGCAGGATGCTATTTATGGATGGTTGGTCAAGTTGGCAAATAGATGGACTTCTATTTTTAAACATATTGGGTAGAATCTATTTTTAGATTGCCACTAAAAATACTAGATATGTCGAATATTATTAGCTCTTAATAATATTTGGACTATAAACATTATCTTATCTCTCTTGAGCACTTCGCCTATGCACAGATGTGGCACAGAGTCGACAGAAGGAATTACGCTATTCCCCGAGGGTTAAGGGAGATACGGCGGATACTTCGCTTAGAACTCATGTGATAGAGTTTGGTGGAGTTATTGAGGTAGTTGGTGGAGTTAGTGTTCAGCTTAACTCCAGTTAAATGATAGTTGATTAGTTGTATCTAGTCTAACCGATTGATACACTAGTGAGAGTGGTGTGAATTAATTATTAATTAATTCACTAATTATTAACTCATCAATCAAATAAAGAATACCACGTTAACCATGCCAGTATGGACAAATAATGGAGACCAAAGAAGAGGTAGGTGAAAGAGCAGCAGACTACCGCTGCGACTATACCGTTGTATGATTTTGCAACACATGCTGGTTGGAGATGCCAATGAGGATCGCGTGAGCAAGGCTGACCAATTCGAGTTCAATCAGAGCCATTCTTTAAAGGGAAGGATTATGTTAAGAGAGGCAAAGACATTTGTGTGGAAGAGATTGGAGCATGTGATTTGTTAGATCGATCGTATTTAGTGTAGCAATTGGAGATTATACTGAGAGCTTGTGAGGAGCTTTGTATAATGATTGCTACATGATCTCTATGACATATAATATACAGATAGTTGGGGGTTTTCAGATTTAATCTTTCCCATAAAATACTGTGTTCATATGTGTGAATGTTTATGTTTTTAATGTGCGCATGCGATTGTTTTTATTTCCGTAATTTATGATCAATGGTAGAAGAGATTCTGTATTGTGCATGAAGTCAAATAGTGTGTGATCAGGAGAATCTTGGTTATAACATATCAGTTGTATATAAATTTCTACATGGTATCAGAGCAATATTGATCATTGGAGCAATTTCAAAACATTGAAGCGATTGAGTTTTGTGCTGGTGGAATTCGAATTTGCAACAGTGTTTTCTTAGTGTCGAAGTTGAGATGTCTTTCAACGGACAGATTGGAGTATGCCCTTGAGGGCAACCTAATTATATTGCATGGAAGATAGGATGATATGTGCCGGATGAAAAATGAAGAAGGAGTTCATAGATGGTAAATTCCAAAACTTGCTTCTAGCGATGCCGCCGCACTCGACGCATGGAAAAAGAAGACAACAAAATGTTGAAGGAGATCGTTGAGGAAGGATCACATAGAGTCCAGCCTTCATGGTAAAGCTTCTCCATTCTGATGTGGAAATATTTGATAGATTTGTTCCAAAGAAAGAGCGACTTCAGAGGAAGTTACGCTCAAGGATAAACTCGTGAATATAAAATGGGAGAAAGGCGACAACATACCCAAGTACCTCACGCTAAGTTTTTCCAAAGCAGCAGATGAGCTGGAAGTGTGGGGGTTACCGTAGATGACGAGGACTTGGTGAGCTTTCGAGCCTCTCGCTTCGAAGAGTTTGCATTCCTATCAGGACTCTCGTCAATGGCCTGGAGAAATTTCTCAGACGGGGGAGCGACTTTGGTCAAATCTTGTGAAAGAGGAGATAAGGCGAGTACCAGGATGGATCTTCATCAAAGAACTCGTATGAAGAAAATTGTGACGGGTCACAAACGAAGAAGCGGGGAAGAGTAAGAAGAATGCTTCTCAATCCCAGCGAGTACACAGACATGTCGATGAAGTGCTTTCACCGTCACCAACACGGTACATTACGCCACTAATTGTCCAAGCGTAAGAAGAAAAAATGCTGTGCCGCCGGATTCGTACCGAGATGCCTTAGCCTCGAGTTTGAGCTGGATTTTTTCGTTGATCGCATGCTTGGTCTCAGTATGATGGGTTCGGGCAGGTTTCTCGACGTTGGAAGCTGCCACGACCAGACAAAGATTTGTTTACCGATCCGGATGAGGAAAGATCTTGAGTGCATCGAGATGGGCGATGATGGTAGATACAAAGGCGTGACTCCCGTATCGGTACCATTTCCTTTGGAGGGAGTCTGGTAAACCCTTCATATTGAAGGAAGTGATGCATGTTCCAGTGATTGAAGAAGAATCTCGATCTCGTGGGATGTTAGAAGACAAGGATATGATGTTGTCTTTAGCGAGGAAAGGCCTTTCCTTGCGCAAAGAAGGAAACTCAGAAACCGGAGGGGTAGTTCGAGTTATGAACCCTTATCAATTGCGTGGGTGTGGTATTTAGCTCAGCAAATGGCAGGCAAGGCAAAAAGGAATGGTGAGCTTCGGATGAGGGCGAGCAGGACAGAGATTGGGCCATCCTCACAATGGTGCTTTGAAAATTTTGGTGAGATTTTGTCAAGCCCAAAGGCACACTCTACAATGACCGCGCAAGGGATGTACTTTGGGAAATTTGTGAAAGCCACCTTTCACGAGAAGGATAGTCGTGCCACGATGATCTCGAGAATTGCCACAAACGTGTGTGGACCTTCTCGCAGCTTCGATAGCAAAGCACAAGTATTATGTGATATTTGTTGATGATTTTTCTCCCGTAAGTGTCGCATCTTCTGCGCAAGTAAGAAGGAGCGAGACATACTCAAAGTTCGTGAATTCAAGGCACCGGTTGAGAAAGAATCGTAAAGGTGTGAAGGCTCTTGGGGAGCGACAATGGTGGTGAATTCATCTTTGGAAAATTATACATTCCCGTGCCGCAAAAGGAATTCGAAGAGAGCTTGTAGCACCTCATAACCCACAGTAATGGGGTCGCGGAGCGAAAGAACGTAATGATCGTGGTGCCGCATGTGCGATGCTTCGCATGACTGTGGCCTTCCCATACACTCGTGGGCCGAGGGCACCACGTCGCGGCTTCATGAAAACCGTTGTCCCCGCTGTGATACTTGGCATGAGTACACTCGAGGAGTGCTTTCCGGTAAGAGGCCCGACATTTCCATTTGAGGATTTTTGGTTCACCCGTTTAGATTCATGTGACAAAGAATGCCGTAAAGAAGTCAGAGCCGACCGGGCAGTAGGTTGGGATATTTGCGGGACACCGATACACCCCACAACTATTGTGTGTATTTTCCGTACGGTCACATGATCGTTGTGCAACGGATATCAAATTTCATGAGGAGAAAGCCAGCAAGTGTTCGCTGAGAGGGAGCGTCACTTGCATGCAGATGTTAGCTATTAGTTCCTAAGGATGAGCCTCTTGTGGATGTGGATTAGCCACAAGAGGAGGTTCATGGAGTGGAAGAGACCACTCATGCAAACACAACCATCGCAGGGCGTAATAATAATTAAGGGGTAGTTTGGTGCCGACCGATTCGTGATGTGATGCAGGGGCATTAGACACCAGCGCAATGTAGGAGTTTTGTCCACATGTTGTGGCCGGGAGGGTTTGAAAACATTTGAATTGTTATAGTCAGTGTCAATACTCTTAGCCGATTGTATTATTAGACTGGCGCTAGAGTTGTATAGTCGAATGGTTAGACCATCTTTCATGTTTTTAGTTTTCGAATAATTGTAATTAGGCTCTGAATTGTTACAACGTTCCTCATAGAGGAACCGAAAGGACACATAAGTTGATGTATATAAATGTAATCCCTCGTATGTATAGAGGAGAGAGAGTGGGAGAGGGGAGAGAGCAAGAGATTTTTGCAATAAGACTCTATGTGTTGTCGATCGCTTCAAATTAAATAATTTCTGTATGCATTTGCCATAAAGATCGTTCGAATCCTTAATTGTGAGGAGATTGTTTAATTGCGAAGGGATGAACACCAGGCATGTGTAATTGAACTCCAAGGAATTCCACATATCTCTCGTCTGTTGTTTCTCCGTAATTTATCCGAATAAACCCCCGTTAAATCAATACTACCCATAGAAGTAGGTCTCGTGCAAAGGAATTGTGGTCGGGACCCGCCGTTTACTGAAGATTTCCGCTTTGTAAAGAAATAGAGTTGTTGCTTTCGAACCCTAACCGGTGTCTAGACACAAGTGAATGGAAGAGGAAGATCGCAACTCCAAGGTGTGAACCGTGTTGCATCGGTGACAAAACCACAAGCGGATTTGCAAAGGCGGATTGCCCATATCGCACCGTTTGGTGTGTTGTTTCCCCGCTCGCGCAGCGATTCCATAGAGCCTTCGACACATGGCACCGACGGGAGTACAAACCCTTATTTCCGTATTCTCATCGCACGTTAACGTTCATACCGAGAGTTCGAGCGGGGACATCGTCGAGTGCCGTCGATCCGGCGTAGATTCACCTGACCCGTGGTCATCTCGACGTAGATGCGCGAGGGTTAAACAAGGCATGGTGCATGTGCATTGATTGGTCCACGACCGTAGAGGTGGGGTCCAGGACTAAAAGTTTATTACAATGCTTATTTATTCAAACAAGGCATTGGTTTATATTGAGTGTGTTTAAGCGTTGGTTATAAGGCGCAGATAATAGATATATGCCGGGATATAATATAAAGTTCAAACATTGTGGAGACATTTATCAAATTCTACGAATTTGATAATTAATAAAAAGAAATAGACCACGTGGAGCAAGGGAAAAAGTTGACAGAGCCATGACGATGATTGACCATCTCTCCTAAGGGCCGACTTTCAGCTGTTGTTGCGTCATTTGTGGTATCAGAGCGTGTTCTGAGTTGTTTTTGCTGACATGGCAATCCGAGTTGCAGAGGTGGCCGGCGAAGAAGACCCGCTCGCCACCGAGGTGTTGGGGATGTTGCGCAGTCGAGGCCGTAATAGATGCCATGGAGTGAGGACAAATTTTAGATCTCGAAGACACGCGAACTCGAGATGTATAGTTGAAGAAAATGTTGAGATTCCTCCCCGACATGAGGCCTCCCAGAACCGTTCGGGGTCTCAGCTAAGCCTTAATTGAAGTGTTGAGTTATGCAGGGGGACTAAATCCAGAAGAACTAGTGGACTAGATTAATGAGATGAACAAGTGCTTCGATTATGAAGAAATAAGTGAAGATAAGAAGGTCAAGTTTGCAGTAACAAAGCTGAAAGGACATGATGCACTTTGGTGGGATGGAGTGCAGGCAAAGAGGAGGAGATTTAGCAAGCAACCTATCAAGAGTTGGAGATCCAAGATGAGATTGGTCTCCTGTCTCCTAAGATAGTGGAAGAGGCCTATCAGATGGCCTTGAAAGCAGAGGAGAAACTCCCCGAGGAAACAAATACCTGCCAAGAAGAGAGGTACTTTCCGTGAAGGAAGCCGTGGTGGTAGAGGAAAGCCCTGCTACACCCAGGGATGGAGCTAATAGTAGCTCACTCGCGAATGCACCCGCGCAGGATGACAAGGGGCAAGGGGTTCTTACAGAGGAAAAGGAAGAGGGAGGCAGACAAAGGCAGTGGTTAGAGAATTGAGGTGTTATAGATGTTAGCAAGTGGGAAATAAGACCTATGAATATCCAGAGAATGTGGGTGTCGTCCAAGGAATGCCGTTGTTTCAGCCGAAGAAGAGGCGAAATCGAAGAAGAAATTCTTCCAGAGGGGAGAATCCTTAGTGGTAAATAAGGTCTTGTTGAAGCAAGCGAAGAGGTCATTGAGCTCCGGCACAAAGGAAGACTTTGTTTAGGAGCATATGCAAAGTCCAAGGAAATGTCACGCGCCTATCGATAGTGGCAAGACACAATCAGTTTCCACCGAGGTAATAGAAAAGCCGAAGTTGAAGATAAGGGGGCATCCAACTCCCTACAAAACGGTGTCCCCGCCGCATAAAGGGCACCAAATTTCGGTCGTGAAAGAACAAAGGTGGAGATAGAGTTGCAAATGGGAAAATATAAAGATAAGGTCCGTGTGATGTAATGCCCATGGATGTGTGTCATATACCGTGGGCTGCGTACCTGGCAACACAGCAAAACATTGTGATGATGGCAAGAAGAACACTTACAAGTTCTTCAAGGATGGGGTACATCATACATTGATACCCATGGAAGAAGGGAGAGCCATCCAACAAAGAGTGATTGATCCAAAGACCTTGTTGTCGATGAAGGAATATCTCTAATGTATACAAGAAGAAGAGGTAAGTTTTGCTTAGCTTGCAAACCTAAAGTAGTTCTTACTTCTACCAAGATTTCTAATTTACCAAAGAGAACCAAGAGATGTTAGATGATTACCGTGACATTGTTGTGGACACGACCAAGGAGTCGCCACCCGTGAGAAAGATTAGCCATCAAATAGATTTTATCCCCGGTTCAAATCTTCCAAATAAGGCACCACAAAATGACTCCCAAGGAAAATGAGGAAATCGTGAGACAAGCACAGGAATTGGTGGACAAAGGACCGATTAGAGAAATTTTGAGTCCATGTGTTGTACCAACAAATATTGAGCCCAAAGAAAGATGGAGTGGGCCGGAGGATGTACCTATCTCCAGAGCAATCAATAAGATCACAACCGGTATAGATTTCCTTGCCCGCAGTTGAGGACTTAATGGACTCGTTTGAGTGGTGCTAAATATTTCTCAAAGATAGATTTGAAGAGTGGATACCATCGTGATTAGAATAAGAGAGGGTGATGAGGAAAACTCGCTTTTAAAACAAATGAAGGACTCGTATGAATGGATGGTAATGCCTTTTGGGTTGTCAAATGCACCTAGCACTTTTATGAGACTTATGAATGAGGTATTTAAAGAGTTCATTGGTAAATTTGTGATAGTGTATTTGGATGATATATTAGTTTTCAGCAACTAGAGAAGAACATTTAAGGCATCTTAATCATGTTTTGAAGAAGCTACACCAAGAGAAAATGTCGATAAATATGAAGAAATGCTTCATTCATGAAGGAAGAGTTGGTGTATTTGGGGTTTGTTGTTTCGTTAAGGATTGAAGATGGACCCGTAAAAGGTTAAGGCAATTGTGGAGTGGCCTTCACACTAGAATGTTTTTGAGGTAAGGAGTTTCATGGACTTGCTATTTTGCTGCAGTTTATAAGAAACTTTAGTAAGATTAATGCACCCATAATTGAGACAATAAAGAAGAGCAAAAACAACCATTTAAGTGGTTCCGCCGAAGCAGAAGAAATTTCTTAAGCTACCGAAGCAAAAGATAACAAGAGAAGCTCGTTTTGACTCGCCTACTTAGCTTTAAACCATTTGAAGTAAAATGTGATGCCAGTGGAGAGGCCATTGGAGCTAAGTGCCGAGTCGTGATGATAGCTCCGTGGCATATTTCGTTGAAAAGCCGAATGACACCGTAAGAAAGTATTCCTCTTATGAGAAGGAATTCTATGCAATTGTTCATGCACCGAAGAAGTGGAGAAATTATTTGATGTCCATGGAATTTTGTGGCATATATTCTCGACAATCATGCTTTGGCAAGATATTGTACAACAGCCTCAAGTTGAAACATAAGCATGCTAAATGGGTTGAGTATCTTCCAAAGTTTTAATTTTGTTTTTGAACATATAAGGGCGAAGCCAATAAAGTAGCCGATGCTTTGAGTAGGATGCACATGCTTGTTCAAGAAACAAATTTTGAAGTTGTAGGGTTTGATTTCGAAAGAAATTTATAAAACAAACATCCGCATTTTAAAGAAGCATTTGAGGCATGTAGTAACCTCCGTTTTAACAGACAGAAGCTAGTGGCTAGATTATTTCCCATAGGAGGACTTGTTATTCCGTAAGAAGCCAATCCGTGTGTACCAAAATGTTCCATGAGAGAAAATTTGATCAAAGAGAAGCATAGTGGTGGACTTGTCGGAAAATTTGTACCGATAAGACTTATGAGCACCGAGTCACTTTTATTATCGCTCCAAGATGAGAGTAGAAGTGGACAAGTTTGTGAAGAATTGCAAGATCCGTCAAGATGCAAAAGGAAGAGCCAGAATGCAGATTGTACACTTCTTACCTATTCCAAGTATGTGCCTTGGGACATGGTGAGTATGTATTTTGTTCTAGGATTGCCCAAGACCTTTAAAGGGAATGATGCAAGCCTTTGCTGTAGTGACGTACTTCCAAAATGGCACATTTTATTCCATGTTACAAAACTAGTGATACCACCCATGTTGCTAACTTGTTTTTCAAAGAAGTTGTTAGATTGCATGGGTTGCCCAAGAGTATTGTTTCGATGCAGAGATACCGCATTTGTGGGTCATTTTTGGAGGACACCGTGGAAGAAACTTGGTACCAAACTGGGTTTCAAATTTCACTTATCATCCCTGTACCGATGGAAAACTGTGAGGTAGTGAATAGGAGTCTAGGAAATTTGTTAAGAAGTCTTGCAGAGAGCATCCCAAGCAAAGGATCATATTTTTCCCTGTGCGTAATATGCATATAATGACTCACCAAATAGGAGCACAGGCGTAGTCCATTTCATATTGTTTATGTGAATGCACCCCGTGAGGAATATCGCAGTTAAGAAACTCCGGGAAAGGCAGAGCTAAGGAGTGCAAATGGTGAGGAATTTGCTCGTAGATTCGTGCCATACATGAACAAGTGAAACAACAACTACAAGGCAACAAGACGTATACAAAAATAGAGCGTACTTGAGTAGAAAAGAAGTTCACTTTGAAGTAGGAGATCGTGGTTTTGGCACACTTGAGAAAGGAGATATCTTCAAAGAAGCAAGACAACAAATTGAAGTTCAAAAATATTGGGCCATGCAAGATACTTAGAAGTTTTCCGCAAATTCTTATGAGATTGAATTACCTCCCCGATGTTGGAATATCTCCCATTTTTATTGTTGCGTATCCGTACAAGTCCGAAGATGATGGTGTGCATTAAAGAGCATTGCATATGAAATTGCATTGAGTGGAGGGAACAACTACCTCCAAAACATTGTATCATTGCAACCAGAGAAGATATTGGATAAAAAACCATTCAAGGACCGTAGGACAAGAGTACTTAGTACTTAATCAAATGGAAGGACAAGCTCGGGAAGATGCAACTTGGATGATCAAGAAATGTTGCAGAAGATAGTTAAGACGAAGTTGGAAGAGCCCGTGACAGGAGCCCATGAAGGAAATTGCCCTGAGTCCGATGCAAAAGTATTAGACACTAGCCAACAATGTAGGAGTTTTGTCCACATGTTGTGGCCGGGAGGGTTTGAAAACATTTGAATAAGCATACCGGGTGTCAATACCTTAGCCGATTGTATTATTAGACTGGGCTAGGAGTTGTAGAAGTCGAATGGTTAGACCATCCGTCATGTTTTTAGTTTTCGAATAATTGTAATTAGGCTCTTGAATTACCATAACGGTTCTCACAAAGGAACCGAAAGGACATATGTTGATGTATATAAATGTAATCCCTCGCATGTATAGAGGGGAGAGAGAGAGGGGATAGAGCAAGAGATTTCGCAATAAGACTCGTGTGTTGTCGATTGCTTCCAATTAAACAATTTCCGTGTGCATTTGCCATAAAGACGGCTCGAATCCTTAATTGTGAGGAGATTGTTTAATTGTGAAGTGATGAACGCTATGCATGTGTAATTGAACCCCCGTATGAATTCCACATATCTCTCCGTTCGTTGTTTCTCTCGTAATTTATCCGAATAAACCCCGTTAAATCACTACCCGTTGGTGCGAGGTCCCCCAGGCAGAGGAATTGTGGGTCGGAACGCCGTTAGTTGGAAGATTTCCCGCTTTGTAAAGAACAGAGTTGTTGCTTTCTAAACTCGAACCGTGGTCTAGACGCGAGTTAATGGAAGAGGAAGATCGTGCAACCGCATGAACTCGTGGTTAACACCGTACAAAAACCACAAAGCGGATTTGCAGCGCGCATTTCCCACACGCACCGCTTTTGGTGTGCAAGCTGCTTCCCTTGGCCACGCAGCGATTCCATAGACTGAAGCACATGGCACCGGACGGAGTACAAAACTCGCCTTTCCGTATTCTCATCGCACGTTAACATTCATACCGAGAGTTCGAGCGATATCGCCGAGTGCCGTCGATCCGGGCGTGCAGTCACCGACGGTGGTCATCCGACCGAGATGTGCGAGGGTTAAACAAGGCACCTGCAGAGCAGCGATTGGTCCATCGACCGTAGAGGTGGGGTCCGTATTCGAAAGTTTATTACACCGTTATTTATTCAAACAATGCGTTGCTTTATATTGAGTGTGAAGGCTTGGCGTTGGTTATATGTGCGCAGATAATAGATATATGCCAGGATATAATATAAAGTTCAAACATTGTGAAAGTATTATTTATCAAATTCTATGAATTTGATAATTAATAAAAAAGAAATAGACCACGTGGAGCAAGGGAAAAATTTGACAGAGCCACGACGACGATTGACCATCTTCTTCCTAAGGCCGACTTTCAGCCGTTGTTGCGTCGGATGCAAAGAATATTGTAGGAGCACCTACATCACAGTCACAGACACAGAGAAAGTCACCGACTGGCATAGTTTTGATACATGGTTCTATGAGCAAGTGTATCGTGACAGAGCCATCCTCTTTCGGTGAAGCCGTGGAGGATCCCACATGGGTAGATGCTATGGTGGAAGAGCATGATTCGATTGTCGAAATGCTACAGTGGGGAGATTGTCCCAAGGCCGAAAGGGAACTTCCATGGTAGGTTCGAGATGGATTCACAAAGCGAAGCAAGCAATCGATGAGGTGGAGAAGTACAAGGCAAGATTTGTTGCTCAAGGATTCTCACAAAGTTGAGGGGATCGATTACAGAGTCCCGAGACCTGCTCTGAAGGTATTCTTCCATATGGATGATTCTTGCTCTCCTCAAAGGCAGATGGGGTGGCACATTCATCGTATGGATGTGAAGACCGTGCTCCTCAAATCGCAGTGATTGAGGAGGAGGTGTACATAGAGCACCGAAGGTTTCAAGATATTCAGCGCCGAGTTGCATGTGTGCGTGTGCTCAAAAGAGCGTTGTATGGGTTGAAACAAGCACCTCGTACTTGGTACACACGGATAGATAGTTATTTTTTACCGGACTTGGATTCTCCAAGAGTGAGGCAAGATCCGAACCTATATCGTATTGTGGTGGAGGGTAAGTTGTCAAGTCATTGTACTTTATGTAGATGATTTGATTTTGAAGGGTGATGAACTCGTTGATACACTCATGCAAGGTCGATCTAAAGGAGTTTGAGATGAAGGACTTGGGCTTCCTTCATTATTTCGGGATTGGAAATTTGGCAAAGGTATCGATGGATTGTTTTGTGTCTCAAGGCAAGTATGCCCGTGAGATACCGGAGAAGTTAAACATGCATGTCCGCAAGCCTATTGACACCCTCTTCCCGGTGGATGGAGGAAAGAGGATGCTACATCTACAGAGGTAGTGGATGCCACCGTTTACCGACAACAAGGGGGGGTCGCTTATGTATCTAACAATACACGAATTGACATATGCTACGCCGTTAACCAACTTTCACAAGCTATGGTTAAGCATACCAAGATCTTTTGGAAGTGCGGTGTGCAAGCATGTATTGATATATCTCGAGGCACATCGGGATATGGATTATGGTACATAAAATCGGTTTGAGGGGAAGTCGTGTGGCTCACGGATGCGCATTGGGTGGGAGCCTAACCCGAGCGTAAAGAGCACATCCGGAGGGATTACCATCGGTTCGACAACAGCTTGGTACAAACAGTAGCGTAGATCCATGGCACTCGCCCAGCAGAGGCCGACATATGGTAGTGAGTTTGGCCGCATGCGAGGTTATATGGATGAGGAAGATCCCGGTCGGGTTGTTCTGGCTCACACTTAGATCCTACCGTGATATATTGTGATAATCGAGTTGCATCAAACTCTCGCTTAATACAATATTTCATGATAGATCTAAACACATTGACATCCGGTATCATGATATCAAATATTGTGTAGCAAGATCATGTTACTTTCATACATTCCCACGAAGGACCGTGATGCCGATATCTTCGACGAAGGCGCTCACCAGGAGAAAACGAATACCAGGAAGATTAGGTGGCGTATAATCCCTATCTTGTTGAGAGGGAGTGTTGAGATTGCAACAAGATGATGAGCTTAGTGGAAAGAAGTCACCTTCACTAAGTGGGCCCGCAGCTATTTTTGGCGTTAAGTATATTTTTAGACTATGTCTATTTGCATATGTCGATCATATTCTATGAGTTGCAGGATGCTATTTGTGGATGGTTGGTCAAGTTGGAAAAATAGATGGACTTCTATTTTTAGAAATATTGGGCGGAATCTATTTTTAGATCGCTGGCCTAAAAATATATACATGTCGAATATTATTAGCTCTTAACAATATTTGGACTATAAACATTATCTTATTCTCTTGGAGCACTTCTGGGGCGACAGATGATGTGGTGTTTGAGTTGACGAAGGAATTACGCTATTGCATGGATACTTCAGCTTAGAACTCATGGGACAAGAGTTTGGTGGAGTTACCGAGGTAGTTGGTGGAGTTGTGTTCACTTAACCGAGTTAAACATAGTTGAGCTAGTTGTATCTAGTCTAACCGATTGATACAATAGTGAGAGTGGTGTGAATTAATTATTAATTAATTCACTAATTATTAACTCATTAATCAATCAAAGAATACATCGCTAACTACAAGCAGCATGGATAGTTTCGTTGGAGACCAAAGAAGAGGTAGGTGAAAGAGCAAGTAGGACTATCAAGCTAGACTAGATCACATGATTTGCAACACACAAAGGGTTGGAGATTCCAATGAGGATTGCCCTCGAGCAAGGCTGGACCACCCCAGTTCAATCGCAGCCATTCTTCAGCAAAGTGATTGTGCAAGAGAGGCAAAGCTCTCAGTGGCGTAGATTGGAGCATGTGATTTACAGATCGGACTTGTTTATGTGTAGAAATTGGAGATTATACCGAGATCTTGTGAGGAGCTTTGTATAATGATTGTTACATGATCTCTATGACATATAATATACAGATAGTTGGGGGTTTTCAAACTTTAAGCTTTCCCATAAATACCGTGTTCATATGTGTGAATGTTTATGGTTTTAATGTGCGCATGCGATTGTTTTTATTTCCGCCATTAATGATCAATGGTAGAAGAGATTCGTATTGTGCATGAAGTCAAATAGTGTGTGATCGGAGAATATTGGTTATAACATACGTTTATATATAAATTTCTACACTTGCGAGGAAAAAGGGAAATAATCGAACGCGATGGTGGTATATCGGGAAAGTAGTGCAAATATCTCATCATAGTCTATACCTTCCTTTTGCGAGAAGCCTTGTGGAAAGCAACAAATCTTGCCTTGAATTTTTTCAAAGACTTCCATTGGTCGCTGTTTGATCTCGTAGAGACATTTGAAGGTGACAACAATTTTGTCCTTCGTATAGGGACCACATCCAAAACATCATTTTTCATGATCGACTCATATTCTTCGTTCATAGCATCCTTCCAAACTTGGTGCTTCACGACTTCTTCAAACATTCAAGACTCGCATTGTACAATGGTACTCATGGCTACTAAGTACCCTTGGTACCTATTCGGCTTCTTACTTTCACAGAATGTTCCCTTTGGGAAATATGTCTCTCGACATATTCGAGAGTGTCTATAAGTCACGAGGGTCTTTTTATTTCGAAGAAAGTGGATCTATAGGATCCATCGACCTTCAATGTCGTGCATCTATTCATCCTTTAGTTCTTCCCGATTTCCTCGCTTCTTCTTATTTGTCTTCCTTTCGAGATAAGAAGATCTATGACCTTCCTCGTGTGAAACATCTTCATCGAAGGTGCATACTGAGTGATGGAAAGACCCTTTTACGCTTTTACCTAGTTGGGTATTGGCCCTCGGGGAAAAGCTCGTGAAAATATAGAGATCTTTTAGATACTTCTTTGACATCAGACATATCTCCACTTCTTTGAACAAGCACATATATTATATATGCCTCCTTTTGAAGTTTCACCGTAGCTCCACAAATGTTTCCTTCTTTCAAAAAGAAATCCAATTTGCTTATATTTTCCTTTCGAACATGAAAGTATACAAGACTTTAAAAATTATAAAATGAGAAATATTAGGTTTCTTACCATGAAGAATCTTTAGGATTTTTGGAGTCCAATGCTTGATGTGGGCATCTATTTTGAACATACATGGGAGTGTTGGAAACTTTCTCCCTCAGGAACTTTGAAAGACCTGGTCATGAAACAGGAAATCGCAGTAGCCTTCAACGATGGTTCTATTATTTTTGGAAACTCCATTTTTTGTCTAGGAGTATGGCGCAGTGGTCTCCCTCTTAATCCCAAATTCCCTATAATTGTCATTGAATTCATTTGACTCCATATTTGGTTCCATTATCGGTCCTAAAATTTTGATCTTCTTTCCGTTTGATTTTCACCAAGTCCTTAAAAATGTGGAACCATTTGAATACTTCATCCTTATTTTTCAAGAAGTATATCCACATTTTGCGGGATTAGTCATCTATGAAGGTGATGGTAATATAGATATCCTCCCAAGGATGTTATGGGAAACATACCATAGATTAGAATTGAATCAATTGTAGAATATCAAAAAGCCTTGGTGACACTTGAGGGGAATGGTCCCCTTTGTATGCTTTCCCTTTGGAACAACCCCGACATACACCTTCATGAATTATCTTTGAAATCATGCATACCGAGACCACCTTCCTTTCTTCGGGAAGGGCTTTATAATGAAGGTGTGCAAACCTTTGGTGCGTTAGGCTCGGATTGAAGAGTTGTGTTACATGTCATGGATCCCAACGGACTTCCTCTGAACTCATAGAGTGTATCAACCTTGAAACCAAGCGTGAATGCTTCTTTGAAGTTCCTTTCCATATGCGTACTTTTCCGTCGATGAATGCCACCTTGAATCCTTTGTCTTCCATTGCTGATAGACACTAGAATCTTCTTCAAGTCAATATATAACACATCTTAAAAATATATGATTCTAATGATTTAGATGAAGGGTTGATACCCTATCCCTTTCACTAGGATAGGTGGTATTGCCTCCTTCAAGCATACTCAAATTTATATCCCTTTCAATCAAATTAGAGAGGGCCTCTTTATATCCTCGCTGGGAGTGTCCTCGAGGCACCACTATTAATCAACCATGATCCGTGGTGTCGGGAGGAGATGGCCAGTGAGGGAATATATGAGAATATATCTATTTCTCTGTTATCAACAAATAGGTTCATCATACCTAGAGTTTCTCGACCTCTTGAAAATTCGACCATTTCCATTTCCATTTCGATCAAAGTGAGCTCTTTCTATTTTCTTTTGTTGTTGAACCCGTTGTTCCTTTGATTTCCATTCCCTATGAAGTTGTTATTGTTGTTGTAGTCATCATATCGGAAGAGTCCCTTTTATTGGGATATTCTCTGGCCTTGTCATGAATCCGTTACAATTGTAACATCTACCCTTCCTTCATTTGGGACCCACTCTTTCTTGATTTTTATTTCTCATACCAGCATTATTCCTCTTCTTTGCATGAGCGTGAAGGCAAAAGAGGTTCACTTCCATTTCCATTTGAGGGATGGTATCTCTCCATCATCCTTTTATCCTCTTGAGTGCACTCGTCAAAAATTCATCAAAATCGTGAATTATATTATTATTGAGAATAGTGGTATTGAAGGCTACACCTTGCTCCGGGAGAAGTCTCAAGATAATAGAAGAGCCTCGTGGTCACCTATGGCCTCTCCAATAGCTAAGATATCATTCTTGGCTTCCGGTAAGCCTCATGAAGTAGGATTGATGGACTCTACCTTGTACATCTTAATGTTCTTCAACTTGTTCTTCAAAAGGAGAATTTGATTAGAATTGGTAGCCCCGAACATGCTAACCAACTTATTATACATCTCCCGGCTGCTACTTAGCTCGCAGATATAAGAAACCAAGTGCTTGTGAATAGAATCCCCGATGATATTCTTCACCTTGAACTCTCCTTTCTTATACTCATTTTTAGTGGCAGTCAAAGGTATTCGATGGAGGCTCAGGGATCTTTCCCCGCACATAATCCATAACTTTTTGTTCCTCCAATGTTAGATCCAAGGAAAATTTTCTAAGTATGATAGTCAAAATTATGATTGAGCTTGTCATGAGATTTGAAGTACCATGAGGAAGCCATTGACCCTCGTCCTAAATCAACCTTCATGGCTTTCATTCTTGCTTCGGGATTGTCTTCACTCTACCTTCCGATACCATGTTACCTCTTTAGATAACAATGGTATGTTCTATGCTTATAGAAATTTACTTCAATCTTTTATTATAAGCCCAATTTCAATTTCTAGATTAGCAATCATATTAACATCGACAAAGAATGGCCGATAGAACATAAACAAATAAATCCTCGGTAAGACAAGCCAAGGCAAGGAGGACATTGAATTTGGTGGATGCCAAGGAAAATCCCCAATGTGGGGAAAACCTTTGATCAAATCTTTATTATTATTCAAAATTTCAATAGAGAGAGAGAGTACAATTTACAAATATCACTTGCCCAAAACTTCATTCAAACAATAGTCAACAGATGCCCTAACCAAAAATTCACGTCGTCAAACCAACAAGAAGACTTCACCAAATGAGCTCGGTCAACCTTAGTCAATGCAGCTCCTCCAACAAAGGTCAAAGTCATCCCAAAATAGATCCAAAAAGTTATCAAACTCTACTAACCGAACTAACCTCCATAGCTCAAATTGTTGCGGTCAATGATGGTCAAACCGCCCGTAATTTCTCGATTTTTTGTGCCAATATATGTGGCCTAGAGAATCCTCGAATTCAAGCATAAAAGCGATGTAAAATGATGGATTTTGACCCTTGGTCAACGCCGTCGACTCCTCTCGTTTTGGCCTCTAGAACAAGCCCGAAAATTTCAGCCGAGAAAAATCACCCCTTCTCGTCACATGCGAGGTAGAGAGGAGACTCCAAGATGCTTCGTACGAACCAAGGAGAGAGAGAGATGATGAGACGAGTGATGTCCAAAATGAGGAGTGACTCTCTCATTTATATCCTCTAAATAAGGGGTGGAGACACATATTGGGGCTTTATACCTCATAATAAGTATCAGGCCGACATTGACAATTTGTACATGTGTGAGAAAATAAATTCAAAATCCAACTTATGCTCATCCAAAAAAGATTATATTTAGATCAATATTGCACCTCTAGGAAAGAGGAGTCCAAAAAAAATATCATCTCCATCATATGAGTCGCTAAAGTGGAGTTTGGCCCTAGTTTCCAATTTTAACAATGTGGCAACACACCCTTGTGATACCCTTCACATATGCCGATCATCATTTAGTCCAAATCTGTTTGGCTCTTAGTTGTTTCTCTTGTGCTCAACCTATTAGTTGGGTCTTCGCTCGTGGGGCTTTCCAACAAGGGGACATTTTAACTATGGCTCAAATTTTCCTTTTCCATACTATGCTTCATTCCGCAAAAAATGGTGGCCGTTGTAATCTAGTAATCTCACCAACATAGATAGGAAAATTCTCACCTATTACCATCCATTTCCATCTTCCTCAATGTTATGGATAAGTAAAAACCAACCTCCCTAGTTAGGCAATTTCTAATTTAAGGAAGCAACTTTTCTCAAATATTTGAATGACTCTACAACATAGTTGTTAACTTCTTCATTTACTTAGTTAATTTCATTTCATTACATATTTACCTTCCTTCTATAGGTCGATAAATCTCAACCCGCTTCCCAGCCTAGGTCTCTTCACCTTCATAGCTCTTTCCTTCACGTTTGGTAGCATATTTCATGTGAAACCCTCATATTTTCCTCCTCCTCTGCCGCCCTTTTTCCATCCTTTGGTCCCTTTTCCACCACCTTATGCTTCCCTCTCTTTCCACCTCAGCCTCATCTTCACATTCTTCCTTCTCCTTCTCCCGAGGACCTCTACTGCTAGCTCTCACCCTAGATATGTCTCCTTTTTATTTCATTCTTACCTCCCATTTTTTTCTTCCCCTCTCCCTTTTCTCGTGGATATAGTTGGTGACTCTATTTGGCCATAATTATTCTCAAGTTTCCCCTCTTCTTTGTTCTCTCTGCAACATGGTTCTCTCCCCAAAAGTTGTCAGCTCCTTTCCCCCCTAGTGCTTGATCTTTTCTTTTCTCCATCCCCTCCGCCATACCTTGTTAGCATGATCAATTCTACAAGGAAGTGAAATTTCTATCACAAGTGGGCCTGCTGCAGGAAACACATACATGCATCAATGTCTTGAGTGATGCTACCTTCAGCTTTCTATGACCTCGTCAGGCCCCATCCAGAATATCTAACCCGTGGCCGAGGAAGAACGCATGTCCGAAAAGCTTCAAATATAAGACACGAAGGTTCTTACCGAGTTGTAATATTAAGTACTAGACACTCATCACACCTACGTTTGATTCAATCAATATATGCAAACAATTAATCTCTAGTAGCACATGGATTTCCCTATGGGAAAACCCTTTTGGATGGGCATGAGCATTGAGTGGATATCCTCCATTCCCTTGACACTACAAGGAAAATGTTCTCTTTTATAAAAGGTTATAATTCCAGGCTTTTATTGTTATAAAATTGAAAAAAAATGTCAAAAAAACTCATACAACTACTTTGTGGTAGATGATGTTTTTGGGGAGATGATAATGGAACTTCATCACAACTAAAAAAAATTGGGCGTGTTGTAATCCCGTGATTTGTGCGTATTGGTAGACCAAATGGACAAGGAAACATTAGACCAAATATTTGGAGTTCTAGAACCTAGCCTTCCTAGACTCGCAGAGGGCTCTCTATTTGTTTGCAAAGGATATGAGAGCTTGTTTGTTTAGATGGTTGACTTTAGGCTAGTTATTAAGTACATGGTTTGTTTGATTGTTTTGGTTGGGTATGATGATCAAGAAACATGAGTAGAATGTGAGGAAATATCTACGTCATTGGGCAATGGAGTCTATGAAAGTCATGATAAGTTCATCAATGGATTCGGGTGCATCATAGGGAAAAAAATCTAACTTGGTCAAGGATTGTCTGGAAGTTTTTTTCTTTTTGGGTAATGAGATGACATAGCCGTAAGAATAAAAAGTAGGACACAGGGAAATTAAGAATCCTTTATCATATGTAATTTTTAACAAAGGGACTTAAATATCATAAGCATGAAGAGGGCATCAATAGACAGGAAACCATAAATACTTTAATTCAACTAAAGCATAATTATTCAAGGACAAACATTTCCAATGAAATATAGAAGGCAAGAAACTCATTTAACTTCTAGGGATTTCATCTTCAAGGACAAAACATTCAAGACACACATATAACCGTAATAAGAGAAGAGGGAACACCTAAAAATATTTGATTATACCTATGGAATATCTCTAAAACAATTATTTAAGCAAGTACAAAGGGTATGATTGAAACAAAACCTCAAGCGTACCTCCAAGTAATGGTACTTTAGAGAGAGACTTCAAAAACAATGTTTGAGCAACATCAAATAAGCAGGCTACTAAAAATAATCCTTGATACCAATCGTATTAAACTATTTATGAAATAAATAGGCTTAGTGGTCTAGAGAGAAATTAAGAATTCTCTAAAAATGTCCTAGCAGTAGTTAGGGAACATTAAGCAAAGAAGAACAATAGAACTAAGGTGCTTTTATAAAACATTTCTTAGTCTAAAATTTTTTTCTCTACCGCAACATAGAAAGATGGAAACATAATGAAACAGAAATAACAAATAAAAAAATAGAAGCACTTCACCAACAACCAGGCTCAGGATCTCGCAATCTAGCCTCCTCCATCAACAAACAAATCAGCATCCACGAGTTCCACAGAAATCAATTTCTTTTTTTCAACTTCCAAGAGACTATGTATTACTTCTAAAGAGAGTCATCAAAATGCTAACAAGATAATGAGTTGAAATGCGCATTTATTCAGCAATGAGGAGGTGAAGTTAAGATAGGGTTTTGAAAGGTCATTTATTGCAGAGCACGACCTTAACTCGAAGACCATGCAAGGATCAAGGCAGAATATCTGCAGATATTTCTCCGACACAACTTATATCTTAACCCCTAAGGGAATATAGGCAGTGTTTGACTCTAAGGTCTATCCATAAATTTTACAATACCTTGGTAGATATAAATATCTCCGACTAGGCTCAATAACCGCCACGTTTCTTTATCAAGGAAACAAAACACTAAAAGTGTAATATCTTTGGAGAAGAGTGGACTCACAGTAGGTCGAGTCATTTGAATTTGCTTTGGGTTAATTTTTCCTTTGCTTTTATCTTTAATCTCTATTTTGAGGCCTTAAACCAGTGTCTTTAAACTCGACTCGTGTTTTTATGATATTTCTTTCAATCAGTTTCATGATCTCTATTCTATTCTTTTCGCTTTATGATTTAATCTGTCAACCCCTGCCTCCGCTTTCTTTGACTCGCTAGCTAGCTAATCTTTCCCCGTTTTGGCTTTTAATTAATATTAGCCCTTTAATCTTCTCGATTTATTTTTCTTCACCGTTCCTTCGATCAAGCTTCGTCTTTATGTGCGCAGAAGCTTTTCCTGTGGGCTGTGAGGGTTCATTTGATCCATCGATGATCATGCTTCATCGGTTGCAAATATTGGCACAAACCTCCGGTCATCATCGATCCGTTTTGAGCTCCTGTATCGTCATCCAGGTCCTCTCCCATGACCAATTTTGGTCTTATGGAATATGTTCATATATGTCCGCCATTAAAACCTACATAAAAATATCATTCGTTAGTTTAAAACCCACAGGAGTGGCCAGGACTCGCAATTTATGAGATTTAGGGTCATGGAGTGGCTTTGCGGTGAGGGACAAGATGATGTAGGAGGCATTCTAGAGGTGGAACCAGGAGAATTTTGAACGGAAGTGGGAAGAGTTTGAAAAATGGCCTAGAGGATGTGCGTTTATCACAGAGAATGGGCGGTGAGTGGTTTTAGGTGGGAGGTGCGTGATATGCATCGGGATGAGACACGTGGCGGGAAAACCTCCTATTTCGCGCGTGGGTCGCGAAATGCCAATCCCATCACCCTCTTATTTTCGATATGCGATGTTGGACGTTGGATCTCGACAGAGATCGACAACTATCACACATCCTAGAGGTGGTGAATAGCTGGTCGTCGGCGAAAGTGGAGGGGACAGGTGGCAAGGTTTGGTTGGATGGCAAAGCTTAAATGGAGGATGGGGTTCGGGGCCTTAAATATTAACGAATGTGTAAATATGTAAGGTTTATGGAGGGTGTCGTGTATAGTGGGAGGCGGGGCCTCGTTTTTAATTTTTCAAAGGTTTAAGGGCCCTCTTATAAGGTTTGGGGGTTTATGAAACGAAAGGGGCAAGAGGCTTTATTTACACGGGGAAAGGGCTTAGGGATAGCGAAGGGTTGGGGTTTTATGAGAGCAAGGGGGTTGGGGCTAAGAAGAAAAAGGGCTGACACCCCTATCCTTTATAAAAAGAGCGGGCTTAAATATAAAAATAGAATTTTATATATAATTTAAAACACCCGATAGGCTAAAACTCGGGTTTTAAACAATGTAGCGGGACTTTTACATTATTTAATACATGTAAAAGGAAATGATGAATAGGGGTGCTTCATGAGGGTTTAGGAAAGGTAAAAATGGGTTTTTCGCAGGGAAGAAGGGAGGGAATGCGAGTGTGGGTAAGGTAGTGAAAATGAGGTTAATAGGCCCATAAAATGAAGTCCTTTTGGAGCAAGAGGTGAAACTTAGATGGCAAGAGAGGAGAATTTAGTGAAATAGTTCGACTTAGGACGATGAAGGAAATGAGATTTCTAAAACTCACAATATTTCTCAAATTTTGTTTAGAAATCTAGGACCATTAATTAGTCATCTTTTTATATCAAGCAAAAATTACTAATGACTAACATTGGCTCCATCAAGTAAGGGCCCTTTTGGAGGTGTCCGTAACTTTCTACTTTATCAACATCTGAAGCTTTTCAAGACCAAGGCTTCTCCATTGGGCGATTTTCCCCTTCTTTTCACTTGCCGATATTTCTTTTGAAGTGATGATCTTAATAATCAGTAAATATGATTTCTTCAATTGCATTTCTACTCACCGAACCTACTTAGCCTAACATTTTTCTTCCTTGGAGTGCACTTGAACCGGCAAACTCTTGACATTTTTATTTTGAAAACATAAATAAACTATCTACTTATCCTTATTGCTTCCAAGAGTTCGTATGAAGTTGGTGAACTCTTTATTCTCTACTCTTAGACTTTTTGACTGCTAAGATTAAGCCGTTTGAAGTCTTGATTCTCTAAACTATTGATATGAAATTGAAAGCATGGTTCAAATCAAGATTAGGAAGTCTGACTTACCATGGTTTGTGGTATTGGAACAAGTTGCACACAAATATTATTTTGCATAAAAGTAAATAGAAAGATAAGGGCTATAATCTATCATTTGTTATGTATCTTTATCTTCCTCTATGGTTCTATTTTGGAGCATGTGGGAACCAATATTATTTTTTATTCCCTAATTTATCCTTCCCGATAGGTCAAGCTTAAATAACTTTGACAATCACTATTACACTAACTTATCAACATAAATTTAAAGCATGTTCAACCATGATTAGGCGTATGACCGAACAAGGTATTCTTTTGCACCAAAGAAGCAGCATTTAGGCTTGCACACTTCAATAGTACCGTTTTTGGGTATGGGTTGTACCTCTTTTCAAATCGTCTTTCCTTTTTTTGTTTTCTGAATTTTTGCTTATGGTCTCTTATCATGCAATGTTATATATAATGAATGAAAACTTTGAGGCTAGGATTCTGACATTGAATAGTGTTTGAGGATCTCGCCATTGATGCACTTCCAAATAACTCTTTCTCCATTCAACCCTTGTAAGAAGAAAGCATTATGACCCCTAATTGAATGTAGAATGATATAAGGTCTCTTTCCAAAATTCTCAAATTTACCATGTTTACCTTTGCCTTCCCTCCCCGGAATCTTATTTTAAAACTATGTTCCAACTCTGGAAAATTATTTGCTTTAGTTCTTCGTCAAAAATATTTTTGATGCTTTCCAGATGTTTGTGTTCTTTGTAAACCTCCTCTGACCGCTGTAAATGAATGTTCCGGTTCAACCTTCTCTACATGTCATTTTCTTCGACGACTTCGGGAGGAGTCTCGCGGATTGGAACTCCCAAGGATGTTGGGGAAGATTTCATCCATGCCATACACCAAGAACTCTGGAGTAGGGAGACATATTGATTGGATTTTTTGGTGGTTAGTCTATCACCTACAATGCATGAACTAGCTTACTATGCCATGATTTTTTATTTTGTTCCAACAAATTTTGATATTTATTGATCAAACTTCTTTAATGGAGGATTTAGCTAGCCTTACTACTCGGGGGTAGTAAGCCGTAGAATGCCCCAATGTGATATGATAGTTATAGTAGAAGTCAACCATTCTTTTGGATTTAAAGGCAACAACATTGTCCGTAATGATCTTTTCTGGCAACCAAATCAGTAAGTAATATGTTGGTCTCAAGGAACTTTATAATGACCGTAGCCGGTGAGCATTCCTAGAAGGGATAGCCTCTATCCACTTGCAAAATAATCATGAAGATCCACTTATGTTGGGCCAATGATTTCGGGTGAATTTCTCCAAGAAATTCTAAGCCCCATTGCCGAAATGGAGCCTCAACACTAATGGATGCAAGGGTAAGCCGTAGGAGTTTTCTCTTTCCATCAAAAATTTGACACTTATGGCAAGTCATGATTAGTTTTTGGGTATCTAGGAAAAGGGTGGGCCAATACCAGCTCTAAGAATCTTGTTTGCCGTGGTCTTCCAAGAAAGGTGGCCTCCACACTCTCCCTCCCCGGCACCATGCATGATTTTTCCGCATCATTCTCAAGTAAACATTTAAGAAATATGCCAACAACATTCTTCCAATACACAACTCCATCTAAAATGCAAATTTTAAAGATTTTTGTTTCAAAATCTAGCTTTTTTTCTTTGATAAAGAAGGAGGGGTATTGAGATAAAAGAAGCACATATATATTATCAACATACCAAGATGAATTTAGAAATATTTCTTCAATGTATGGAGCAAGAATTCTTCCTATTCTTCTAAAAAATCAACCATATTCATATCTAATGCTTGGAAATTTGATTCACCCATGAGTTTTTCTAATCCTTTTCCTTTAACCAAATTTCGTGGTCCGATTTATAAATCATACTCTAAGATAATAGCAATCCATTTTTCCTCTTTTACCATCGTGGTCTTGATTTAGAAATGTCCTCGACAACCGTATGTGGGACAAAGAAATGATATGAGAATGAAAAATGTAGACTCGTAAATATTTCAATGCTTTTATCAAGGCTAAGGCTTCGTTTCTCCATGATTTTATACTTGAGAGGAGCATCTCTTAATGCTTTACTAAAAAGGGCTATTGGTTTTTCTCTCGCCCATGTTATTCTTTTGCAACAACACTCATAGTGAATGGTGTGTTCATATGAAAAATGAAAAAAATGTAAATCCTTGGTGAAATCGTGACCGATGAGAACCTATGTTTGAGTGAGAGCTTGTTTCGCTAGTTCAAATGACTGTTTGGTCAGCATGTCCATTTAACTCCCGTCTCATTTTTTAGCATGTTTGTGATATTCTCTAAAATTTCAACAAGGTCGGGGATGAACCTTCTCAAAAGTTGATATTCCCAATGAAATATTGCAACCTCGAGATTCCTAGGATGGTCGAATTTCAATATGCCTTCAATCCTTTTGGGATCTACTTTGATTCCTTCTTCGCAGATTATGTGGCCTAGGAGTTTTCCTTCCCGGAGACCAAAGAGTGTTTTGCTAGGATTCAAAGATAAGCCATATTTCCTACATTTCTCAAAACTTTTCTCAAAATGGGCTAAGTGCTCTTTATAAGTTTTGAGTAAATAGTGATGTCATCAAGGTAATTGATTATGAAATAGCCTGTCTTCCTCGAAAAGCTATGCACATGGCCCTTTGAATGTGGCCTTGCATTCATCAAACCAAATGGCATTTTAATATACACGAATGTACCCCAAGGTGTGTAAAGGCAGCTTTTGTGTCGATCACTTGGGACTACTAACACTTGGTCAGAAAGCTCTTTCAAAAAACCATCCAAGAGTGATATCATTTTAGATCCAACCACCTTTTGGAGTATGTAATCCATCTTTAGGCAAGGGATAATTATAGTTTAGGGAGGCTTTGTTCGCATTTAAAGTCAATGCAAAGCCTAATCTCCCGGTCTTTTTCCTACCGTGCATACAAGGTTGGAAACCCACTCGAGTATCTAATGGAATTATGATCCCAACATCATACATCTTTTTGATCTCTTTCAACTAAAGGTAGTAAAACAGGTTTATCCTTCTTAGTTTTTGTTTGAAAGGTTTCTCGATTTTATTTAAGAGGAATTTTGTGTTGAATAAGGCTGTATCATATGATTTCGCATCTTTTGTACTCCCCATGCAAACACATCTCCAAACTCTTTGAAAAGTTCAATATATTCCCGTTTTATATGAGTAGGAAGAGTGCTAGATAACTTGATCATTTTGGGTTCATTCATGTTGCCTATGGTTGTACCGTACAACAACCCTCCCTTTTTCTTAATTTTAGAATAAAATTCATTTAGAAATAGGGGTCCCTTTTTCTTTAATATGAGAAATAAAGACTTGTGAAATAAAGATTCATTGTTTGAAAAAATCATTGCATATCTTTATGACCAAGTGTGTACAAACAAAATACAACATTCAAAACTTCCGATCCGATCAAATATAAGAGGCTTTATCACAGCAAAACAAGTCAATTATAAAAAGTCCCATGAACAAGAGAATCGCAATCGGAAATCGGAGAAATCTTTAAAGAAAAGTTTACATAAAAGCTCAAAATCTCCGATGCGATTAGTTCAATCGCAAATTGTCAATCGCAAAGGATGTATGTTATACATTGTTTTTACATATTTTTGATGTATGCGATCAATCGCAATTGCATAGTCGGAGCACTTTTTAATAAATTCTTTGTGTGGTCAAATTCCCGATGCGATATACTATAATCACAATCGGAACGGAGAATTTTTTATTGTGATATTTATGTACCATTTGAATATGTCCGATGCGATTGATATTTATACACTATACACTTGTCACATCGAAAGATTAAAATAGGTAAATTTATATTATTTCACAAGCGCCAAATCTCCAATGGTACGTTCGACATTTAATAACAAATCAAATGAATATTGGTTTATGATTTTGTTTTGAATACGTGAGTGTGACCCAAAGAAAAAATTTAAGTGTTATACAAAAATCAATAAATAATAAATCGTATTCATAATTGTTCTTTTCACTTGCTTGTTTATCACGACTAATAGCTTATTGCCTTGCAAAATCAAAGAACATTAAATCCTTTCATTCACGTACCGAGGAAGCAATACCGTATATTGAAATGTCGAAGAGAACAAGAAGAATGAAGGTCGCCGGTGCCGCTAAGTTTGCTGGGAGATTCCCACAAATTCCCGAAGGAAAGGCTAGTAAAGATGAAGCTAGTTACGGAGCACATCATGTCAAGGGCTAGGCAAAATGACATGGGAAGGAGTTTATAATCTGATTGAGAGGAAACCTAAAGTCACAATAGCAAAGGTATTTCGTCTCCCGCATGAAGATAACTCGATTCTCGATTCTAGATTACCGAAAGAACACTTGCGAATTCATTCCTACATCGAGTTGCGTACCGAGCAAACGTCATTCCCTATTATGATGTGATTCGATGGGTCATCGATAGTGTACCAGAACGAATGTTTATTTCAGCTTCCGGAGCATATTTTGGATCATTTAAAGCACATTACTAAGGCAATGTATCATCTCCCCGATCCGTAAGGTTTATAACAAAGAATTATTAAAGAGTTTGTCGACAAAAGACAAGTGCGTCTCAATCCGAACCTATCAAAGAATGGAGGAAAATCCCTCTCGAAAAGCACAAAAATGAATCATCCGGTATGTATTCGGGGATTCTCTCTACCCCATACCGCCATGCGGCTGCCATGATGTGTAGATTATTTGGTAATAAATACCCCGTTTAGGTTTTCATACAAATGGCTCCTTTAATCCTCGTCGTTGTCAATTCCGAAATTATGGACTCGGGCCGTCATTCTTTCCGATAAGATAGCTAATAGGATACTCGAATATAGACAAGATAAAAACGCCGGAAATGCCACTCCCTTTTTCTTCGTGCTTATATTCTAGACGCCCTTTGTTTCAATTCCGAGTTTCCTTGTTAGGATGGAAATGGACTTCTAAAGATCCTACTCCGATTCATATATACCATAAAATCCTTTGGAAAGTTCATTTCAAAGATCATGTTTATAGAATATGTCATGGTTTCCTTATCCCGCCTTTCAAACCATTTTCAATCGCTTCCCTCCTAGATTCTCCGACAAAGCCAAAACCGACTTATCCTCAATAGGAGATTGGCTTTGAGAAGAAAAATTCACATATGTCATGATTTTCGGAGTATTGTGAAACCCTACGTTCTCCCTCTTTTTGTTCCGTATAAACTTCTAGCTCCAGAAATATCCTATCAATTGACAGCTTGAAGGAATGTCCGTATTTTCAGCAACAACAAGAAAAGAATGTGGCCTTCTTTTCCATTCAATTGTGGATATTTTACTTTGAATGACTTCAAACATGCAGAAAAGGAAGTTGTCAAAATAAAGGACTTAAAATTAGCAACAATCCCGGGAGACAAGATGTATCCACAAAAGATAGCTTTTAATGTTACTTCTTCATTTCGATTGCTCGATTCGAGCATGAACCGATGAATTTGATGATTTGTTTGTTTCATTAGAGAACTTTTCTCAAGTTTATAATTTGGCCAAATCCAAATTCCGGTAAAGAAGAGATGAATAAATTGATACATTAGAAAACAAAGATTGTTGAAAGTTCCTCTAGACCAATTAAGAGTTCCTAAGTGCAAGATTAAGAAACAATGGACACATTCGGCAAAACAACAAGACAAACATCTACCAAGAAGGTCACTACACACAGCTACGCTGTACCCCATTGTATAGATACAAAGGAAGTAATAGGAAATGATCCCGTTGTACATACTCGAAAAGGTGAACACTAATGGAAAACTCATCGTTAAGAAAGAGAGCAATCGATGGAAAATCCAAAGTAAATACCGATCATCACTCCACACCAAACGAAGAAAGAATGCACAAGTACCGATACTAATGTGCATAGTCAAAAAGAGGATCAGACAACAAAACTAATGAACAAGAAACAAATACGGTAAAAATCAGATACACAACTTGGAGGAAACAAAACTACCGAGAAAATAGTAGACTCTATTGATTCCAATGTTTCTTCACAATTGTTGAAAGAATATAATCAATTTGCTCATCAATTAGACCCAGATAATCCTAAAAAGAGAAAAAGCCGTAAGATCGGATATTGAAATCATTCTTGGAACATCCCACAGTGAAAATTATAATAAAGATTGAGGAAATTCCTCCCCCCGGATATATTCTACGATTCTAAAACATAAAGCCGTTGTGAAAACAGAGAAAAAGGAGGAGAATTGATCAAGACACATTTTCTCGCTTCACAGAGGAATTCATGAACATTGTTTATAAGAATGCCGAAGTGAATCCATCCGAGGATCTCACTAAGTCGTCCCAATATGCAGATATTACGCGTCGCAACAATAGATAAAGTCATAGAAAGCCAAATAATGACCCAAAAAGATCTACATATATAGCTTTACTAGTAAACAAGCTAATGAAAATCAGCAAAAGATTGCTCAATTGGAACAACAATTACAAGATCAAGACGTATTTAAAGAGCTAGAAGAGCACTTTTGCCGCGTAAAAGAACAAAGTCGATGAATGTGCTTTAAGCAAACAACAACAACCTGAATCAAGAAATTTCAAAGCTACAAAATTTGTTGCAAAATGAGAAGAATACAAAGATTGTACAAGAAAAAGAATTTCAACAACTTTAGATAATTTCAAGGATTTCCCTAAATTAAATGAATTCAAATAAGAGGCTCTTGAAGTCAATAAACTGCCTCAAAGAAGCAAATGAATTTTGTACAAAATTAACACAAGTAGAACCATTTTGTGATATCACATCATCCTTGATCCAGACATGATTACTCTCGTGCAAGAAATTGATGACGCCGATGAAAGGATTTCTCTCGAATTTCTTACTTAGCAAGATACATAAAAAGGAATAAAAGCTAATCTTCCTAGGATAGAGGAAAGACATAAAGAGATCCCTGCTTTACAAATGGGAACAATGCTTAATGAAAGCGAGAGAGCTATATCAAGAGCTAGAGGCATGATGGGTAATATAACACAATTTATCATTGACACTTTGTATGCAATTAATCTCATTTCGTATTGTGTTCCGTGCAGCTTCTTTGCCTAAAGTTAAAGAAAGCGATCACAGATGGAAAGAAGAAATAATGAATAAAAGTCAACAGATCAATGAGCTTCAAACAATATCTTGGGACAATATGACTTATTCACTGCTTCTTCACACAATCAACAATTACTAGTTAAATTTCTTATCAAATGCTTTTGATTGTTTCATCTCCTGCATTCTCTCGATGCCACATACGCCGGATGCCATATTCCAAGATGAGCTATCCATCGTGAGGTCCAGAAATGCCGAAAATTTGCCACTAAGTTACATTGAACGAGGAGTAAAAGCAATGAATCAGCTTCCACAAAAGATAGAATTTCGTTTAAAGTTAGTAGATTGTAGCGTAGTAGTAGGATTCGTTTTCATGTAATGTCATATTTAAACCCTCTCATGCATTGGAGAAGGGGTCCGAGTTGTAATATTTTTGACTTGGAGATTACATTTCGTACTCCATCGACTTTATATTTTATAAAGGATCACATCTGGTGATTTTTGTAAATTATTTTTAAAGAGTTGCATTTCCGTACCTTGATTTGATTTTGCATTGGAATTCATCGGGATCGCAGTATCGGATTTCATTTGAAACTTTCAAGATGGATATGTATTTTTATCTATTCACTCATTAATTTCTTTGTTATATGATATTCTTTTTAAATTTTCTATCATTTATATATATTTTCATTTCACAATATTTCTTTATATATCATTTTGGATTATATTAGAAATATTCACCTCTCATAAATGTATGTAAACCGATATACAATGATGAATACAATATGCTAATATAACTCGTTTAAATTCTTAAACAGTTATCTTTATTTGTCGCCGCACATTTCAATTAAACTTTAATACATTTTTATGGTTATTGTTAAATTGGAATACCTTAAGTTGTATTCACACATATGATACCCTTGTGTTAGTCTTAGAATTTCCCCACGTATTAAACTAGATTAGATAGTTTTATTTCAATCGTTTAGTTCCATATTTCATCCATCCAAATCAACCCATTACCAACCCATTAATCATAAGGAACCGGTCCTTTTCAATCCAAATGAGCCACCATACCAAATCTGACAAGGAGTCAAGCCGAAGGTCCCGACCGGTGGTTTTCCCCAATGTTGAAGCAGAGATTTTCTACGCCAACACTATGTTATGCTCTTCTACATTAGTTTTTGTAGGCTCCATCTTTGGTTTTTTAGCTACATCATTGAAGTCAAAAATCTCCTCTAATGGTGTGAGGCCCCTTGGTATTGAATCATCTTTGAATTGTAACACCTCAAGGTCCTTTTGGTTTGGATTGTCAAGTAATTTTTCCTTAAAAGATGTTCAAATTGGTTTATACTGCCAGTAGAGGACAACTCTATTATGTGGACTTGTTTTTCATCAAAACAATCTTCTTCATGGCTCGAGCTAAGTGTTGATACAACAAAATCATTTTTAGATTGCAGAAAATCATCAATGTGTTTATCACCCTCAAACACTTTCCAATAGTTTTCTATTGTCGTGTACTATAAGCCGATTTTTTACTTTGATAGTGAATAGTTCATTTACATGGGGAATTTGGCAATTGTCAAAGAAAGGCAAGCTCATTTGTGTGGTTATTTTGAGCTCTAGGGATGAAAGTGACTTCATATTTTCAAAGGTTTTCGTAGATCTAGGGTGCATAATTCCTATATTCTCTTAATCTTAGGTTTTTGGCCGAATACTCCCCTTTTATTTGTCTAATGATCAACTCGAATGTCCTTGGATCGATATTTTCTTGGCTCCCTATGTTCTTAAGAAAATGTAAACCAATGAGGAGAGTTTCCATATTATGCAACACAGAATGGCCTGTTCAAGTTTGTAGGAATGTCCTTTGTTTCAGACATGTATCCATACACGGTATCCGAACCATTTTAAGCCACAGGAGCCATCAAAGCTCATGTTCCACAATGTTTCTATTTCAAACTCACTATCATTCCGTTGTTCAAGGTCGCTATAGTTTGAGCTTCGTTATAGTTTTTCATTTGAGGATAGATTTGGCTATTCTATTGGGCTCAACTCTTTTTCATTTTCATTTTCTTGTTTGTTGATTTACTCTTCATTAAACAAGATAAATGAATCAAGATATGAATGAATGAAATAAACAAGGAGGTTGCTGGCCTATCTAAAGCCGTTTACCATATATTTCATAAGGAGATCTCAAGAATTTTCATTTAAAACAATATCCGGATGGTATATGTTACAGTCCATTTTAGAAGGTCTCTCATTTTCATCATTGATCACCTGATGCTATTTTATATTTTGTGGTACTGCCGCAACTACTATGTCCATGACTAGACCTTTAGCAAAAGACTTGTGCGAGATTGACACATAAACTTTAATTAGGCCCAAACACTTGACTCCTCGCTGAAATCAAAAGAATAAAGGTCTTCAGAAGGTTTAGTAATTTCTAGGCCTAATCTCTCCATCACCACCTTTGGCATGAGGTTGTGAGGCAATTCGCAGGTCTAGCGTGTTAACAGGTAAGATTTTATCATGTATATTCAACCGACATAGAATGGAGGGACAACCCTTCTTTGGTATTTCCCTTCTACTTTAGGACCAAAACAAAAATTTCGGTTTATCATATGTCAAGTTTAAAGTACGTATCATTTCCTATTCAAAGCTTTCAAAACTTGATTTTTATATACATCCCGGGATACTAGTTCACTTAAGGGTATGCTAATTTTAATCTTGGAAATTTATCCCTCAAGGCTAAAAGGTACTGTTGTTTTTGACATATTTACATATGTTTTGTCACACGCCTTTCAAAGAATCCCCCGATTTGAATGAAGTTTTATTATAATCTTATTCTGGGACGTATTTTGTTGTGGCCACCACACAAGGCATTAGTACTTGGGTCAATACTTTGTTGGTTTTTTTTGTCTTTATTTAGATCAGCTTTCTTAGGCCACAACATTGGTATTTTTTGCTGCCTTTTTAGGAAGTTTTCCGAGGTTTTCCTAACAACACTTCGTGTTATTATTTTTGGAGGCCTCTTGGTTCCTTTTTCTCCTAAGATCACATTGTCTTTCAACCTCCATTATAGCATTTTCAAATACCAATTTATAATTTTTAATCCTCGTGGTTGTTTTCGCTTGGTTTGAGGAAAATAATCCTCATTCTTCTTCAGTTGAAAAACATCACCTCATCGTCCGATCCTATCGTATTTACATGATTTTCCTCCTTTAATCTTTCTATCTCCCTTTTCTTCATCTACATAGTTATCTTGGAAAGGAGGCCTAATTTGTCGGTCATTATCTCTTTGTCTATTATGAGTAGGATCTTTCCGAAATTTGGATTTATGTTTCTTTGCTGGGGATTTACTTGGTTCTCCTCGTTGGTATCCCGTGATTTGCGTATCATATACCAAATGACAAGGCAACATGGAACCGCCTTGAGCCCTGTGACCTAGGCTTCCGGACTCGCAGAGGGGATCTTCTATTTGTTTGCAAATGATGTGAACTTGTTTGCTTTTAAGGGCCGATTTTTAGGCTAATTATTAAGTATGAGGTTTTTGTTGTTTGTTTTGGTTAGTAAGTGATGATCAAAGAGTATAGATAGAATGAAGAAATATCTAAGTCATTGGGAAATGGAGTCAAATGAAAGTTTTCCATGACAAGTTCATTAAAGGATCGAGGAGTATCATAGGGAAAATCTAACTTGGCCGTTGGATCTTCAAAGCTTTAGGATAATGAAATGAACATTAAGTGATAAGAATGGAAAGTAGGACAAAGCAGCAATTAAGAGTCCTTTTTATCATGTACTTTAAACAAGAGAAACTTTCAAGGTAATTGTTTGAAGCAAGCCAAAGGACTGTGGCAAACCATAGACCTCTTTGGACAAAATTTTAATAAGCAAACCTTTCGTATAACAATACATCAATCAAAGGACTACTTTCGTATAAAGAAAACATATAAGATAACAATGAGATTATCTGATCAAACATAAATAATCTAATCCGCTTTTTGACTAACTTTCTAGGGATCTTTAAAGCAACCTTTTGAGGCAACAGTAGAGAGGAACACCATAGACTTTCGGTTTAGACTCTAGTAAGCATAATTTTAAGAATATCTTAAAACAATATCTCAAGTTGTACTCAAGGAGCATGGACTCATCACTAATTTCCTTTGTCGCACTCTATTAACATCATTCCTTAAAACAACATCTCTCAAGTCGTACCAATGAACATGGACTTACTAAAGATTCCCCGGTTATAATCTATTGAATCATTTATAAACTAATGCTTTCAGATGGAACCGGAGGCGCTTAAGAATCCTCCAATAGGACCTTAAGAAAACATTAAGACAAGAAGAGCAAATTTAACTAAGGTGTTTTCAAAAGACATTTCTTCGCCTAAAATTTTTTCTCTACCGTAACAAAGAAAGATGGAAACATAATGAAAACAAGAAATAACAATAACATATTAGAAGCACTTCACCAACAAACAAGCTCAGATCCAAAGATCTAGCCTCCTCCATCAACAAATAAACTGCATATTCACAAGATCCAAGACATCAATTTTCCTTCAACTTCCAAGAGACTATGTATTACTTCAAAGAGTCATCAATTGCCAACAATACAATGAGTTCGTATGTAGTATTTATGATGCAAATGAGGAGGTGAAGATCAAGATAGGGTTTGAGTATCATTTATTACAGAAAAGTGCATTCCCAACCTTGAAGACCATGCAAGGCCCAAGGCAGAATATCTCGCAACTACTTCTCTATTTTAATAACTTCTATCTTAACTCCTAAGGAAAAAATAGGTGAAATATTTGACTTTAAAGGCTTTGTAATAACTTTGCAATAACTATTGAACTCGCTTCAAAATATCTCTGATCGTGTATTAACCGCCCCACCGCCTTTATGAAAAGAAATCGTCGTAGGTGGCGCTTGGTCTTTGGAGAAGTAAATGCTTCTTTGTTGAGTTATCTCGAACTCGTCTTTGGGTAAACCTATCTTTGCTTAATCATAAAACTTTGTATTAGGCCTTCGAACCTTGATTTAGCCTTTATAACTGCCTCACCTGCTTTTACTCTTTAATTATCGACTATCTTCACTTTCTCGCCTTAATCTCTATGTTATGAATTAACCTCCTTGATTTGTCTTTTTTATATAAGATTAACCCTTTAATCTTTATTTTCTTCTTTCTCTCGCTTCTTCTCCGATTGTAATTGTCTTTTTTGTGTGCAGGGGAGGTTTCTTCATGGTATGAGGTTTATAACCCTTCAATGATCATGCTTCATCGAGGGTAAACCTTTATGCAAACCCCAGCTTTCTTTTATGTGAATTTACCTTCGGATCGTCATCTAGAGGTTAATTTGATAATTTCTTGCCATTGGAATGCCCTTGGGCATCCCACCATTAAAACCTCCCTCCACAAAAACACAAAACAATGTTAACTTAAAACCCGCAGGAGAGGTAAGACCGTATTTTCTGTGGTTTGGAGTCAGCTTTCGGGAGGCGTTTGTAGAGGAGAAATGGAGAAGGGTAAGGTTCGTATGCGTAACTCGCTTTCGGTGGAATTCCGTCGCAGGTGAAGAGATTTGGAATTTTTGCGGCGGAGGGAGAAAGTGGTTTTGGAAGACCATGGTGGTTTATCGTGCGCGTTGTGGGTGGTTTGTGGTTTTTGACGAAACGTGCACGATTCCACCGAGTAGTCACTTGTCTAGGCTAATACCGCCATTTTTCACGCGAGGAACTTTAAAACCCGACGTTATTTTATGCGCGATATAGCGCTTTCGATCATCGCATCTCAAGAGGTGAGATCGACGGTGCGGAAGGGTCTGGGGACCGACGCACAGGTGTGGAAGGTGGAGCCTAGGGACAAATGCAAGGTAAATGGCCAGCGGAGTTTAGTGGAAGGCGAGGCCCGCCGATGACGGGCAGATTTGTCGCATCGCGGGTTGTATTGATGCGGGATGAAGGGCAAGGATACAGCCGTCGGATCGTGGTCCAAAGCTCCGTATCGACGGGAGATTTCTAATGGAAAAACGTAGAAGCGATGTGGAGGTAAGGGGGCCCGCTTTAATATTTCCCCGCGGTTTGGGTGGAGTTTTTGCGCAAGGTTTGCGGGGTGTATAAAGCAAAAGGGGTGGAGTTTATTCAAATGGGGAAGGCTAGAAAATCCAAGCGGAGGCCGCGGTCCCATGCATAGAAGGGGTCGGGGCTTAAGTAGAAAGGGGCTTAAGGCCTAATTTATGCAAAGGACGGGTTTATAACATAAAATAGGTTTTTAATAAAATTAAAAGGACCCGATAGTTAAATTTTAACCTTAAAAAATATAAAAAGAGAATTTTACATTGTTTAATATGTTTTTTTAGGAAAAATGATGAATAAGTGGAACTCGATGAAGGTTTTGAGGAAGGGAAAAATGGGCTTTTAGAGAGAAATAAGGGGATGAAATGAGGGTGCATGTGAGGTGATAAATGAGTAAACATGTCCAAATAATGAAGTTATTTTTGCAAATGTTGGGATAGTTTTGAGAAGGCAAAGATAGGAAAATTTAGTGGAATCGCTAAGGTTAGGACGATGATGGTGTTGAGATTTCCCGTAACTCACAATGTTTCTCAAATATTGTTTCTAGAAATCTAGGGTCATTACTTAGTCATTCTTTGATATCAGCAAAAAATACCGATGAATAACACTCCCTAGGAGGTACTTATCGCTAAGTTTATCCTTTCCCGCATTCTTTCCATTACCCTTACTAAGTTATCAATTTTGGCATCGCATGATGAGGTTGAGGTTGTTTCATCTTGTATGTAACTCTTTTTTCTGATTTCAACCTAGCTCTTTTCTCAATCAGATTTGCTTCTACACTTACAGCTCCCCTTGCATATCTTCTAAAGTCAAGTGGGTCTCTTTCTCTTAGCCGATAGGCCATGTCTAGGTCAAAACCCTCCGGAAATTTTGCTAAGGCTAAGCCTAGTGGAGGTTTCATGTTTGGGGGAAGTGCATTGTAAACACTATTAAATCTAGTGCAAGAATTCGACACTTTCCCTAGTATTTATTTTAAGGTTTCTATATTTTGAAAGGATTTGGATAGGGTTCTTTTAATTTCCCATTTATTTATGAATGTTTGGTATAGAGAAGGGAGGTCATTTATGCTATTAGGAGTTAAGATTTTAAACCATTTTTTGGCTTCTCCTCCTAAGCCGTGGGAAAATATTCTCATCTTAATGGTCTTTCTCCTTTCTATTTCCATGTGGTGAAAGGCATCATTCATTTTATCTACATGTTGTTGGGCAAAGAGTAGATTCAATTCCAAAGAAGTGGGGAATTCTAGATTGATAATCGTTTGGTAAAGTGAACCGCAGGTTGTGGTAACACTAAGGGGGCATACCATGCGTCGCTGCAGATGGGAACACATGGAGGATTTACAAGAGGTGGGTTTGGTAGAGTGGAAATGGGATGGAAGGAGTGTTTTGAACCGTGGATGTGTGGTGGAAGCACTTGCACCAAATGGGGTAACGATTATGAGCATTTGTTACAGAAGAAGTTAAAGTGATGATGAAGATGAAATGGAGGAGGATGAAGGAGAGGCTTCTCTACTAGAACTCGCCGTAACCGTGAGCTCAAGGTGAGTTGGTTCTAAATAGGTTCTTTGGATGGTGCAAGTTAACCGAGGATCTTCAAGAACGTAAGGTGTCTGGTGACGATTTCTTGAATGGTCCTACGTAGTTAAATTTCCATCTCTAGAAGTTTTCCACAAAAATTTTCTAGATCATCAACTATAGTAGGAGGGTTAGGGTCTACATGAGATCCGGTATTGATCCTTTGCGAAGCTAGATTTCAAATTCAAAATTTAGAGAGGCCGAAAGTTTAGGACTTTTTTTTAGAAGGTTGAAATCTCTTTTAGTAAATCCCAAGGTCAAGGGACTAGGCTTCCGAACTCTTAGGGCTGGTTTGTCACAATCCTAAGGAATTATAATGAGGACTCAGTGAAGTAATAGGTCTACCGGAGGCTAGTGGAGTCGCCAGATGGATATTTTTTACTTTTTTTGTGGGATGTATTGTTTACAAATTCACCACCAATAATTGATACAAACCAATCTAGGAATGTTTTTTAAGCTCGAGTTTTTAGCCCTAAGGTTTGTATGAGTGTCTTCTAATTGAATCATCATTTAGCTAAGATGGTGAAACAAACAGTAGGGTCTACTTTTAGCTATCACTTTTTAAGTTTTCTATGATTTTGATGAGGGTTTTCTGAAGTCCGAGGGATACTTAGATTGTCACTAACTTAGAATGTCCTACCATGATCGCCATTTATGTTGTAATCTCGTGATTTAGCAGATTGGTAGACCAAATGGACAAGGCAACATCGTACCAGTCTTTTGAGTCCTAGGACCTAACCTTCGGACTCGTAGAGGGATCTCTCTATTTGTTTTCAAAGGATATGAGCTTGTTTGCTTTAGATGGTTGATTTTAGGCTAGTTATTAAGTATAGGGTTTGTTTGATTGTTTTGGTTGGGTATGATGATCAAGCAACATAGATAGAATGAAGAAATATCTAAGTCATTGGGTAATGGAGTCTATGAAAGTCATGATAAGTTCATCAATGGATCGAGGAGCATCACAGGAAAATCTAACTTGGTTAGTGGATCTTGAAGGTTTTTTTTTTGGGGGTAATGAGATGGAAATCACGTTAAGAATAAAAAGCAGACAAAGGGAAATTAAGAATCCTTTATCATATGTACTTTTTAAAAAAGGGGACTTAAATATCATAAGCATGAAGAGGGCATCAATAGATAGGGCAAATCCATAAATTCTTTGATTCAACTAAAGTACACTTATCCAAGACAAATATTTCCAATGAAATATGTATGTGAGAAACTCATTCAACTTGTAGTGATTTCACCTTCAAGGACAAAAAACATTCAAGACACACATATAGATGTAATCGTAGAATATGGAACGCCTAAACATCTTTGATTATAGCTATGAAGATCTCTAAAACAATTATTTAAGCAAGTACAAAGGGTATGATTGAAACAAAACCTCTTGGCAGACCCAAGTGATGGCACTTTTAGAGAGAGACTTCAAAAACAATGTTTGATGACATCAAATAAGTTGCATAGCCATAAATCATCCTTGATACTAACCGTATTAAATTATTTATGAAATAAATAAGTTTAGGGGGTCTAGAGAGCAATTAATAATTCTCTAAAATGTCCTAGCAGAAGAAAAACATTAAGGCAGTTGAAGAACAAACAAAACCAAGGTGCCTTTAGAAACATTTCTTAGTATAAAACTTTGCTCTACCGTAACATAGAAAGATGGAAACATAATGAAATAGGAAATAACAATAACATATTAGAAGCACTTCACCAACAACCGTGCTCGTGGATCCTGCAGAATCTAGCCTCCTCCATCAACAAACAACCAGGCATCCACGAGTTCCAAGAAATCAATTTCTTTTTCAACTTCCAATAGACTATGTATTACTTCAAAGAGTCATCAAATTCCAACAAGATAATGAATTGAAATGTAGTATTTATCCTGCAAATGAAGAGGTGAAGCTAAGATAGGGTTTGAGTGTCATTTATTGGCAGAGTTAATGAATTCCTAACTCCTCGAAGACCATGCAAGGTTGGGGCAAGAATATCTCCGTAGATATTTCTCCGATTAATAACTTCTATCTTAACTCCTAAGGAATATAGGTGAAATGTTTGACTTTAAGGTCTATCCATAACTTTTACAATAACCGTTGCGTATATAAATACCTCTAACTAGGCTCAATAACCGCCTAATGCTTTATTGAAGGAAACAAAGCACTAGGTGGCAAAAATATCTTTTGAGAAGAGTCTCGTCATATGTCGAGTCATTCGAATTTGCTTTGGGTTAATTTGCCTTTTGCCTTTATCCTTTAAATATCCGTCAACCTATTCCCGCCTTTATCTTCCGGGATTAGCTTTTAGCCGGCTAATCTTTTTGTTTTGGCTTTTTAATTAAGATTAGCCCTTTAATATTTCTCGATTTATTTTTCTTCACCGTTCCTTGATTGCTTCTCGTCTTCTCGTGCGTTAGGGAAGCTTTTCGCGCGCAGGGTTCATTTGATCCATCGATGATCATGCTTCACTGCTGCAAATATTGGCACAAAACCTTCCGGTCATCATCGATCCGTTTTGAGCCTCGGATCGTCATCCAGTCCTCTCCGTGACAAATTTCGGCCCCGATGAATATGTTCATATATGTTCCGCCATTAAAACCTACATAAACATTATTTGTTAGTTTAAAACCCGTAGGGAGGCGAGGACCGGAATTTATGAGATTTCGAGTTGCTCTGAGGGCTTTGCGCAGGAGGAGAAGATGTAGGAGGTAAGGTTCCGCAGGTGGAACCGAGGAATTTGAACGGAACGAAGAGTTTGAAAAATTGCGCGGAGGACAGCATTTTTTGAAAACTGAAAACTAGTTTTTATCGCGTGAGGAATGGGCGGTAAGCGGTTTTCGTGGGAGGTGCGTGATATGCCCCGTGATGAGACACGTGGTGGGAAACCGCCTATTTCACTTGGGTCGTGAAACACTAATCCCATCGCAATTTTATTTCCGATATGCGATGTTGGTCACTTGGATTGGGATGGGAGATCGACAAACTTATCGTACATCCTAGGGAGGCGTAAATGTATTGCCCGGTCGGCGAAAGTGGAGGACAGTAAGTGGGTTACTTGTCAGATGGCGGTGTCGAATGGAGGACAGGGGGCCCAGGTCTTTAAATATTAATAGATTACATAAATTTGTATGGTTTATGGAGGGTTTCGGTATAGTAGGAGGTAGGGCCCGCTTTTAATTTTTCAAAGGTTTAAGGGCCCTCTTATAAGGTTTGGGGTTTATGAAATGAAATGGACAGACTTTATTTACACAGTGAAAGGGCTTAGGGATAGCGAGGGTCAGGGTTTTATGAGAATGTAAGGGGGCTAGGCTAAGAAGAAAAGGGGCTTAAGGCCTATCCTTTATAAAAGAGTGTGTTTAAAATATAAAAACAGTAGTTTTATATATAATTTAAAACACCCGATAGGCTAAAAATTCGGCTTTAAACAATGTAAGTGGACTTTTACATTGTTTAATACATGTAAAAGGAAATGATGAATAGGGGGTGCTTCATGAGGGTTTAGGAAAGAGAAAAATGGGTTTTTCAAAGGGAAGAAGGGGAGGGAATGGGAGTGTGTGGGTAAGGAAGAAGAAACAGTTATAGGTCCAAAAAATGAAGTCCTTTTTGTTGTGTTGAGGTGAAACTTAGAGGGCAAGAGAGGAGAATTCTACAAATAGTTTGACCTAGGATGATGAATGCAATGAGATTTCTAAAACTCACAATATTTCTCAAATTTTTCTTTTTAGAAATCTGACCATTACTTAGTCATCTTTTGATATCAACAAAAATTACCGATGACTTTACTTGTGGCGATCGCAGGTTTTAGCATATGTTTTCTTAGTGGTGCGCTTAATAGAAAAAATTACATTAGTGCACTACTAATATAAAAGCATCGATGTTGTACCAACAAAATCACTAGGACTAGAAACAAAATTTTGGAGCACCATTGCGTTAAATTTATAAAAGACCGGGTATTTAATAATAAAAATGCACCAACTCGTACAATCTATGATACCATGCACCGGGGCATTGAATACAAGCAACATTGGTGCTCGAACAATATACCCACCCCAGTGCTTATGTTCTTCCAAAAATGCCTCTGGGCAAACATTTTTCAAGAAGGGAATCGGGGTAGGAAAGGAAATCTTGCATCCTCAATGATTTTATCTTCTCCAATGGCCTGGTAGTTATGCGTAATAATGCACCGATGCTTATGAGTTGTATAAACAACACCGATGCTTCAAAATTTTAACGCCTCGATGTCAAAGCTTGAAAAAGCCCCCGATGTTGTAGTTTTCACAAAAGGTATCTAGGTGCAAAAATCTTGTAGTACCGGTGCTTTTAAGCATAATCTAACGCACCAAAGGTGTTAAAGGTAACAATGAACCAATGCGTTAAAGGAGAATCACACTAGTGCATGAAATGTATATCTTCCCGATGCATATTTATTTTACAAACGCACCAAGGTACTATTTTTATTATTGTAAATATCGTTGTTGAAAAAATCATATTCGCAGTAATGCACATTAATATACGATGTCCCGATATCAAATTTCCCTTTTTGAAACATTGACCCGTGTAGTGAAATTATTGTAGGGATTTTTAAAATACGTTATTGATCGAAAAATCTATATATATCTTATAAAAATATTCATATAAATTAAATTTTTATTAATGAATTTGCATATGATGTTTGGATTAATTTGTTATATTATTAGATTTCTACATGTCTATTATAATATTTAATCATCCACATATTCAATCGTTGCAACATTTACAAATGACATTGGACAACACAATAGAATAAATTAAAATGTGTTTAATTATATATGAATAAGTGTCTATTTTTCATACAAAATGGGATAGTTAATGGTAACTCCTTGTCTTTTAATTGGGACACTATGTCCATTACATTAAACAAAAATTCTGATTTCGCCGCACAATTATTTCAAAAAATACAACAGTCACTTGCATTAATATCCAAATAGATCATCATTCTTCGCCGGAACTGCTGTCACCGATCAAGATACTTCCACCACTTGGGTTATTTGGAAGAATGTTTTGTTGATTGCATTGCTTGCTTTCGCTTCTTCAAGTTCTATCTACAAACAAAAAAATAAAGTGTAATGAGTGGGTATCTACATTGTAGAGAATAATGAAAATTGAAATAAATAATATACATCAATGTAAATTGAAAAGCAATGTATCATAGCAAGAAGTGAATCTTGAATTATGTACACATTATTTCAAACATAATCTCATGCCTTGTTTCAACAACTCTTCCGTTGGCGTAGTTCCATACTTTGTTTCGTGCAAGTTTTATACCCCATTATAAATCATAAATTCTAATATAAGCGATTATTTTTGTTCTATTAATTATAAACCCACAAAGTAAAACAACATAGATACTTACAAATTCCACAATTAAAGTTTAATATGCAAACATATACTCACAACCCATATTTAACCCAATGTCAATCAATTCTTTTGATGGCCCTCTTTGTATGCTAGCACCTATTTGAAGACATTCAAGGATGGTTGTTGTAAAACAACTTAAAATATACAAAAATGGAATCTTAAGTTGTTATAAGGAAATATTAACAATTACTCGCGTTAAATCTCATATCGAATTTTCTTCCTTATCATCCTATTTTATATGCCGAATGAGTTCCACTTACTTTACTCTTTCGCAAGAAAATACTTGAAAATTAATGTTTAATGCTACAAATTATTTGTTTATATGTACCTAATAGAAAAATCAATGATTACATACATTTGAAGCACATTGTTATTGATTTTTTTTTATTTTTATTTTTATTTTTATTTTTTATTATTATTTTTTTTTTTTCGCTTAAAAAAAATCGAAACTTTATATTAGTCAATAAAAAATTTTACCGTGTACATGCATTAAGCATTCTATTTGTTTGAGAGTCTCGCATGACCGCCAAACATATCATTCGACCATTTACATACAACCAAAATCCAAAACACTCGTAGATATATAAACATATGCTCGAGCGTTTCCTCCTGAGGCACCCATGTTTGCCAAAATCACGCCAAACATCTTCATCCAAAGCCTCCTCTTATGAGGAAAACAACTCAACCAGAGCAAAGAGGCTAGCTAAAGCGCCACCCTTCTAGTCCCGAGCTTCCTCTTATGAGGAAAACAACTCTAAAATGTGATCCTAGAAGTCGGCCAAAAACAAAATTATGTGAAAGTATTTGTAAGTGTCATATGGTATGTAAGTGTCTGTAAGAAAAAGTGATTGTACCACTTAGTAATAAGTAAGATACTAAAATCATAATATACAAAAAAATCTCACAATGATGTAGAGACTAGCTCAACATCAAGAGCTCATGATCTAATCACAAAGGAAAGGGCCACGACCTGCCTCCACTAGGCCCTTCGGATTTGTCTCCTTTATTTTCCACCCACCCAAAACCTATCGTATGCCCTCCTTTAGAAAGGAGGTCCGCCGCATCATTCTCGTCCTCGTAAATGTGACATACAAATATGTAAGAAAAATTATTTTTGAATGTCCAAAGTTCTTCAAGGATAGGTTTTACTAAATAGTTTTGGCACATGAATTCCTTATTGAACCATTTAAAAATGTTCAAGGAGTCCCCAAAGATCCGTACCGATAGATTTCCCAACTCGGATCGCCAACATAGTATCATATGAAGAGCCTTAAGTTCGACAAAATTGTTTATTCCATTCCCTAGCCCCATCGAAGCTTCCTTACGCATCTCCGACCGAGATGAATCACTATAACAAATTTACATATGTTTTCTTTCCACCGAACGATCCGTCAAAGTATGGCCACGACATATCCCCCCCCGATGACCTCCGGGGTGATCACCCTATGATTAGAATTTGAATTTAGTTCCGACATTTGGGTATAGATAGCCGCACTCTCCCCCGAGCTATAACCTATGTATGGGTCTCCTTATCTTTAAAAATTAACACTCCTTACAGCCAAATGTCCAGAGATAAGCAGGGAGTGACCTCCATTTTTCCTCTTGAATCCCATGCCGCTAGTCCTTCCAAACTTCCGGAACCGACACCCCATCCCACCTTTGCGACTTACCCACAATTTCCATCGGTTTCCGCCCATACTAGTCTACTATAGGGGAATGTATAATAAATGAGATACTAATTCGAGGTTGATTTACAAGTGGGCACCAACCCGGCCCCTCCTTTCTTCCTTTTCTAAAGATATTGTCCCATGTTGGTACTTTCTGGTTTTTTAAATATTCACCAAAAGAAGGGCCCTTTTGGACGGCATTTCAACTTCCAAAGCCGTTTATCCCACCATGCCTGGTGCTTCCCATCCCTTTTTATCCATGAGGTATGCATATCCGAAATTTGGTGTATACTTGCTCGAGGGGGCATGGAACCACCTTAATTCATCCTCTCTATCCTCGATACATACATTCGATCTAATCGCCTCACATGTATACTTCTTGCTCAATATTCATACCGTATGGGATCAATCATAAAATCGCCCTCGTCATCCATCCCCGCTCGCCAATGCATGGAAGTAGCCTGCTTTACAATTTGATTTATAAAGCGTAAGCCTATGGCCCTTAGAAGAGTCCTCAACCCACCGAGAGAGAGTAGGCCTCATTGCACCCTACCCATGATCCATCCCGATTCCGACTCGTCTCATTACCTACCTACCAAACCAAACCTTCTTCAATGATACTCAACGATCCCAAATTGGCTTTCCGCACCACAAATGCTCTTGCCGATTTTTCCTCTCCGTGGAGATCTTAGCCAATCTATCACTCTATAGGGCTAATGTATTTCCGTTTTCATGACTCGGGGACCATAATTATTCTTTGGAATGCACTTCAACCCATTTTGGCAGTTTGGGGAGGTCACGCGAAGTGATCCGAATGGAAAATGGCATCCACCCATGGTATTCATCTACCCATGTTATCCATCCACCCATGGAATTTATCCATGATATTGTAAATGTCATTGACCCATGGTATTCATCCACCCATTGTATTTATTTGCCTGTGCATTGTGGGTGACATCTATCCATGATATTCATCCACCCATGGTATGTATCCACACATGGTATTCACCCACACAGAAATTTACCCATGATATTGTAAGTGGTATCTACCCATGGTATTGGCCTATGGTATCTTCACATGGTATTGTAACTCAAAAAAAGCTATAAAATAACAAGCTCCGCCTTGTAAAAGGATTGGGATGGTCCACCACAATGTAGCTTCTACAAATTATTCTCTCCGTTTTAATCAAGCAAGTTTCTTTGTGGTTTTATTTTCAGGTTCTTTTCCGGCATTCTAATTTTATGCATCTTGTCGATCCATTTCAAATTTTTAGATCTTGGGGGTCTCCCCCCAAGATCCGCATCGCTGGTATCAGATTTAGGTTACGCCCCCATGGGAATGAGGGTTTGAAACATATTTTAGTTTCAATGTTTTGCGCACCAAAGAAATCCATGAATTTTTTGGGCGGTGCGTTTTCAGATCAGATCTGAAAATTTTGGTGAAAATTCTGCAAAAATAAAGACAAGATCTGATTCCTTGCGAAAAATACTCAAATTCAAAAAATCAGCCAAATTGGAGTTCGGATGAGGGAGATATCGCCGATTTAAAATCAACAATGTTAAAGCAATTTGTCCGACGACAATTCATGGATGGCGGCTCTCCCGTCATTTTTCGCCTTCTAAAGGGGAAATTTTTTATAAAAATGGATATAGATCTAAGTCTTCTTTAAAAATCACCCAAGTTAAAAAAAAAAAAAATCGGCTGAATCTTAGTCCTGTGATGGGAGTTATCGTTGATTTAAAATCAACTATTTTTTCAGAAATTTTGTGACTTCCGCAAGACAAACTTCCACCGCGAATCTAAGAGTCTAGTGTTTCCAAATAGTGGTTTCAAACACATGAGAAGATGCGAATGATAATTCCATTTCCAAAAATAGGTTATAATAAATATTCCGAGTTATATTGACCGAGTTATGCTCACTTTAAATCGAGCAAGCATTCGCAGCGGTTCCTTTGGAGACGTGCCCTCCCACCCTCGCTTTTAGTAGGCACCTCGTCTACATTCATCGTGCTTTCACCATAGCAAAGATTCGGGACTTGGGTTATTTGGAGACGTGCCCTCCCACCCCAAGCTATGTAGGCACCCTCGCTACTTCATCAACAATCAACATCACTAAGCAGGGTCAACCGCACAAAATCCATTTCATCGAAGTCCATTTGCTAGGCCGCACACCGTTAGTAACACAATTGGTCACAAGCATTATAGGGTATCTCTATCTCTGGATCTTTGTTTTTCATGGTTTTGTTCATCCACAAACCCACACTTCATCGAAGTCCATTTGCTAGGCCGCACACCGTCAATATCACAGCTTTTGGTCACAAGCATTGCAGCATTCTATCCTCGATCTTCGTTCATCATGGTTATGGGTTAACTACAAAAACCCTTCTCTTTAGTGGCTCTTCATATTCAACAAATGCTTCTCAGAGGGAACTTCACACAATGGGGACCATTGCTTCTTAAGGAGGGAGGAATGATCCTAATGGAAAATAAGATCATCCACCCATGGTATTCATCTACCCATGTTATCCATCCACCCATGGAATTTATCCATGATATTGTAAATGTCATTGACCCATGGTATTCATCCACCCATTGTATTTATTCACTTAGTATTGTAAGTGACATCTATCCATGATATTCATCCACCCATGGCATGTATCCACACATGGTATTCACCCACACATGGAATTTACCCATGATATTGTAAGTGGTATCTACCCATGGTATTGGCCTATGGTATCTACACATGGTATCGTAAGTCAAAAAGGCTATAACAATAAGCTCAGCTTGTAAAAGGATGATGGTCCACCACAATGTAGCTTCTACGCTATTCTTTGTTTTAATCAAACAAGTTTCTTTTGTGGTTTTATTTTATTTGTGTTCTCTCTCCTTTTTTTCTGGCTTTCTAGTTTTTGCGTATCTTGGCCGTATCCATTTCAAATTTTTTAGATCTTGGGGCCTCCCCCAAGATCCAGACCGCGGGTGTACGATTCGGTGTTACGCCTCCATGGGAATGAAGGTTTGAAACATATTTCAATGTTTTGGCAAAGAATCTTCAAAGAAAAACCATGAATTTTTTTAAGAAGTAGTTTTCAGATCAGATTTGAAACTTTTGGTGAAAAAATTACAAAAAAAAAAGACCAGATCTGGATTCCTTGCGGTAAATACTCAAATTCAAAAAAAAAATCGGCCAAATTGGAGTTCCTGATGAGGGAGACATCGCCGATTCAAAATCAGCAATGTTGACGCAATTTTTCTCGACGAAAATTCATGGACGGCGGCTTCCGCCCTCGCTCCCCTTTAGGAAGCAATGGTCCCCATTATGTTGAGTTCATCCATGAGATGAGTTAACTTCTACCGAACTCGGGTCCCCGGTGAACCACTTGCCTTGGTGCAGAGTTGGCCACCTTTGACAAATCCGACATGCTTGGATGTTCTCCGTTGGCGAGTGCTCTTTATTTTCATGTCCTTGATACAACTGTGGTGGCCTCGTTCCATGTACCGGGTTTAACTTTGTTGGTGTGAGTTGTTCTCACAATGTCCGAGGTGTCCAAGAGAGGTGGGAAGTAAGGACGAAGGTGATCCACATTGAATATTGGGTGCGTACTCAAGGAATGGTGGAATACCGAGCTCGAAGGCATTGTTCTCGCTGCACTTGGTGATGGTGCACGGTCCGTGGACGCAGCGGCGAAGCTGCCGTGGGGTCCATGGAGGCGCTCCTTATGCAAATGTAGCCATACTTTGTCGCCCACCGGAATTTTTGTGGCACCGGGTGTTGATCATGGCGTTGCTCGTACTTGGCATTGGCTCGTCCAATATATCATGAACCCGCCGGTGGATGTGTTGAAGCATTTCGATGAAGCTACTTGCTTTGTCAACTTTAGACTCGACATGAGCCGAATCGTCCGAGCAATCGCAAATGGTATGGCTACGTCAATATGACATAGTGGCCGGAATCCCAAGCCCACCGAAAGGGGCTATGGCCGATTGAACCGGTGGAGAGCCCCATTATAGCTATGTTGTACATATGGGAGGCTCCTCGTCCCACGGCGTGGATGATTTGAATTGTACATGCACAGCACGTGTACAAGCATTCTATTGACGACCGTCCGGCCATCCGTTTGGGGATGGAAAGTCAGGACTTGGTGAGCTTGGTATCCAACATTGACCGCAGGTCGGACCAAAATGTGTCAAGAACCCGCTATCCCGATCCGATATGATAGACTTTGGGATCCCAAAGTGCACCCACACTCGTTCAAAGAAGAGTTTAGCAAAGGCTTCGCCGTGATATTCTTCGTGTGCCACCATGATGGCCATCTTCGAGAATCCGTCGACGACCACGAAAACACAAGAATTTCCGTGCTCGGTGAGAAGGCAGTTCGACATGTAATCCATGGCGGATTCCCAAGGTCGACTAGGGGTAGGTAGCGGAGTATATAGGCCTTTCTTCTTGATGGTCGGTTTTGCAATGGCACAAGCAACAAGGTGGATCTCGATGCTTCTCACATCCTTTTTGAAGGTTCGGCTACCAGAAATACTTCTCGGCAGATTGCTACTATTTTCTCACCTCGAAATGCCCGTCGACTCGACCGTAGTGTGCTTCCCATATCATCTTGGCACGCTTGCTTGAAGGAACACAAAGGTGTCCTGTGACATAATAGTGCATCTTGGAGGTGAAAATTTGGAACTTGCGTACCCCCCAAGAGTGCCTTGTAGGTGTGGTCGACCCCGGGTCACTCTCATAGAGAAGCGGCCAATCGTAAGCTTCATGCCCACAAGAGTTGAGCACCGTGGTGAGCGCCATGATCGGTGGCCTGGCCGAGGCACCGCAACATTATTGGTGCTGTTCTCTTGTACTTGATGTTCAAATGAAACTGTTGCGTATATGTGGACCATCAAGGCGATCATTCTCGCAACTTCCTTGCGTCCGTATGAATCACAGGGCTCATGGTCCTGTGGAGATTGTTTCCTTCCCCAAATGTAATGCTTCCTATCACGACAGCTTGCACACTGAATACATTTCTTTTTCATAAGTGGGATACTTGCGAACCGTGTCGTACAATGTCTCACCGTGATATGCCACCGGGATGTCCCCGTTATAAGAACCGGCCCAATAGCATAGTCGCAGGCATCCGTCTCGATCTCAAATGGTCGCTGCAAGTCTCGGTAAAGTGAAAGAATCGGGGCAAGTAACCGCAGGCGATTTTTCAATTCCGTGAATGTCTTTCCGTTGAGGTTCCGACCAAAAGAATTTTTCTTCGCTCCTCCCTTGGTGACTTGACTCAAGGGCTAAGTGATATGAGAGAATCCCAACACGTAACTCCTCCTGTGAGAAATTAGCAAGACCCGGTAAAGTCACAAGCTCGTTATAGTAGTTGGGGTCGGGCCAATCTTGAATGACTGGATCTTTTGGCCGGATCCACATGCACCCCTTTCATCAATAATGTATCCCAAATATTGAACTCCGGGTCATGCCAAAAGTGCACTTTCCGCATTGGCACACAACTTGTGTTGCCGTTGTTTGGAGGACTACCTGGGATGTGGTGAAGGTGCTCTTTCCCAAGTCTAGTCAAGATAAGAATGTCATCCAAGTACACCACTACAAATGAGTTGGGTGAATGGCCGCAAGATGTCATCCATCATCCTCATGAAGGTTGCGGGAGCATTCGTCAACCCGAAAGGCATGAACAACCATTTCGAAAAGGCCTTCCTTGGCTTTGAAGGTAGTCTTCGACACATCGGAGGGTTCGATTGGTACTTGGTGATACCTAGAATTCAAGTCAATCTTGCTGAAATATTTCGCCCCTTTGATTTGGTCCAAAAGGTCATCAATCCGTGGGATCGGGTACCTATTCTGGATAGTGATCTTGTTCAATGCCCGATAGTCAATACAGAGTCTCCACGTCCCATCCTTCTTCTGTACCAACACGATCGGGCTCCCACAGGGCGATGAACTTGGTCTGATGTGACCTTTCTGCAACAGCTCTTGAATCTACCTCTTGATTTCATCATTCTCCAGAACAGAGCGCCGATAGATTGGTCCATTGGGTAGCGGCGCACTCCGGGGTCGATCAATCGGTGCTTGACTTGATAGTGCAGGAACCCCCGTGGGTGGTGGTGAAGATGTCCCTCGTACTCCTCCACAACCTTATCCATTTGTTGTTGTCGTGCGTAGGAGCCCTGTCTGGAGGTCGTGGCCACAGTCTTCTTCTTGCCCTGGGGGCGGATCATCAGGAAAACGAATTTCCTGGCTTGGGAAATGAGCTTACTGCATTGTTTTGCAGTAACCAAAGAGATAGCAGCAGGAGGTGGTACCTCTGGTATCCTGTACAACTTATTTCCCAAAGTAACAATAACAGCACGAGGCCGAGACTCATACACAGCATGACGTTTCCACAAGTATGGTTGTCCTAATAATACATCAGAAACATCAATAGGAGCAACGTCACATAGTACCTCATCCGTGAAGGGCTTGATGCTATAGGGAAGGCGACACTGCCGGCTGACGCGGAGATCTCGTCCTTGGTGAAGCCACCCGATGGTGTATGGATGTGGGTGAGCCGTGGTCGGCAAGCCCAACCGCTTCACGGCGTCTGCTGAAATGAGGTTCTTTTGGCTCCCATTGTCGACAATGAACTGTACAGGGGAGCCCTTTACCCACATCTGGGAGTGGAAGAGACGTTCCTCCTCCTCTGGATCTTTCGGTTCCTCCTTCTGGATATTTGTAGTGGCAACAGTGGCGTTGGGCTCTGCATCAATAATTTGTTTCCCTTTTCATTCCCCTTTTCAGGTTCTGATTCGGAGTCAGAGCATGCATCTGACTCAGAAGCCCTCATCTCGGCCACTAGCGACTGCTTGGCCTGACACTCACTTGTGTTGTGAGTGGAGCTCTTATGGAACTCACACCACTTTCCCGTGTCCTTATTTGGCTTTGCGGTGCTGTTATTTTCTTGTGGCTTCGATGAGTTGTCTTTAGCCGCCATGCCTTGGCTCTGTCCTTTGTTCTGCGGTTTGGAAGCACCTTTCCCTTGCTTTTGATTCGCAGATCCAAAGTCTCGCTTCTTCTGCTTGAATTTCTGCTCAATCTTGGCAGCATACCGGTATGCCGTACCAAGAGAGGAGATGTCAAGGAACTCCATTTCCTCCTGAATGTATTTGTGCAGACATCTGCTATACTTTAGCACCAGATGTTTCTCTGAATCTTTGATACCCAACTTTGTGCGCAGGGTATGGAACAGATTCGTCAGCTCATGCACATCTTGATCCCTTTGTTGTCGCAGTGTGGTCCATTGTATGTACTTGTCCTCATAGCTCCCCATGGGATAGTACTATTCCTTGACGGCGTCTCGGAAAGAATTCCAAGTTGGTACGGCCGAGAACAGAGAGGGTTCTGTCTGGTCCTTGTTCTCACAGTAGGTTTCCTACCAGTCCTTAAGGGTAGCCTTGAGGAGTGCAAAAATAATCTTCTCCCGGTCTGAAAATTCTTGAACAGAGAAATATCCTTCTAATAGATTCAACCATCTATCTACGGCATCCGCGTCTATTTGACCCTCAAATATGGGAATGTCAAAATTTACTTGTACCTTAAAAGGAGTCGCGCCTCCAGAGTGGCTGCTAGATGCAGATGCGCCGCCGGTGGGTAGCCGTTGAATAACTGTAGAAGCTACATTGTGGTGGAACACCTGTCCTTTTACAAGCTGAGGCTTGTTATTTATATCCTTTTTTGAGTTACAATACCATGTGTAGATACCATAGGCCAATACCATGGGTAGATACCACTTACAATATCATGGGTAAATTCCATGTGTGGGTGAATACCATGTGTGGGTGAATACCATGTGTGGATACATACCATGGGTGGATGAATATCATGGATAGATGTCACTTACAGTGCCCTGGGCGAATAAATACAATGGGTGGATGAATACCATGGGTCAATGACATTTACAATATCATGGATAAATTCCATGGGTGGATGGATAACATGGGTAGATGAATACCATGGGTGGATGCCATTTTCCATTCGGATCACGAAGGAGGGGAGCTCTTTCAACCCCCAACCTCCCCATCCTTTTGGTCTTCTAATCCTGTCCCATGCCACCCAAGGCATCATCCTCTCCTCCTTAGATCCCGCCCACAGGAATTTGTTCCATATTTTCCTCACCTTCACCAGAATACTTTTAGGAACCCATGAGAGCATGGCCCAGTATACCAGAATAACCATGAGAATAGATTTTACCAATACCAATCTCCCTGCTCTAGATAGCCATCTGAAGCTCCAATGGTTCACTCTCTTTTCTATTTTAGCCACTGGCCACATCTAGTATAGAGTTTTATAAGAGTTTGGTTTGAGAGTAAACCCAAGGTATTTTAAGTTATCTCCCATTCCCTTAACCTCATAAGGAAGCTCCAACACTGTTCTTATAATTTCCTCCTCCTAGAGGCCTTATGCAATGATGACCGATTTGCTTACATTTATACTCGCTCTAGTTGTTGAGAGGAAAATATCGATGGCTAATTTTAGATACCCGATCTCTATTTTTCTGCCATCACTAAAATGGAGGATATCATCTACAAAAAGGAGATGGGTAATCTGGATATTAATGGCAACCTCGATGCCCTTGATATCCCCCCTCCTTTTGGCTGCTGCTATCACTTGACTTAAGCCTTCTGCTTCCAAGAGAAAGAGTAAAGGAGACAGTGGTGTTGGATGGATTAATCAATCTTGCGGACAAGATCGATCTCCCTAGTACCAAAAGGTAATCTAGCAACAAACAACCAAATAAACCTATCTTTCTCTAAACATATGCGATTTACAAAAAATACTATAAAGGTGCTAAAAACTTACCGTAGATCCAATGCTTGTTCGAAGTAGTTGTCCCTCGTGCACTTGAAGGAGTTATCTTCATAAACCTGCAGTCACAAACAAGCAAACATTAAATAGCACCTGTATAGTAAACATCATAAATCATGCTTATTATGGTGATCAAGGAATCCATGAAATAAAGAGTTAACTAACAACTTATTGAGAATAATGAATTCATTTGTATTAACTTTGAAAGAAGGAAAACCTTACAACCTTAGCCTTGATGTTGAACAAGCCTTCCCAGGGTCCGAAGCAGGAATCTCCTCTACTCTGACAAGCCTTGCACTCTTCCAACCGAGACAGATAGAGGTATGTGATCTCTCCTCACAAAAATCTCAGTTAAATGAGTCTGATTCCCAACAGCACTTAACCTCAAATAATTCTAAAGCTTGAACTCCCTTTGAGGCTATCCAATGCCTCTTTTTATAGTGGAAAAAAGGAGGTTTCAGTTCCAACTATGAAGGGATAGAATCCTCCTTCAAAGGGATAAGCTCCTCACATCAAGGGTTTAGCTCCATAAGGGAAGGGATATATGAACCTCAAAAGAGTGGTTTTGCCACCACAAGATTCTTTCTAGAGGCTTCTAGAATTTACTGAAAATGAGCTTTTTGAGTTTACTTGCGCCTTTTTAATCTTTTACAGGGGTCCGCACCCATAACACAGAGAAAGTGCGTTTAGGTACGCATGAGTCATGAACATTAGGTGCGGGACTGCAAGCAAGATACAGAGAAAGTGCGATACCAGAGTTAAGGAGTTTTTTAAGAACTTTTCTCTTATTTTCAAGGCTTGACATGAAGAACTGATGTGTTAGACTTGAAAAGGAGGAAGTATGAGTGATAATGAGCTCATACACATAGCATAATGTCAGGATCACAATTTTCAGTGCAACAAGTGGGCATCCCTATCTTAGACCTCTCTTACTTTTTAAGAATGGTGGGGTCGCCCCATTAATAAGAACAACAAAGATGATGTCTGTTATGCACCCCATCACCCAATTACTGAAACATATATCAAACCCCAGGTGCGTTAGGAGTAATCTGACATATATCCAGCTTATCTTGTCATATTCTTTGGATAAGTATATCTTCTTTATCATGCCTTTTCTTTTGTTCCTCTTGATGTTGTGGAGAGTTTCCTATGCCACCCCGATAGCTTCATGGATCTGCCTCCCTTCTAAGAACCAAAACTGTTCCTGTAAAACATTCTTGGAAAGGATCGGATTTAGTCTGACAACAATAAATTTCAATATGATTTTATAGATGCTATTACATAAAGAGATGGGACATAAATCATCGAAAGAGCCTGACTAATCCAGTTTCGGGATTAGAGCTATAAAGGTGGAGTTCATTTGTTCGAGTATAGCTCCTCTTGATCGAGATTCTTCCAGAACTACTGTAAGCTCCTCCCCCATCTCTTCAAAGAAGTGTTGATAGAACTCTGTTGTTCACCCATCCAGCCCCAGGATTTTGTCCTTATGCATTAACTTGAGGACTCCTTCCACCTCATCCCTGGACACCGGGCTTGTCAACATCTCATTTTCCTCTTCATCCACATACCTTGGGAAATGTTGAGCTACCTTGAACACCTCTGCAATAGTAACCTCTGGGGGGGCTTTGAATACTCTGCTGAAGTGATCCTTACCCATTTTAGCTAGCTCTGGGAAGGACTAGCCACCCCATTGTCCTCCCTTCTCATCCCCCATATGGTGTTAGTATTTTTCCTTCCTTTAATTGTGGAAAAAATTCGTATTCTCGTCCCCCGCTGCTAGCGACAGAGCTCTACTCTTTAACCTCCATTTATCCTCCTTTTCTAGCAGTATCTTTCTTCTCTCCCCCTCCAAGTATTTTATAAGGTCCATTTTCCCCCCCGTTTCATATCCATAAGTTTTAGCACTTTCCATCCTCCCTAATTCCTCGCCCAACCATCTCAACCTCTCCTCCTGGGCTTCTCTTCTCTGTTTAGCCCATTCAATTGTCGCTTCTTTAATTTTTTTTAAGGTTCTCCCAGAAGTGCACTGCTCTGTTTGGAGGCTCCTCTACCCCCCAAGCACTCCAAGTTTCCTTAAAAGGAGAATTATAGGATTCCTCCTTTAGCTAGCTTGGATAGAATTTGAACGGTGCTCCTGGTTTATTAAAGCTGCCTTTAATTTTGAGGAGGATAGGATGATGATTCGATTCCTCACCCTACCCACCCATTTCCCTAGGGCTGGAAAATGATCCACCAAACCTTCCTTGATCAAGAATGTATCTAATCTCTTGGCCACCCTAGCTTCTCCTATCCTCCTATTCCTCCATCTTGGCCAAAGTTTGACTAGATTGATATCAATAAGGCGTCCATCAAGGATTTTGGATGAGAAAAAGTGAGATAAGGGATCCACATGGGCTGTCGGTCCCCAAGATTCAACTTGCTCGATTGAAAAGTTTAGATACCCTCCTAATACGAGATTGGGACTGTTCATACGAGACCCAGACCAAAGCTCATTCCAAAATATTTCCCTCTCCTGGAATGAGCCATATATATTCAAGATCGTAAAGGAAGAGCAAAGCTCTAGGGAATAGATCTCCATGGCTAGGACATGATTCCTTCCCCAAGTATTGATCAATCTAATTTTTCTTTCAATGAAGCCCATGACCAACCCACCCGACCTTCCTTTGGCATCCAATACCACAAAATACCACTCCTGGAAAAGGTTTTGAATATAAGTTGAGACATCATCCCTAGACCCTAGAGTTTCTTGAAGAAGAATAATATCCAACCCATAACCAGAGAACAGGGGCGAAAGGCTAGTTTTTTGGGCTTACTAGCTAACCCTCTACAATTGAAAGACATCACAATCATTTGATCACCTTACCTGGGGCATGCACTGCTCTAAGTACCCCTATTAAAGACCTTTGTTTCCCATATGAAATATCTAGTTTTGCTTTTAGCTGGGCTTTGGACAGATATGATTTTCTCCCTCTCAAACTGGGTCCAGAGAGAGAGTATGCAAGGTTCCCCAAACCTCCCACTATTTCCAGCAGATTAAGTTTTTTGTCCCGTGACCTAAGGTTGTAAGGCCTACACTCCCCTTCAGAGGAAGGGAACTCTTCTAATCCCGAGGGAGGCTTGGAACAGGGATCAATGGATAGGGGGATGGATGTGATAATACTATCAAAAGCCGATTCAACATGCATAGTAAAACCAGTGGACATATGAAGGGATTCTGGCCTAGAAGGACCAGGCCATGTTCTCAAAGGAGACAATTTTAAAAATGAAAATGAAATAAATGAAGGGGTATTAAGAACAATACCCTCCATTGATGACGCGTCTATTTCCACGACTGCTTCCGAAGGTTCTTCAATTGGAATTGATTCACCTCCTCCCATCTCGACGACCTCCGCCTCCTCCATGGCCGTCTCCTCTACCCTCCCTTCTGGCTTTTGCTGGGTGGATTGCTGCCCCTGATCCAGCCCCGAATCCTTGCTATGATTCCCCTCGATAGAATTTCCTTCCTGAGTGTGCATGCCTTTTCCTTTGGATTGTTTTTTCTTTCTTCTGATGCCCAAAGGATAGGATTTTTCCACGTGTCCATACTAGTGACACCTATAACACCTGAATGGAAATTGATCATAATCTAGAGCCTTTATGAAAGACCAGTTTTTGTAATGTAATTGTATAGCCTTCGCCAATCCTTCTCTGGATTGAGACAATTCAAAATTCTCACAATACCTTGCTCTCCTGTTTGCTGGAACGACATATCGACCTTCAAGAACTTCCCTAATTCATTCCTGATTTCCTTGAAAACATTATCTTTCCACATTGGGTGAGGAAGCCCTGGTAATTTCACCTAGATTGGATGATCTGCTATCTTCTCCTTTTGAGCATAAAAAGGGGATGCCATCTTTTGAACAGAATCAGGGCTCGACTATAACCCCAATTTGTCTCCAGCGCCTAAGAAACCATCTCTTTATTCCTGAACCTCTTCATGAACCAACCATTTTCAAGATTAACCGCCTCGAAGCGTGGATTAGGCCCTGACTTCCATGCCTTCACGTCCCATTCCTTCAAGAAAGTAACAGATACTTTCTTGCCCTTTTCTTTCCCTACCAGGGTTAATTCAGTAGTCTCCATAGCTTTATCTACCGACAGATCAATGCCCAGAACCAGATTTGGGGTCTGGTCCTTTCTTCTCACTGCCCTGGCTTTCTTCCTCAACATATCAGGATTGTCCCGATCTCTTTCAGATGCATTGTCTAGATCCTCTTGTCTTGTGTGTGCTTCTCTACCTTCTACCGAGTCTGCGATCCCTTCCTCCCTCTGTTTTCCACTAACTCCGGTGGTTTGCATGTTGGGTATGTGTTATATTCTTTCCATGATTGGTCGCACGCGTCGGGCGCAATACCCCAGGAATTTTATTTTCGGTGGGTGGACCCACCCATGGTTTTGTGCATGGGTTTGTACATGGTTTTGGGGGACGATGGTTTTCGGCCCTTGGTATTTTGTAGATTCGGTCAAGGGAAATACAGTTATGTTCTAATCCAGGGTTAATGGATTGGGGTTTATGTATGCTTTGACATGTATATATATGTGTTGTAACACTGAAAGGAATATTATGAAAAATAAAGCTGGTAGTCCCGATTTGGGATCCAAGGGAAAATCTATGTGTATATCTATTTTATGTTTTAAGCTCTCGCTATTGTTTATTTTCTGTCTTTAAGATTCGTTTGCAGATAATTTCTGTACAGGGTTAAAACCTACATTTGGTGTCAGAGTTGTTTCGACTTCAAGGGGACACCTTTGTTGCTGAGGGGTTTTTTGCTCGAGCCTATGGTAGACCCTGTTCAGTGGGAGATTTGCGGGATCAATTCTTGCGGTGAAAGAAGATGGAAAGTGGTGGAAAGATAGAGATCGAGAAATTTAATGGTCAGAGTTTTGAGTTGTGGAAGCTCAAGATGGAGGATCTTTTGGTGGATAAATATCAGTGGATCATGGTAGATCTGGGTACTAAACCAACGACAATGTCAGATGAAGACTAGAAGAAGTTGGATCAGAAGGTAAAGAGCATAATACGGTTGTGTGTCTCAGATTCAGTATTGTTGAATGTATCTGGGGAAGCTGCGAAAAAGAATTTGTGGGACGATATAGGGACTTTGTACCAATATAAGTCTTTGGTGAATAAATTGTTCCTACGAAAAATGCTGTATAACTTGAGGATGAAGGACGGAGACTCGGTGACAGAGCATCTGAATGCCTTCAATACTGTGGTAAGTTAGCTGTTATCTGTTGATATTAATATCTCAGATGAAGATAAGTGCATCAGTTTGTTTTGTTCTGTACCAGATTCATGGGACAATCTGGTTATTGCAATAGGTAGCAATACAATTACCTTGAATTTTGATGACATTGTCTCAGCCTTGTTATCGGAGGAAATGAGACGGAGAAATATGGATGGCCAGAATGGAGATGCCTTGTTTGTATGAGGAAGGTCCTGGAACAAAAAAAATAATAAGGTTTTGAGTGGAAGATCTAAATCTAGATGGAGATATAAAATCTCTGGGAAAGTTTGTAAAGGTGTGCTGGAAATGCGGAAAGGAAGGGCACTACAAAAAGGACTGCAGATCTAAAGCTCATGAGAAAGGAAAGGGATCTGAGGATGCTTCTTCTGCAGAGGCAAAAACCACCTCGAATGAAGGTGGGGATGTGTATTTGAGCTCTTCTTCAAATACACATGTAGATCATGAGTCATGGTTGATTGACTTAGGTGCATCCTTTCACTTCACTCCCCATAGGGAGTGGTTCTGCGAGTATGAGAAGTATGATGGTGGTGATGTCTTCTTAGGGGATGATAGGAAGGCTAGAATCGTCGGACGTGGAAAATTCAAGCTTAAGTTGCAAGGTGGAAAGATTATAACACTTCTTGGTGTATTTCATATTCCTGCATTGGCCAGAAATCTGATTTGTGTAAGAAATATGGATTATGCAGGTGTAGAAATAGTATTTGAGAAAGATACCTAATGCGGGGAGCATTGGTATCAATGCGGGGAGTTCATATTGGAACTCTGTACAAGCTTCAGGGTAGCACTGTTATTGATGGGTGCAACAGTTCTGTGGTTCCTAAAAGTGGAGCGGAAATCCTAGCGGTCTCTGGAGAAAAGACCATGCTATGGCATCAAAGGCTTGGACATATTGGAGAGAAGGGCCTTCGGATACTGCATAGAAATGGTATGGTAGAAGGTATGTCTAATTTCTCTCTGGATTTCGATTTCTGTGAACATTGTGTATATGGGAAGCAGAATCGGGTGAGTTTTCCTTCTGGTGCTAAGAGGGCGAACAAGATATTAGAACTTGTGCACAGTGAGGTGTTTGGACCTGTGTCAGTTCCAACACTGGGAAAGTCTGTGTACTATGTTTCATTCATGGATGACTTCTCAAGGAATACATGGATATATTTCTTGAGGAAGAAATCTGAAGTCTATGATAGATTTAAAGAAATTAAGGCTTTGGTGGAAAACCAGACAGAGAAGAAGATAAAGGTGCTGAGAACAGATAAAAAAACTGAATGAAAACCTACACAATAGCGGTAGTTATAAAAAACTGAATGAAAACCCCATATCCAAAGTTATAAAAAATGTTAAAAAAGCCATAAAGGAGTCCAATCTTGATGATAAATTGAAGAAGCGCTTATACCCAGAAGGCGAAATCATACCCCGCATATATGGTGCCCCTAAAATTCATAAGACCGGTGTTCCTTTAAGACCTATCGTCAAGACTATAGGTGCACCAACATATGAATTAGCCAAATATGTGGCTCGCACCCTCGCCCCTATGGTGGGTAATACTAGCTCATTCATCAAAGACTCCAATCAATTCGTCGATTTCATTAAAAAAGCTATATTGGATCCAGGTGACAAAATTGTTAGCTTTGATGTTGTCCAAATTTTCACCAATATCCCTCTTGATGAAGCCGTACAAGTAGTAAAGGAAGTAGTAGTCTCGCAAACTGCAAAGCTCGCTGAAATATGTCTTCGCTCTACCTTTTTCACCTTCCAAGGAGAAATATTTGAACAAACATCTGGAGTCTCTATGGGATCCCCGTTATCCCCTATAGTGGCAAACCTCTTCATGGAAAAATTTGAAAATAAGGCTTTAGACTCTTACCCATTAAAACCCAAGTTTTGGATAAGGTTCGTAGATGACACCAATGTCAATTGACCTCATGGAGAAGAGGAATTAAAGAACTTCCTAGACCACCTCAACAACATATCCAAAGATATCCAATTTACAATGGAAAGTGAAGAAAACAACTGCATCCCTTTCCTTGACATACTCCTCTCAAGAAATGAAGATGGATCCCTTGGACACAAAGTGTTCAGAAAGAAATCACATACAGATAACTATCTACACGCCGATTCACACCACTACCCAGCCCAAAAAACAGGGGTGCTGCTAACTCTCTTTACACGAGCCTTTAGAATATCAGACAAAACTCACATGGAGGAAGAAATTGAATATCTAAGAAAATCCTTCATTAACTTGGGATATAGCAATAAGGACATTAACAAAGCTATTCAAAGAGCCAGATCCAGAAATAAAAGAATAATTACTGAAAATTCCCCTACTACAAAAGCATACCTCCCTTACATTCAAGGGGTCACAGACAAGATTTCCAAAGTTCTAGCCAAAAAGGACATTAAAGCATCCTTCAAACCTCTAGTAACCATCAGGCAAAAAATGAAATCGGTCAAGGATGAACCCGACCACCTCCAACAAAAAGGTGTTTATAAAATCAATTGTTCATGCGGGGATTGCTATATAGGGGAAATAGGGAGAACATTCAAAATAAGGTTTAAAGAACATGGGGCGGACATCAAGCTTGGAAGAATTAAAACCTTGGCTTTGGCAGAACACTCCAACAAAACATGTCACCACATATGCCTTGAAGAAGCAGTGGTCATTGCCAAATAAAAACATCATTTTAAATGTAAAATATGTGAAGCCTTGGAAATCATAAAACACCCTCACAACCTAAATAGAGATGGAGGCTTAGAAGTGAGCAGAAATTGGGTCCACACTCTTTCCCGTTAAATTTCTCTCATATGACTTTCGCTTACTCCACCTCATACCCTTTCACCCTCCCTCCGCCTGTTCGTATCAAACCCTTACCCTTCTCCTGGCCTTTACCGTGCTACCCTTCTTTAAACCTTTTGAAAATTATAGTAATTATATAAAATCAACCTTATGAATCTATTAACTATATAGCTTAGACCTTATCAAAATCCTAACCCTCTACAAACCTTAGTTTACTAGATTAATTGGTTACAAGCCTCATCTAGGGGTCATAATCAATTGACCTTTTCTAAAACTTATTATATTTAATTAACTTTACCATCATCATTATTATAAACTACATAGGGCCCTTTAACTTAAAAGTAGTATAAGGAAAACTCTAAACTTTAAATTTCAAACTCTTTATAGCTTTAAAACATAACTATTAATCTAATTTAATGATAAAATTGAACAAAAACCTTAGGACTTGCAACTATGATAAATAATTAGTATTAATAGAGTAGTCATTATAATAGGACCTTATAAAATTAATATAATCTAATCTTTAAATCCTTATTCTAATCTACTTAGAACCTTATTCATAAATTTAGGATCAACATAGTACTTCACCTTAATATCTTTTAAATATGGCTTTACAACATTTTATATAATAATTATAAACAATAATAAAATAACCAATCTGAATTAAAATAATAAAAATAGAATTGGATAGAAACTTAGACTTTATAAAACTAGGATAATTAAGTAATAATAAAAAACATTAAATAGTATCTGCATTAACTCAAAATGATATAAAATAAATGTTATAGTGTAATAAACTAAATAATTAAATGCAACCAAATATGAATAAAATAAATTGAGAATATTTAAAATTAATTAAGCTAATAGCTGGTCGGCTCTCTCTCCTGTCATATTCTCCTCTATTTATTTAACACAAATTGTCTCTCTTTTTTGCAGATTTGTCCTGATGATGGGTCTTGTTTTAGACCCGAAACGTAGACTGAAAAATGAGAATTGTGGAGATTCTGAGTTTTGATTCCAAAAATCTACACCACAGAAATCTACAATCCATCAATGGTGGAGATTTTTGCAAGAAGGAATTTGTAAGAAGTGTGGTATAGCATGACAAAATAATAATCCATACACACCTCAGCAAAATGGAGTTGCAGAAAGAATGAATAGAACACTGATGGAAAAGGCAAGAAGCATGCTCAGTGGTACTAGTTTAGGGCAGGAATTCTGGGCAGAAGCAGTGGAGACTGCATGTTACCTGGTTAACAGATCACCTTCATCAGCGTTGGAGGATAAGACTCCACATGAGGTATGGACTGGTAAGAAACCCTCTCTTTCACATCTAAGGGTATTTTGATGTGATGCACATGTACATGTTCCAAAGGAGAAAATGACCAATTTGGATAATAAATCTGAAAGGTGCATCTTTATTGGGTATAAGGATGGTTTAAAAGGTTACAAGCTTTGGAACCCGAAAACAAGGAATGTTGTGTACAGTCAAGATGTGTTGTTTAGAGAGGTGAAAGATGTTGTTAAACATCAAGTACTACCAAAGGAACTTGAGAAGATAGAGTTTGAGCTAAATGAGGATGAATCAGACTCTACGATAGGAGAAGATTCATAAGAGGAAGAGCCACAAACTCCGGCTATGAGAAGATCAGTTCGGGAAAGAGGGCAACCAGAAAGGTATAGTACATCTACTTTTTGTTCAAATTTTGATTTAATTATAACTAATGATGATCCCATAACTGTCAGGGAGGCAGTAGATTTAGAGTATGGAAAAATCTGGAAGGAGGCCATGGTTGATGAAATGGCATCCTTGCAAAAAAATGAGGCATGGGATCTGGTGGAGTTGCCGGCTGGAAGGAAGCCCATCGGGAGAAAATGGGTGTTTAAGAAGAAGATGAATGTAGAAGGCAAGGTGGAGAAATACAAAGCTCGATTGGTAGCAAAAGGTTATTCCCAGGTGTTGGGAATTGATTTTGGTGATATTTTTTCTCCTGTTGCCAAAGTTACTTCTATTAGATTACTTTTATCTGTTGCTGCTGCATTTGATTTTGAGATAGAACAAATGGATGTGAAGACAAAATTTCTTCATGGGGATCTAGAAGAGGAGATCTACATGAAGCAACCTGAAGGCTTTATGGTGAAGGGTAAGAAAGAACTGGTATGCAGGTTGAAGAAGTCTCTGTATGGGTTAAAACAGTCACCAAGGATGTGGTATCAGAAATTTGATACCTATATACGGGGACTTGGCTTCACCAGAAGCAAGGAGGATCACTGTGTTTATTTTAAATTAATTGTTGACTGTGTTATTTATTTGGTCTTGTATGTGGATGATATGTTGTTGATTGGAAATGACAAAGAAATTATCCAAGATTTGAAAACCCAACTGTTCTCCAAATTCGACATGAAGGATATTGGTGTTGCAAACTATATTTTGGGCATGGAAATTAAGAGATATTGGGAGAATAGGAAGCTCTGGTTAAACCAGAGGAAGTATGTCGAGACTGTATTGCAGAGGTTCAATATGCAGGATAGTAAACCAGTGAATGTTCCTATTCCCGTAGGTGTAAAGATGTTTGTTGAACAGTGTCCCAAGACACAACAAGAAGAGGAGGATATGTCTCATGTTCCATATGCAAGTGAAGTGGGTAGCTTGATGTATGCAATGGTTTATACTAGACCAGACATTGCACATGTAGTGGTAGTCTTGAGCATGTTTATGTCAAACCCAAGGAAGGAGCATTGGACAACAATGAAGCGGGTTTTCAGATATTTGCATGGCACTAGTGATTATGTCTTGTGCTACCAGGGAAGACCAGGATTGGAAAGAGTTTTGGACATTCGTGGTTTTGTTGATGCAGACTGGGCTAGAGATATGGACCAAAGAAGATCTACAAGTGGGTATGTGTTTGGCCTATTTGGAGGTGCAGTCAATTGGATGAGTAAAAGACAGTCTGTAGTGGCTCTTTCAACTACAAAGGCAGAATACATGGCAGCCACTCATGAAAGCAAGCAAGCAGTTTGGTTGCAGAGATTGTGTTCAAGTATGGGGTTGGTGCAGCGAGCTATAAGGATATAGTGTGATAGCCAAAGTGCAATTTTCTTGGCTAAGAACCCTGCTTATCATTCAAAGACAAAGCACATTGATATTAAATATCACTTTGTGAGAGATATGGTTGAGGATAATAGGGTGTTGCTGGTAAATGTGGAAACTTTGAAGAATGTTGCAGATGCATTGACGAAGTTTGTGAGCACTTAGAAGTTCTCTCGGTCTAGAGAAAGAATGGGTGTTTTAGAGCTGGACTGATTATTAAGCTCTCTTATGGTCCCCTGCGGAAAGAAAACAACAAGTGGGAGAATGTTGGGTACGTGTTACATTCTTTTAAGGACTAGTCTCTGTATGTTGCCCTAAGGGGGTCATAGGGGGGTGGACCCACCCATGGTTTGTGCATGGGTTTTCACATGGTTTTGGGGACGATGGTTTTTGGCCCCTGGTATTTTGTATATCCGGTCAAGGGAACTACGGTTATGTTCTAATCCAGGGTTAATGGATTGGGGTTTATGTATGCTTCGGCATGTATATATATGTGTTGTAAGTATTGATTGATTGATTTATTTATTTTCTGAATTTTAATTAAATCTAAATAGGAAGAGAGATCATAAAAACAATTATTACTAAAATAAATAGTAAATTTTTTACTATGTAGGGTTTTGAGTGAATCACCATACCTTTAAAATTCTGATCTTCTAGATAGTTTTGTTGTTCCAAAGTAGTCTGTTGCTCCACAATGCTCCGAGTATGTCTCTTGAAAATTCCTCCCTTGAAATTTTGGGAAAAATAATGAAATTGTGAATAAATTCTTACTATTTATAAGATTTTATGAAATTAGATTTCGAAAAATAAATTCTTTATTTTATTTTCAATTTGAGAAAAAAATAAAACCGCACCTTTTACTGTTTATTTTTCAATTTGAAAAAAATAAAACCACACCTTTTTTTCTTAATTTTTCGGAACATCGATGTGTTTCGTAGTAAAAAACATGGACGTGTTTAAGAGTAATGCACATCAATTAAGATAACTTATTGGTGAGTTAATTTTTTTTAACACACTGATATGATAGAATTCCTTTTTATTTTTGAAATCTTGAAAACTGGTGTGATTATTATTTTAATGCATCGACGCAGTATTATTTAAACACATCATTGCAGTTAGTTTTACAAGAGCATTGATATGATTTAAAAGTTATATAAATTTTTATTTTCACATAAAATGGCATATTCATCTCAAATTATCCTTTAGGATGCATCTACATGAGTTACAGGAGTTCATAGTATACATTTTTGGCTTAAAGTCACCTTATTCTTGAAAAATGGTTTGAAAACTATATTGAAATTCAAATTGTGGTTATATGGTTCTTAAAATTAATTTTAGGTATGTAAACACAAATTTATTGTTGATTTTGCTCAAATGTAGGGAGAAATTCTCATAATATGAAATGGCTAATTCTTCAAAGTCCAACTTGTCCCATATTGTTCAAAGTCCTTCGCGGAGTTCTGCCTTTCCATCTCTAGTAATTTCAAATTTTATTTATATTTCGATTATCTAATTGATTTTTTAAATTAATTAATAATCCATGTCAATTTGAATAAAAATGTATCCAATTTTGTAGGATCCTAATTCATAATCGAGTTCAGATGCATAAAATATTCTACCAGTTCAAAAACGTCGGAAGCTCCTATCAGGAGAAAAATACCACAAATAATTGGTAGATGAAATGTGACAGCTGCTTTACCCTGCCAATTGTAACATGCCATCTTCCAGCTGCAATCCTGGGTCAACTATGGTAATAATTGTTTGGTATAATGTAATTTCAACAAACCAATTGCATTGTTCTTACTAATATCATTGATGTACTAATGTTCAATATTGTTTTAAATTAGGATTATAATGATGATGAGTGACCCACCTACAATCTTTTGGTGCACCCGAATTCAATGTCAAATCGAGCGAAGGGATCATTAAGAGAAAAATTCAAAGAGGAGGCATACAAAGAATGGTTGAATCAACCACCTATTCAATTCCCACTAAGTTCATGTTCACCAATTAGGAATGACTATAACAATAGTAGTTTTTCATCACAAGTTGGTCAAAGAGGAAATCAAATAGAGTTTGGTATGGATGATTACTTACGGGATACGAATTTCATGGAGACAATGTTTTTAGATGCATTATAGAATGATAAGCTAGGGATGATTCTCATATCACTGATACCTTTTTTGAAAGCCTGAAATCTTCTTCCACCACCCCTCTCTTTCGACCTAGCGACCGATCAAAGTATACCTATTTGGGGGAAACGTTGTTACTATACAACTTGAACGCAAAGTTTGGCATGTCAAATGCATGTTTCTTGGCAATATTGAGGTAATTGAAAATGATCAAGTCCCTTATATTTTGAGAAATATTGTCACACAATCAAAATTAAACATGGTTGATTTTATGAATGTTAAATATTGACAATGCACATGATTTATATTTCCCACCAATTGTAGCTTATTCAAATATAAGGTTCTTCCGAGTGATAATGTCTTGCCCGGTAGCTGCGAAAAGGCAAAGAAGTTGTTGAAAATGTTGGGTGTTGAGTACATATCATATCATGCATGTCCGAATGGTTGTATTCTATATAGAGGAGAATATACATACAAAAAGATATGTCTGAAATGTGGGCATGCCAGGTACAATAACTAAAAAAAGGGCAAATCAAATGCTCCTGCTCATAAGATATTGAGGAACATGCCTATAATCCGAAGAATTCAAAGGCTCTTTCGTTGCAAAGAATTAGCTATGTTGCAGGGATGGCACACCTCACACAAAATTGAGTCGGGAGTTTTGCAAATCCCAAAATATTACATAACCATGAATCATATAGAGGATACATGGCCCAAAAAATTCAAGGATGTAGTACAAAGCTACGACTCAGGAAATTTATGGATGGTGTCAATCCATATTCCCTCCAAAGCACCAACTATTATGTTTGACCTGTAGTAGTGATAACAATATCCCCTCATGGTTGTTCGTGAAGAATGAACATGTTATGTTGGCTCTCATGGTCTCTGGTAGAATACAAGTGAATAATATGGATGTCTACTTACAACCATTGGTAGATGAATTGAATGAATTATGGGATGGGATACATGTATATGATGTATCAATACCCATCGCAACAATTAGGATTTTTATGTTGTATGGCATATGTGCTTACACCACACATTATTATCCAAGCTTAGGAGTTTTCTATAGTAAATTACATGTTTATTTATTTTTTTATATACGTAACAATATTGTTTCACATATCAATTTAATTTTTTGTAATTTTTCTGATCTTCATGATTGCTATAGTGCCTTGTATATAAAAATTTCATAGGTCTTGTAAAAAAGGGGTATCATGGATGTAGATGTTGTGGACCTTCTCTGAAAGCTAGGTGGTCCAACCACCTACAAAATCCAGTGTATGACTGCTCCAAGGTATTCCTCCCACAAGAGCACCCTTACAGAAGAGCAACATTCGCTTTTAATGGTAAACCAGAGAGAACCCAAAGGCCTGTAATAATGACACCAACTGAATGGCTTAGAGCATATGAGAGAGAGAAGGATAAGGAGATTACAAAAATGTTTGATTCAAATTGGGAGCCTATGTTCGATGATCAAGGATTCTTTGACACCTATGTTGAGAAATTTCCCGTTGGGATGAAAAGGAATTTTGTCTTTTATGAGCTCCCATATTGGGAGCATCTTAAGATTTCCCACTTACTAGATCCCATGCATATATTAAAAAATGTTTCATATTCTTTATGGCGGTACATATCATTGAAATAAAATGACACACTGGCTGTTAGGAGAGATCTTACTTCTTCAAAAACTAAAAAGAAACATTGGCCAAAACAACAAAGTAGAGAAGAGGTTGGTCCCTCCTGGTCTTTCAAAGAAGGTGATGTCACATGGATTTTAAATAAAGATGATATTTCTTTGGAAAATGAAGTTATAATGGGCGTGAGGGTGCATTATTTATATGGGTCTTCACTATGACATTGCTTCATTGTGGAAGAGCATTTTTCAAGGTTGAAATCACATGACCATTAGAACCTTCTAAGAGTGTATATGTGAAAAACAGATTTTATTATTTGTTATTATTTTTATGCCATGAGATAAAATATAATTAATTTTTGTATGTGTTTACTTTGCAGTGTCATTATCCTTTGCTCGTGCATGGGTTTTTGAGCCATGAATCCCCCCAAGACCTACGACATGCCATATATAAATTATCTACATTTATACATTGGAGCACATCATGCTAAGTGAGAAAGATAATCAGGTTGATGACAACAAAGAGTGATATGTACTTGTGTCATTTCATCATTTATACTATTGTTGTATGTTTTTGTTTTCTTTATTTTGCTAATTGTATTTTTTTTATTCGTCTTCTTGGAATTTATATAAATGGTAAGATTCAAAAACATTTTTACATGTTTCTTTTCTAGTGGAAACTTTTTTACACTTAAAACTAAGTATTTCCAATTTTGTAACTTATAATTTAAAAATTAAAATTTTAACATATTTGTTTAATTTGGATTTTGTGATAATTTGGTTTTCAACTTAATTGTTTGTTAGTTTACATACTTTTATCATTGCTTTTGGAAATCAAGTAGTCTTTAAGTGTGAATTTTGGGAAAGTTTTATGGTTTATTTTCCGATCTAATTTGTCTATAATATGACATGGATTCATTGAAATCACAAGGTTGACAAGTGAACTCTTCACAATCGAAGTTCCACAAGGGTTTTTGAGGGTGTTGAATCCATATATGTATTAAAAAAACCAGTTTAAACAACACAAATCAACGTTGACAACAATTTTTTTCATTGGATTATGGTCAGAAATCTACTGAAAAATCCAAAGAGTCGAACTTAAAGACTACTCATTTGGAAACATTTAAATTATGGCCCCAATGTTGACTAAAATCACAATTAATGAAGTAATTTAAAATTTTGATAGCAGTCAACTTACGAAATAATGACAAAAACAACAAATATAGGAAGATTTGCATCCATAAATTTTTAGGGCCAATAAAATGCTTATGATTGGAGATCATAACTTTTTTATAATAACAATTTTTAGGTTAGAAGAGTCTATTCAAAAAGAGTAAATTGTACTATGGAAAATAACATTTATTCTTATGTAATTGTTTTTTGAAAATAAATTTAGTTAGTTAGAATGGATATGTATGAACTATCTATACAATAGGAAAATATTTATGGTAATTTTACAATTATAGTTTCAACCATATTAAACTTTGAAATTTTTATAAATATCTTTGCATTCTTTATGTAAAGTAAGTCTTTTTGCATGCATATATATATATAATTTTGATATAAGTTCACCAATATATTATCTATAATAAATATATATCATTTCATAAAAATAAACATCATGATGATAATCGTCTAACAAACATAAATATAATTCAAAATACACATTCAAATTCACTAACATCATCTAATTATATACACCTCTAGCACATATAAATGTCATTAGCTAACACCCAAATCTAATAATTGAACAAGACGTCATTATCGCAATCACATCTAACAATATCCTATGTTAATAGATCCCATGTTAATTATATTTTTTTTTATTCGTCTCGTTGACATTTTATATAATTAGTAAGATATTAAATTTAAATTTAAATTTAAATTGGTAAGAGTTGCTATAAATATTAAATTTAAATTACTTGAAACTCTCATAACTTTACTGATATATATATATATATAAAATCTAAATTAATTATAAAAAATTCTAACTTAAGTTTTTAAATTTTTACAATAGATTGAATTTTATAAATAAACTTAAAAGGTTATATATATATATATATATATATATATATATATATATATATATATATTTTAAATAAATATTATTGATAATAGTTTATTGATTGCATTTTCTTATTTATTAATTTAAACATTATAAATTAAAAAAAAAAATTGTTTGTTAAGTTGTTTGTGTTCCTCCAAGCTTGACTCACGGCTTGAGAAACCGCGATCCAGGGGCATCTAAGCCGTCAAAGTCACTTGGGGATCACACTCGGCCTGGGCCACACTAGCCCTAAGTTGACTGGATTTTAGCGTGTCTCCTCCCCCTAACACGGGAACAAAAACCTCTGCGAGGTTTGATCCTGGGTCGCCTTACTAACGAGACCCATCATCAACTGGCTGTGCTAGTGGGACTTGACTAAAAAAACAATTATAATTAAAATTAAAAAAACAAAAATTTAAAAAATAATTCATTTTTGATGATGTTTCATTCATAATTATTATTAATAAATAAACTTTAATTTATTAAATTTATAAAATCAAATTAATTGTAAAGTTATTTTAATAATCCAATATTTTATGAACATTTTTTTTTTTTAGTTGATTTTATAGACCAATCAATTATATATTTTAATTTTATTATAAATATTTTGAAAGTTTTATTTAATGATTACAAGTGGAAATATATGTTTTGAAAATTATTTGCAAATATTAATTAGGTATTGTCTAACTCTTGCGTTATAAGTATAGGTCGCAACTTTATGATTTCCACGCTTGACTATGACTAGAAAGGTAGTTTTGTTAAGAGGTTTGTGCAATTAAATTGTGTGTAAGATTGATTTTGTTTTGTAGTGACTATTTTTTGGACATGTTTTATAAACACTTCGTTTTATTTCTATGTTTTCTATAGACAGGGACTATGTTGCTCACATCCCTTGTTTGAATAAGAATTTAGTTAGAATGAATATGTATGAACTATCTATGCAATAGAACAATATTTACGTTAATTTTACAATTATAGTTTCAACCATATTAAACTTTGTAATTTATAAAAATTTCTTTGCATTTTTTATTTAAAGTAAGTCATTTTGCATGTAATTTCATGCATGAAATTTTGATATAATTTAGCCAATACATAATCTATAGTAAATATCATTTCATAAAAATAAACATTGTGATGATAACCATCTAAAAAACATAAACATCATCTAAAATACACTATCAAATTTGCTAACATCATTTAATTATATACACCTCTAGCACATATAAACGTCATTAGCTAGCACACAAACCTAATAATATAACAAGACATCATCATGATGATTACATCTAATAAAATAAAAGCATTTTCTAACATCATCACCACACACATCCTCAAATATACATCTCATATTATTAAATAAGTGATAGAACATACACATCTATCTGCAAGCACATTAAATGAACATATCTAACATGACCTAACAATATACACATCAACACCAACATACAAATTAAGTACATCAACATGAACCTAGAAAATGAAATATATATATATATATATAAACAAGTCAAATAACTGCTATAAAATATCTGATACAACAAGTCAAATAACTGCTATAAAATATCTGATACAACAATAATAGTGACAACATGGTCTGTAGCAGAAGATGATGGATGGTCAATTGCCTGATCAAGAGTCAAACTATGATATGGAGGAGGAGGTGGCTGGTCTCCTCTCTGAGGAGAAGCATGAGGGAATGGGTGATCATGAGGTGAATGGGGATGAAGAGCACTACTAGAAGAATCACCCACACCCTGATCATCGCCCGATGGGGTTGTATGTCTCGTGACTGTGTATTTGATGCATAACCAACCTCAGGAGGTGGAGTATTACCAGAAGGATCACCACCTCGATCATCATGATCCGATGGGGTAGTAATGGGTGAATATTGTGTATCTGCTGCATGTTAATCCCTCCTCAATGTCAGTATAAACCTGGTAGTTTTGACGATATCACACATAAGATTCATCATATTGCATGGAAAGTCTGTCCATAGCTCAAGAAGCCTAGGATCTGCCCTGACATCCTGAGTCATCGCAGGGCAAACTCCCGCCTCAACCAAAATTCTAGAGAGTTGGTTTCCCAACTCCATCCTGAATCTAATATCCAGCCTATGGCACGACCGCATGCCTGCGGGTATCTATATCCAATCAAGACGCCCCTCACCCTCCACGACCTCGACCATCTCTGCATCTGCATTTTGTGGGGGAGGAGGCATGTTCCCAATGAATGCGCCAACGTCTACAAAATATATAGTACACAACAATAATTAGACAATTTCATTTAACAATTTAATAAAACAAGTTAAATAAAGTGTTAGAATAATTTTTATTCTAATTATTTAAGATATTAAAATGAAACTAGATTAATTTAAAGAAAACACTAATATTACCTCTATCATCTGCTAGCTCATCCTGCGTGAAGAGGATGCTGGGACATTGTTGCCAATCCATCCCCGCATAAGGACACGACACCAATATGAACATGTGGTCAACCTCACTTGCCAGTAGCCCTAGTGCCTCAGCAGAAATCCTAGATGGATACTCCGGTTGGCCCCTCTTAGGAATCATCTCGCTCCACATGTGCATCCACATATTAGTCATTGGCTTAGGAGGGTGATGGTAAAAAGTAGGCTTCATCTCCAGAAGCCTCTCCAAAAATAAACAAAACAACTCTAAAGCAGAAGGGAAATTCGCCCTACCATGTATCATAGCACAACATTTATCTAAAGCTATACAAAAATATTGCAAAAAAATGATAGACCATCTGATATATCGCGACCTCTACACCAAATAATAAACATAAAATAAAAGAGGGGAACTAATGCGCTGCCCATCACTAGTTGAGTGTGCAATTATACTCACTAATAGTGAGAGGCGCTTAACCTCATCTACACCAAAAGAAGCAATCCATAGTTGTCCATTAGACACTCAAAAATCTGTTGGAGAAAATACATGATCCCCAACATATCTCTGAGAGTAGACAAGTTAAATCTATACTGCAACACCATGGGGGACATCAAGGAACTAGGGAAAATCCTCCCCTATCCTGGATAGGCTAGTGATAAATTAAATGTCTTCTTCAGTGGGCTCATACCACATGTCAGGACTGATACATAAATCTTGTCGGTGGACATCCTACCAACGAATAAGTTCTTCCCATAACCCAGATTGCCACTTCATGGATGTAGCCTCCTCATAGTACTTAAGGAGACCTACATTCCTCAAGAGGCCTTGGGTCGCTACAGTAATACGGTTGGGGTACAAATCCATCTCCCTCTCTCATGCCTCCCCGTCTCGTACCATATTGCACTGGTAAACTCTTTGCTATTTTTGTTGTTGCTTTTCTCTCCTCTGATGTCTGTGTATGATTGACATATAAAATACACCAACCTCATACATAAAACATATATTTTTTAATTAAGTGAAAGATGGGTTTATAAATACAAACATATAATTTTCAATTAAAAAAAAATTCAACCTTGGTGCTCCCAAAAAACAGGAATGCATCAGACACAGAGCGCTAAAAAAACAGGAATGCACAGAAAATGGTGCGTAAATCGACTTAACACACTGCTTTCACTTCGCATAAATACATAAAATTAGTTATTTATTATTTTTCAATGTGGCATGTCAACATAAAATTTCACACCAGTGCATTAGTTTTACGTTGACTTACCGCACCAGAATGTTTGTGTTAACGAACACACCAAGCTATAATATTTTAATACTAAGTGGTGCATTTGGAAAAACTAAACTTATCGGGAAGTTACTTTTACCAGACGCACCTTTGTAAAAATTATAATGTTTAAAGTGGTGGGTCGGGGAACTTCACAACCCGATGCGTTTCCATCTACCAAATGCACCAAACCATTAACAATGCATTAACATTACACACCGACTTGCGGTGCACCGTGAACAGTGAGAGTTGAATGTATCAAATGCATCACACATTTTTTTTTTAACAAAAATTTGTATATTTTTACTTAACATTAAATTCTACCACTCTAAAAAAATAAGTTAGGGAAAAACATAAACATTACCTAGAAGTTTGCTCGTCGGGGAGGCAGTGTTGCCACATAAACGAAAAAAAACAAATTTGACCACCATTTGACAAAATTTGAAAGACACATAGTGAAAAATGGATGGAAGGATGACAAGCAAGGGAAGCACCAATGGCAGGGCGTTTCAAAAAGGCAAAATTTGCGCCTGTGCTTGAGAGCTGTAAAACACTGCAAATGGTAAAAATTAATTTTACGGCCAGTAATTAAAAAAAAAAAAAACCCTGTTTCGATGTGCTCAAGTAACAGATGCACTGATGCAGATTATTTACGAAGCACACCACGATTTTTTAAATTAAAAACCCTACCGCAGTGCACCATGTTATTTACGCACCGGGGCGTGTCAAAACAGTAACAACACCAGCTTTTCATGGGAGTATAGCACCGAAATGGTGAAAATTAATTTTACGACCAACATATATATATATATATATATATATATATATATACCACAGTGCACCATGTTATTTACACCTTTGGGGCATGTCAAAGCAAATGTAACACGATTCTTCATGGGAGTATAGTCTTAAATGGTGAAAATTAATTTACGACCAAACATATATATATATATATATATATATATATATATATATATAACCTTTGTACAGTGCTATCAAGTAGTAGACTCATCGGTGCTCCGGTTTCACCTCACGTATCATTATTTTTAAATTAAAAACCCTACAATAGTGCACTATGTTATATATGCATCGAGGCATTTTGAAAAGGTCAAAGCACCGACACTTTATGGGAGTAGATCACGGGAATGGTGAAAATGAATTTTACGACCGACATTCTTTTAAATTTACACTAGTCCGGTGCTATCGAGTAGTATATGCATCTGTGCTCCAGAGTTATTGAACGCAACATTATTTTTTATTTTTAAAAAAATAACCCTTTAACGGTGCACCATTGCCTATTAAGCACTAGGACGTACAATTCTATTAATGGCACCAATGCTTATTATATGAGTAGTGAAAAGATGTTTTTTAAATTAAAAACCTTACCCCGGTGCACCATGTTTTTACACACTGGGGCTTTCGTAAAGAGGAAAAGCACTGATGCTTTATGTGAGTATAACATCGAAATGGTGAAAATGATTTTTACAACTAGATTTTTTAAAAAATTTAACCCTTTTCTGGTGTTATCGAATAGTATACACACTGTTGTGCCTTATATACATAGGGCACCATTGTTTTTATTTGTATAGAAAATAACCCTGCAACGATGCACCATTTTATATTAAGCACCAAGGCTTTAGTTCATTTAACGACACTAGTGTGTTTAATATAATTAGCGCACCACCATTTTTAAATTAAAAATCCCACAACTGTGCACATATTGTTTATGCAGGAGGGCGTTCTTATACGGGTTTAGCATTGGGGCGTCGTGAGAGTATATCATTGGATTGGGAAAAATGATTTTTACGACCAATTTTTAAAAAAATTTAACCCTTTTTTGGTGATATCGAGTAGTATATGAACTAGTGCACATTATGTACTTAGTGCACAATTATTTTTATTTTTATTTTTATAAAAAATAACTCTGCCATGGTGCAGCATATGCTATTAAGCATCGGTGCGTACGGGTACAGTAACACACTTATGCATTAATGTATTATAGAGGTACTATTAAGAAACATCTGCCCGCCCAACTTTTCTAGTGACATCCACTACAAGCATGCATCCCATCCTAAACACATATATTCTCTTCCAATTTCAAACTAATATGTTACTCTAGAGAAGAAAAACAATTACCATTCAAGTTCTTTCTAAGTAGTTTGTGTCATTATATATCACCTAGTCTAGATTCATGCTAAATAATTCTTTTGTTAGGGTATTTGATTTTGGAGGGATTGATAACACCTTCATTTCCTCGAATCAAAACCTTTCACTTCCCTAAGGTCCTTCACATAAGACATACTTGATAATAATGCACTAAGAGAGTTACAATATGTAAGATGCATTCATGTTTTCCTCACTAAAAAATTAAAGAGGATAAACATACTCAATGACATATCTAAGAATATGGTCTTCATTTTATTTCCTTAACCCTTCCTTTATCTATTATCAACATTGGATTCATCACCACCCCCCACCCTCCCCCCTCCCCCCCCCCCCATTTTTTTTAAAGAATGAGTAGGGACTTGTATTAATCAAGACTGGTTTATGGGCGAAAACCCATACAATATTTTTTTACCGACAATGGAAAGTTTCAAGAATCCATACAAAATTGGTGCTAGCTTTTGAGCTACATATTCTTCTTATAATAATGAAATTTCTTCCTATAATTCGATAAAAGGACATGAGAAGTAAGAGATATTTATAGGGAATCATGAAACTTCAAAGGCGATAAATAAAAAACAAAATGATCTGACAGTGTACCAAACCATCAACAACTTCCATAACCCAGGGGATCAATCCTCCTTGAACGACACTGCTTTTTTCTTTCCAATTGTGACTCTAGAAACATTGCCTGACATGATAGGATGAGAATCGATGGCCACAAGATCCTCCATGTGTGCAATCAAAGTGCTAAGGGAGAGAACGTCCTCATGCAGACCACTCAATGAAAACTCTAGAATACTGAGGTGATGAAGAAACTTGGCTTCTAACAGAAGGATGGAAGATTATATTTTCCTTTCGGCCATTCCATCCTGTTGTTGCTTGGCGACCTATAATGCTTCCATAGAATCTAGAAACCTATCTAACAAAAAAAAAACTTCCAGACTCTTTAAATTTGACAAAGGATGTTCCATTTCATAATAAAACCACTGAACACGGCTGGCTATTGAAACAACAAACTTGATATTCTCTTCAAGACCAACAAGGAAAGGATTCACATGTAAATAAATAAAGACCATGTACTCCTTTAAAGTACCATGATTGTGATCTTTCCACGAGCCAAGCTGAATCAAAATTTCCATAATTGATCCAAAAATCCCTGAGAGGATAGAGAAGTGACTATTGAGAGGGAGTGGAGGATGACAAAATTAAAACCAACTTATTGCTCGATGCATGAAGATCCATGACAATGACAGACTCCATCTGCTCCCACCTTAAGTGACATAAATGCTTATCCCACATTGAATGGAGAAGAGGGTGGAGGAGATGGCACTTAATAGAAATCGAAGGACACCTAGAGAGACTCTTTATGGACCAAAAATGAGAAATAAGAGGACGTCTAATATTAATTTCATTATTCTCAATATATGAGCTAGGGAATGGACAACATTGATGTGAGGAGATCCATCCCCAACACAATTCAAATTTCTTGTCATTTCAAAATTGATTAAAAGGCTAGAAGAAGTTCGTGACATGGCTAAGGGATTGGGGAGATTTAAAAAATTCCATTATCCATCTCTATTCGACCTTGCTCCATAGTTGAACCTTTTTTTTCCATGGAGTCTGCCACTGTATTTAGATGTCTATAAATGCGAAAAAAAATTCAAACTCTTGTTGAAATTTGAAAATCCAGTCCTAAATTTCATTACCAAATTAATGAAGATAATTCATATTTTGACTTTGATCAAGTTGGCCTCATAAAGGACAAGTTGACCCCACATGTGAAAAGCCAGCTCATGAAACTCATATAAATAGAAATTTTTTGAACCTGATTTGGACACACATCATATCATCACATCTGATCTGAAATAGCAAGAGAGTGAATTCACGTGTGCAAAGGAATCTTAAGGAGAATCATATATGAGTTGACCAACATTTCTTCTATGTATGAATTTTGTTGACTTGGGCTATGTTAGTGTCAGTATTTGCATCCTCCCATCAGTGATCAAATATACTCTTTTCATATTCATTTTAGGGGTCCCACTCAGAATTTTTTTATCATTCCATTAGGTCATTCAAAAAATTGATTTACTGATGGTAGCTCTAGTCATAAAACCTCTCTCTCCCTCAAAATTTCACATTTTCTGACCCAACTTCATGTCTTGCTGAGCATAAAACAATCTTAAAGCTCATTTCATTATGACATTATGTTAGTCAAAGTCAACCATGGAGTCAAATCATCCAAGGTCCCATTAGGTAAATTAGGTTTCATTTTTCAAGGTTCATAAATATTCCATTTCATCTCAATAAGGTTAGCAAAGGTGTGAGTGACCTAAATAAAAATTTCTCATTTATCCGCAGAGATTTATCAGCATGTAAATATCATTTTTAAAGTTGTAATTTTTGTTTTAGAGTATGGTTTTTATACCAAAATGTAATTTTATTCAAAACAGAGATGTAATTTATTTTTTAATTTGTATGTAATTTTATGCTAATAATATATAATAATTTTTGTGCCTAGCTGCAAAATATAATCACACATGCCAAACTGAAAAAGAAAAGTGCCAAACTCTAGCAACATCATCCTGCAAAGAAGAAAAAATCAAAGGAAAAGGGTAATCAACAATGTTTTCAAAAAAGGTGAAATGAACATTAGAAAAGTGGGGGTTTTTATCCAAATTTAAATTCACTTAAGTATTTATGACTCCTTGACATCATTTAAAATTCATTTTCCTCCTCCAAACACCAAGAAAGCACTCTAACACAACAAATTTTCGAGTTTCTGGGCGAAATTGGTGAAGAAAACTGAGCGAGGGCGCAAATACTCTGTCGAGGGCGCAAATGTTTAGTTGATGGCACAAAAATTCAAGTGAGGGCACAAATGCTTGACATATGGCACAAATGAACAGAAAGCCCTAGAAATGTGTTTCAGTGGAAAAAAAATCATCTTCAAATCTCCTTCAGTCTACTCATCGACCTCCAAGTAAATCAGTAAAAGCTCATGCCATTTAAAAGAATTTTCACAAAGTTTATGTGTTGAAGTGTTGTCAAAATTGAGGTTTAAATTTGGTGTTTGAATTGGTAAAAAACCCTAGTATCCCATTACACTTGCGATAACTCCCAAATTTCACTCCCTTACCCTTTGCATCCTTCCCACACTTAAAAAAAACCCATTCCCAAACCCACGATTTTCAAAACCCTAAGCCCTAGGTGTTACATCTACCTAGGCTCCCAATTCCCAAATCCCTATCCTAAATCTCATCATATTACTACTACCTATTCCCTCCCCCATTTCACACATCCTTAGCAAACATCTCCCTCATTTCCCTTTCCTATTCCCCATTCCCAAAAACATATTTCACACCACCTACTTCCCTAGGGTTTTGAAAAAAACACCATGGTAAAAGAGGAAGAAAACACATCATTCAGTGAAGGAGAGGAAACATAGGAGAGGAGGCCACATAAAGGTGGAAGAGTACTTAAAATTGAACCTGCTAGCACTAGGGAACTCTTGGCTTCTCCATTGAAAGTGAAATGCTTCAAACATCTTGGCTGTTATGATTTATGTGAGAAAATTCAAAGGGTTAAACACCACCCCATGCTAACCAGAATTTTCATATCAGGACTCCATTACAAATAAGTTACCTTAGCTTGGGTCACCTTTACTATATCAACTACTATTATTTCAGCTAGTACAGGGATCCCAAATGTCTGGGAGAAGTGGTTCAAGAAAGGTAATTTGAAGAAACATAACTTTGACTTCTTCTTAAAACCAAGACACCAAAATCAGACAAAGAGGTTCTTTCCTTTTTCTCACCTTCTGGGAAGATATGCACCAATGATGAAGATAATCATGAAATATTTTTCATGTGAAGGTAGATTTTCAAGGCTCTGTTCCTATCACATCCAGATTTTAATGAATTTCACTAGGGTAAGGATGCTTAACATACCCTACTATCTTTTCCGGAGTATAGATGAGATGACATACATTTCCCAGAAAAAGGAGTATGAAAAGAAAATGAAAATATTATTCTGTCATCCCATCATTAAAATCATAGTCCTCCACCATCTCAATCAACTAGACATTGCATGGATCACCTTCATAGCTAATGATATTTTAAATGAGTCATCCACTCAGCATGCAAAAAATTTCCCTTCATCATCCCAGACATCCACTTCCATCCCTCCATCTCAGCCCATAGCACATTCATCATCATCACATCAGTCCCCTTCACCTCCTTCATCTTTATCTCATCATGAAATTGGGTCACCTAGCAGGATTGAGGACATTGAGCCTAAGTGGGCTAGTATGGTTGAGGTTGAGCCATTTCCAAAAGCCTACCAGAGAGGCCACATGCATGTATTTTCTCAACATAGAGTAGAAGGGGAAATTACTTCTTCTACAACAACAAAGCAGGTGGAAAAAGGAAAAGAAAAGGTGATTGAGATACTCAATCATGATGAGGAGGATCTTCATGAAAAAGAACAAGAATTTCAGCTTGTTGAACTAGAAGAGGATGAAAATGGAAAAATTACTAATGTTGCTATCAAAGGAAAGGATGTCAATATTAAGGAGATTCAAACTAATCTTGACAGGGCTAGATATGTCATACACTTTCTTGAGCAGGAGAATGAGAAATTGAAAACTAAACAGGTCATTGATGAGGTCAAGTATGTGACTGCTCAAAGGGAGGCTGAAAAGGCCAAAGCCATGCTATATGGAACACTTGAAAATTATGGCTTACTTGATGAAAATGAGGAACAAGTACCAAGACAAAGACCTATAACTAGAGGGCTGAAAAGAGCTCTAGCTCTAGAGAGACAAAGGGAGGCTGGGCTTGCTGATCAGGTAACCCTAAATGAGCAACTTGCTATAGTGATCAGTGAAAACAGGGAACCATGGATTGATAGAGCCAATCAACACTTGGAGAATCTTCTAGCAAAATCTAACAAAGACAATGACCTATTGAGGAGGAAAGTCAAACACCATGCCCTAAAGGAAAAAATTGCAATGGCCAAACTCAAAAGAGCCAATGCAAAAATTGATGATTTGACCATGGAAGAGAAGAAGAAATTGGACATTCTTGCTGAGGCTTCGCTGTAAGCTTAGACACATAATCATCAACTATTCTTCAAATTTTGAGGCATTTTCAATTTTTTTTTTCAAAATCTGGGATTTTCTAAGTTTTTTTGGATAGACATTTAGCAGAAAATTGGTCATTTTGCAACGCCCTAGGCGCTACACAAATGATTGGGGCACTTTTTGAGGGAAAGAAAGCTACCATTGGATTCCTAAAGACATAAGAATTCTAGAAAACCATGTTTCCATCCTTGTTTTGCAGTTTTGATAGGTGAAAATCTTAAAAAACTACCAAAAAATGACCTTTATGCCCCTGTTTTGATCTAGGTGCTGCACAAATACCAGTCTTGTGGGAATGAATTTTTGAGGAGAAAAATGACCTTCATTTTCAAAACTTGAGGCATATTAAAAAACAGGACTAGACAAACTTTCCAACAAGCCATCTTGGGCCTGATTTGGACACTTGTAGGTTAGCCAAAAGTGGCCCTGAACATGGAGGGAGAAAATGACACTGCCAGGGTGCAAATGACAAAGGGAGGGTGCAAATGACAATTTTGTTGTTTTTTTTGGAAATTCTCTGAAATTTTGAGTCTTCTTCAGAAAATCATGTTTCTACCTATGTAATTTATGATGGTAATTGTAATTATGCTTGGGATTAGTTACCTAGGGGTAGATTCATTGGGTAAAATTTGTCATTAAGTCAAAATGAATAAGTTTGAATGTAATTAGGAATGAGTCACTTGGACCATCCTATACTACAGCTTTCAGTTCAGTATTTTGTGGATCTCTTCCTCACCTCATGGATTTGACCCATGAGGATGAGTGAATGTGGTTTTGATGTCTATTTAGTCTCTGTATTCACTCTTAGCAAGGGTTGGAATCAGTTGGTGTGTTTGCTTATTGATCAAGGAACTATTGTACTTAGTTTGGCCAGCTAATAAAGAGGAGTTGCAACTATTTTTTGGGATACATGTGGTATGATGTTTATCATTTTTTTCCTTTAGTTTCATATGTTAGAATGTGTTGTATTCATGTTCATTCCATCTCTATTGTATGACTTCTTCCAAGTTGATAAGCAGAACACATGCTTGCTCATGCTTTGTTTTGGGAAAGATTTCATAATTTGTCCATTTTCCTTTGTTTAGGAAGAATACATCTCCCATGTTCTTCCTATATTCTCATAAGTCCTAAAACCATCTCATTGCAATCATATTTAAAGTGATAAGCCTTATGCACACCTTTCCCCATTGATCTATGCAACCCTATCTCATTTTCCCTGACCTAGCTTCCTTGACCTAATTTCTTCATCCAGTGAAACCAAAACCAATCAAAAGAAAACAAACCTTCTGCATTTAATAGCTAGCCTAAAACCTTTCGTGCAGCCCTCTTGGCTGTGATTTTTTTGGAGAGAGCCCTCTCCAAATTGGTAGATCTAGATACCAAGTTAAAATGTTGGTTTGTGGTTACCTCCGTTGGGATTCCTTCTTCAGCCTTGGGAATCTGGCGGAGTGCTAACATTTCGACACCATTGTCGGGGACAAAAGGACAAGATCTTCCCTGGGAAAGAACATAAAAGTTTATATCTAATTTTTGATGGTGAACATTGGTCAGATGCATATGAAGGCTGAACCATTCACCTGGCAACTCCAACTTGATGTAAAGACTCGACTGGAGGATCGACCTTGCCGACAGGAAAAGGGAAGAATCTCACACAAAGGTCATGTATTGAAAATGGAATTGCATTCGAGATGTAATATGATTTCTTCTAAATTACTTCTTTTCTTTTCCTGAAACTATCCTGAAAGTTTTTCAGAGTTTGTTGTATGAAAAATATGATCAAAGTCCTGATTCCGCCTATTTGAAGAGTGTAAATACCAAGTTTCCCTTTGATTTCAATCAATATCAAGAAATATTACCTGAAAATTGTGCATATCCTTTTCAAGCTGATGAACCTCAAGAGATCAAGAATAATTCTATAGCTTCTGTACATACTCCTACACCTTGTAAAATTCTAGATAGATACAAACCACTCATCTTACCTCTTATACTCCATGATTTCCCTGAAAATTATTACAAATATCTTCGCAGCTTTGATGGAGAATATGGTATCATCACTCCTGAGAAACGCATTCAGATTTTTGAAAAATTTCTCGACCTTTTTGAGGTTGATGAAGATGTTGTTAGTATCAGGATATTCGCTCTATATTTGCAAGGCGAAACCAAGGAATGGTTCAAAAACTTTCCAGTTGCAAGTATTTTTGATTTCCATCAGTTTGTGAAAATATTTCTTGATAAATGGGTGATCAAGAGGAATCCTTTTTTAATTTAAGAAGAATATGATAATTTGAAAAAGCAACCAGGAGAAACAGTGCAAAATTTTCCAGTTAGATTCAATGAAGTATACCATTCAATCCCTGCTGATATAAAACCGCCTCTTGTTTCAACCCTCTTACACTACTCGGATGCCTTTGATTCGGAAATGGAATTTCGATTGAGAGAAAGGGACCTTACAACACTCGAAAAAATGAAGGACAATACAATAGCTATAGAAGCTAATTTTATGATCAAAAGGTTAAATTTGAAAGCAGAAGAAAGGGAAAACAAAGAGAAAGAATGCTTGACATCTTCAAAAGTGAAGCTTGACATTTTGGTAAGTACAATAGAGGAAACGATGCAAAATATGATCATGAGAGATGAAATTGGTGTTCAAGATGATCATGTCTCACTGATTGAAGAAAAAAAAGTTGTCGATCTGAAACATTTTCCTTCCTATCCCAGTTGTCATAGATCTGATAATGATTACTTTATGTATGCATTAAGGGACAATAAAAAAATAAGTTTTATAGATAATGTTGCAGAGGAGAGATCTGTAGATTCAATATGCATGCTTAATGACGTTACTCATTTTAATGATTTACCCAAGAATGATAAATATGATGATGATTACATTGTCAAAATCGAGGCTGACTCTTCAAGTCAATCATCAACATGTTTTCAACATTTTAAAGTAGACAGTCAGCTCACACATGTGGTTTATGGTAGTGAGGAGGAAAGTGTAGAAAATTTGGAAGTCAGTGAAGAATCTTTGCCTCTTTTTTTTACTTCATTTTAGTTCATCATAGATAACTTTCATGCAATCAAAAATTAATGGTCATTAAGTTTTGATCTTGACAATCAAGAGGATAATGAAATTCTTGATCAGAGCTCCTTACCCTTGTGTTTCTCCTCATTTGTAAAAATAAGAGAAAACTAAAAGCAAGTAGATAAGCGAGTGGTTAATGCTATAAATGATAAACATTATCTTGAATTGGTCGAGGAAATCATTTTCGACATATAATCCTCCTTAGCTCTAGATTTGCAGCCACCGAGTCCCATTGACTTTCAAATTGCAGATGAAGGCTTGGAAGTATAAAAACATGATAAAATGATCCAAGATGATTCTGTACCATTATGTTTTGAAAATTTTCATTTTTTAAAGGAAAAATTTCATAATGTCTCTAAAGCAAAGGATGAGCATCACGTAAAAAGTCATGCAATCTCATTAGAACCAATGGAAAATAGGTTGCAACAGTCTTTTCAAGTTTTTCATGAACCTATAGCTTATGTGTTGGATAATATCTACAGTAAAAGTCTTTCTCCATTACCTCACTGTGAGCCTGAAAAGAGTGTTGATATAAACTTGATTTGACAACTGACTTCATTGTATTGTTCAACATGAGTCTCATTACAAACCTCATCCGAACATTTACAGTCATATCAGGAGAGTAATGATGAAGATTTTTGTTTTGTTGTTGATCATCTAGAAAAATTGGTTATTCATGAGTTTCAGGATCCTTTTGTCAACTTGCTGTAGTTATCAAGGGAAAAAAGGACGAATGTTGGGAAAATTTTAAAATCAAGGTACGAAGACTACCTAGAGTAGAGCAGTAATTATTTAGATGGGCTGGAAATTAATATGTATTCCTATGAAGATCCTTTTGCAACATTCTTGAGGTCATCTGGTGGGCTCTTTCTTTGCAATTTCATCAAGATTCAATCTATTGAGAAGATTTCATGGGAGTTGCCTTTCAGTAGTTCTCTCTTCTTGCTCATAAGCAAGCACTTGAAAATAATTCAACTAACAGCCATAATTCTTATATGGTTGCATTGGATTTTCTATTTTACTTGATCAGATGATGAATGGATTAGTTAGAGTAGGTGTGTTAAATGAGCTCAATTCTAAGAATTTTTTTTTTGTTTGTTTTCTGTCAATTTCAGTTTTTTTTTGAGTCAGTCTTGAGTCGGTTTATTAAGTCAAAGTTTTCAGTATTCAGTTAGTCTTTAGCTTTTGACTCCATGCCCAATGGATTGACACTTGGTCTACAGTGTTCTTGACACCTCCAAGTTGCTACCATCCCCAGCTAGAGCTGATGTTAGTGTCAGTATTATCATCCTGCCATCAATGATCAAAATATACTCTTTTCATATTCATTTTAGGGGTCCCATTTAGAAATTTTTTATCATTCCATTAGGTCATGAAAAAAATTGATTCATTGATGGTAGCTCTAGTCATAAAACCTCACTCTCCCTCAAAATTTCACATTTGCTGATCCACCTTCATGTCTTTATGAGCATAAAACAATGTTAAAGCTCATTTCATTATGACATTATGTCAGTCAAAGTCAAACATGGAGTCAAATCATCCAAGGTCCCATTAGGTAATTTGAGTTTCATTTTTCAAGGTTCGTAAATATGCCATTTCATCTCAATAAGGTCAGAAAATGTGTGAGAGTGACTAAAATAAAACTTTCTCAATTATTTGCAGAGGATTTATCAGCATGTAAATATCATTTTTAAAGTTGTAATTTTGGTTTTAGAGTACATTTTTTATACCAAAATGTAATTTTATTCAAAACATAGATGTATTTTTTTTTAATGTAATTTTATAATCATAATATGTAATAATTTCTAACCCTAGATTTGAACTCAAATCACACATGCCAAACTGAAAAAGAAAAGTGCCAAACTCCAGCAACATCATCCTGCAAAGAAGAAAAAATGTTTTCAAAAAAGGTGAAATGAACATTAGAAAAGTGGGGTTTTTTAATCCAAATTTAAATTCACTTAAGTATTTATGACTCCTTGACATAATTTCAAATTCATTTGCCTCCTCCAAACACCAATTAAGCACTCTAACAGAGCAAACTTTTGAGTTTCTGGGCGAAATTGGTGAAGAAAACGAAGGGAGGGAGAAAATGCATAGTCGAGGGCGCAAATACTCTGTTGAGGGCGAAAATGTTTAGTTGATGGCACAAACACTCAGGTGAGGGCGCAAATGATTGACAGATGGTGTAAATGACCAACAAGCCCTAGAAATGTGGTTCAGTGGAAAAACATCATGTTCAAAGCTCCTTCAGTCTATGCATCGACCTCCAAGTAAATCCGTAAGATCTCATGCCATTTAAAACCATTTTCAAAAAGTTTATGTGTTGAAGTGTTGTCCAAATTGAGGTTTAAATTTGGTGTTTGAATTGGTAAAAAAACCTAGTATCCCATTACACTAATGAAAACTCACAAATTCCACTCCCTTACCCTTTGCATCCTTCCCACACTTAAAAAAACCCATTCCCAAACCCCTGATTTGCAAAATCCTTTTTTTCTAAATATTTCTCCCAAAACCCTAAGCCCTAGGTGTTACATTTACCTAGGCTCCCAATTCCCAAATCCCTATCCTAAATCTTAACATATTACTACTCCCTATCCCCTCCCCCATTTCACACATCCTTAGCAAACATATCCCTCATTTTCATTTTCCATTCCCCATTCCCAAAAACATATTTCACACCACCCACTTCCCTAGGGTTTTGAAAAAAACACCATGGCAGAAGAGGAAGAAAAAACATCATTTAGTGAAGGAGAGGAAACAGAGGAGAGGAGGCCACATAAAGGTGGAAGAGTACTTATACTTGAACCTGCCACCAGTAGGGAACTCTTGGCTTCTCCATTGAAAGTGACATGCTTCAAAAATGTTGGTTGTTATGATTTTTGTGAGAAAATTTAGAGGGTTAAACACCACCCCATCCTAACCAAACTTTTCATCTCAAGACTCCATGACAACTAAGTTACTTTAGCTGGGGTCACCTTTACTATATCAACTACTATTATTTTAGCTGCTACAGGAATCCAAAATGTTGGGGAGAAGTGGTTCAAGAAAGGTAATTTGAAGAAACATAACTTTGACTTCTTCTTAAAACCAAGACACCAAAATCATACAAAGAGGTTATTTCCCTTTTTTCACCTTCTGGACAGATATTCATCAATGATGAAGATAATCATGAAATATTTTTCACATGAGGGTAGATTTTCAAGGCTCTATTCCTATCACAATCGGATTTTAATGCATTTCACTAGGGTAAGTATGCTTAACATACCCTAATATCTTTTCCAGAGTATAGAGAAGATGGCATACATTTCCCATAAAAAGGAGTATGAAAAGAAAATGAAAATATTATTCCATCATTCCCTCATTAAAATCATAGTCCTCCACCATCTCAATCAACTAAAAATTGCATGGAGCACCTTCATAGCTAATGATATTTTCAATGAGTCATCCACTCAACATGAAAAAAATGTCCCTTCATCATCCTAGACATCCACTTCCATCCCTTCATCTCAGCACATAGCACATTCATCATCATAATATTAGTGCCCTTCACCTCCTTCATCTCCATATCATCATGACATTGGGTCACCTAGCAGGATTGAGGACATTGAGCCTAAGTGGGCTAGTATGGTTGAGGTTGAGCCATTGCCAAAAACCTATCAGAGAGGTCACATGCATGTGATTTCTCCACATAGAGTGGAAGGGGCCATGCCTTATTCTACAAAATCAAAGTAGGTGGACAAAGGAAAAGAAAATGTGATTGAGGCAGTCAGTCACGATGAGAAGGATCTTCATGAAAAAGAACAAGAATTTTAGCTTGTTGACCTAGAAGAGGATGAAAATGAAAAAATCATTAATGCTGCTATCAAAGGAAAGGATGTCAAGATTAAGGAGCTTCAAACTAATATTGACAGGGCTAGATATGTCATACGCTTCCTTGAGCAGGAGAATGAGAAATTGAAAACTAAACAGGTCATTGATGTGGTCAAGTATGTCACTGCTCAAAGGGAGGCTGAAAAGGCCAAAGCCATGCTAGATGAAACACTTGGAAATTATGGCGTACTTGATGAAAATGAGGAACAAGTACAAAGACAAAGACTTAGAACTAGAGGGATGAAAAGAGCTCTAGCTCTAGAGAGACAAAGGGAGGCTGAGCTTGTTGATCAGGTAACCCTAAATGAGCAGCTTGCTATAGTGATCAATGAAAACAGGGAACCATGGCTTGATAGAGCCATTCATAACTTGGAGAATATTGTAGAAAAATTTAACAAAGACAATGACCTATCGAGGAGGAAAGTCAAACACCTTTCCCTAAAGGAAAAAATTGCAATGGCCAAGCTCAAAAGAGCCAATGCAAAAATTGATGATTTGACCATGGAAGAGAAGAATAAATTGAAAATTCTTGGTGAGGCTTCCCTCCAATATTAGACACATCATCATCAGCTATTCTACAAATTTTGAGGCATTTTCAAACTTTTTTGTAAAATCTGGGATTTTCTGAGTTTTTTTGGATAGACATTTAGGAGAAAATTGGCCATTTGTGCAACGCCCTAGGTGTGACTCAAATGATTGGGGAAATTTTTGAGGGAAAGAAAGCTACCATTGGATTCCTAAAGACATAAGAATTCCATAAAACCATGTTTCCAGCCTTGGTTTTCAGTTTTGATAGGTGAAAAGCTCAAAAAACTACCAAAAAATGACCTTTTTGCCCCTATTTTGACCTAGGCTCTGTGCAAATACCAGTATTGGAAGAATGGATTTCTGAGGGGGAAAATTACCTTCATTTTCAGAACTTGAGGCATATTCAGAAAGAGGATTGGACAGGCTTTGCAATAATAAATCTTAGGCCTGATTTGGACACCTGTGGGTTAGCCAAAAGTGGACCTGAACATGGAGGGCGCAAATTACACTACTAGAGCGCAAATGACAAAGAGAAGGCGCAAATGACCATTTTGCTGATATTTTTGGAAATTCTCTGAAATTTTTACTCTGCTTCAGAAAATCATGTTTCTACCTATGTAATTAATGATGGTAAATGTAATTATGCTTGGGATTAGTTACCTATTGGTAGATTCATTGGGTAAAAGTTTTCATTGAGTCAAAATGAATCAATTTGAATGTAACTAGGAATGAGTCACTTGGATCATCCTATACTCCATATTTCAGTTCGGTATTTTGTGGATCTCTTCCTCACCTCATGGATTCGACCCCCGAGGATGAGTGAATGTGGTTTTGATGTCTATTTAGTCTCTTTCTTCACTGTTAGCAAGGGTTGGAATCAGTTGGTATGTTTTGATGCAGGCTGACCACCGCAAAACCCAAAATATTCCCAATGTTATGCATGTAAGAATGCATCTCCAATATTACCTGGCCAGAGAATTTTAAATCAGGAAATTACATTCATACACTTTCATTTGCGGAAGCTTCATCTCACAATCATTTCACTATGATTATAAAACCATTTCATAAATAGAGAAACTCTCTTCCCAATCCGTCCTTATGGTTATGGAACCATACACAACCCAATTCTGTCTCAAATGAAAGTCTTCTCCACAAGTCCTAGGAAAAGACTAAAATCCCAATGGTTTATTTAAATCCTCCACTTTTAATTAAGCCACGATGCTTAATCCATCCCAATACAAAATTATGATTAATTAAGACATATAGACAATACTCAATTCCAACAACCTCCACGGTATAAATTAAAGCACAAATGTTATTAAATAACTTGCCCACATAACTTACCATTCCCACCAAGTAGCCTTTTTGTCCTCATGTAACCATTGCAATTCATTAACTGCATTATTATGCATCTGAAGCTAATTTCGATTACATGAAACCATTTCCCGTTGTACCCATTGTGCACTTTATTCAATCCCGGCATTTCGTTAACTCACCCACTTTCCTTTGGCTCTATAGGGGCTTCAATTCACTATGCACCTCTCGCATTTCAATTCGATGTTGCTCTACGTTCTTGATCATCAATTGATAAATACTGTCCTACAACTTCCATTTATAGCAATCACATCATTCAATCTAACAACAATGATTCTGAGATCTTGTCCCCATCTATAGTGTTCGTTTTCTGCTAACTTGGGCTTTTAAATCGATTCTCATGCCAACGATTTCAGAGCCGGCCTCTTATTAAAAAATTTGTGGCATCGATTTCTATTCAACGCTTTCTGTATTTACAATTCAATAATTCAAACAGTCTTCAACGTTAAACTAAAAACCCTCTGCGCCACAATTTCACTGTGTCTTTTGCAATGCCAACCATGTATTCAATTCATTCTTTTCTTGCGCACTCCCTTCAATCGATCTCTCCAACGATCGATAATTCATGTATATATATTTATACAGAACTGTATACAACTTTTCTGTGTTTCAATTCACAAAATTTAATTCTGTATAGAAATGAATCCGATTCATACCTTTCTACTCAAACACAATTTCCTCTGCGTCAAAACTTGACCCATCGAATGGATTATATCAATAACGAACGGATTCTGGAAAGAACAGAGCTTTGCGCCCAGCTTTTGACTCTATGCACAAACCGTGGACTTACATATATTTGAAAGAAAACCCAACACGAACTCATCAAATTGAATTGGATAACAGGTTAATCCGTATA
>JAXQQM020069613.1:0-11768 GCA_034641835.2 Pinus albicaulis
CAAACTAGTGTGTTAACGGCTTCGTCCTATTCATTGAAAAGCCACAGCCATCGAAAGTAGAATTTGAAAAAACTTTGTGTTACGAGGTTTCATATACCATGTTCCACTCTCTCTAAAGAGTGGGTTTCCAATATCATTCCTCTCATGAAAAAGAAAGGAACCTTTAGAGTGTGTGTTGATTATCGGGATGTCAATCTTGTTTTTCCAAAATACAACTATCCTACTCCCTTTATCGACCACATTATAGACGATTGTGCTTGATGTGAAATTTTTTCATTCATGAATGGATTTTCCGGCTACAATCAAATCAATATCTACCCAGAGGACCAACATAAGATAGCATTCATCTGTCCCTGGGGCACATTCTCTTATAGGAAACAACCGTTTGGTTTAAAGAACACTAGGGAAACTTCTCAGAGAGCAATGGATTATTATTTCAATGACATCAAGCACATTGTTCAACCGTATCTAGATGATTTACCAGTGCATTCATGAAATCAGACTGATCACCCGATGCACTTGAGATCCATTTTCTTACGTTGCCAACACTACAAAATATGCCTCAATCCACATAAATGTGTGTTTTGTGTTGGTTCTGGTAATTTTCTTAGATTCATAGTCTCAAAAGAAGGAATTTGAATTGACCCATTTAAGGTTCAGGCCATTCTTGATTTTCCTACACCGTCAAACTTACTTCAGATACAGAAACTTCAAGGAAATGCTAATTTCCTAAGAAGGTTCATTCCAAACTACGCCGAAATGGCTAAAGGATTTACTCGATTATTGAAAAAATGGATTCCCTTCCATTGGGACCAAGTTGCACAAGCTTCTTTTGATGTTGTCAAGGACACTCTTGTCTGAGTGTCATTAATGTATCCCCCTAATTATCAAAATGATTATTTCCTATATATCGTCGCGACCGAAATGACCACTGCTATGGTATTGGTCCAAGTAGAAAATGGAATTGAACATCTGATCTATTATTTGAGTCGTAATCTCAATGATACAGAAGTTTTCATACATAGAAAAGCTTGCCTTGGCAGCTATTCAAGTTGTCCAAAGATTTCGCCATTACATCCTGCTCTAAAAAAACCACTATCGTTTTGGATTTCAACCTCATGACTTATATCTTATCACGTCAATTTCTGGGTGGAAAATATACAAAATGGATTGTCATTTTGCAGGAATTTGATTTGGAATTCATCAAATCCAAGTCAAAGAAGTCTTTAGTTTTGGCTGAGCTTCTCTGTGACCTTCCCTCTGATAGTACTACAACTATGTCGAAACCATAAATTCCTGATGAGTCTTTGTTTCTGATCAAATCATTTGATCCTTGGCATGGGGATTTCTTCATTTATCTCCAAACTCAAACTTTTTGACCTAATACCTCTCGCTCTGCACAGTGACGTATTCGATACCAAGAAAAATATTATCTAATCATCGATGATACACTTTATCATCGTGGTGTTGATACAATTTTAAGGAGGTGCCTCACCCATGAAGAGGCCGAAAAAGTGTTAAATGATTATCATGATGGGGCTTATGGTGTGTTGATCATGTTAGCCCTCAATTAATTTTTTGACAAGCAAGCAAGGGATTAAATTGTCTTTGAGCTTTCAAGGAGTGTATTTCCTCTGATGACACATCATCCCTGCAAGCCTCTTTGTGCCTTGCCCTTTGATAAATCCCCCCTGCTGTTCTCATTATAAAGCCTCTCTGTTTGTGAACTAGAATGCCCAAAAGGCTTTGTCCCCCTTATCTCATCCCCATTTAACCTCTAGTTTCATCAACTTTTTCCCTTCTGCAAAGTCTTCCAAATTCCCTTTTTAACCTTTTAAATCATCCTAACACCCCTTTGAACCTTACAAATACCCTTTGTTTGATTTGAAAACCCCTTATTCTCCCTACCGAATCCCTTTCCTGGCCTTTAAAAGCATTAAAAATAGGCCAAAAAACCCACTTTTTACTTTATGAGGCTTAAGCCCCTTTCGGCCAGCCCCCTTAACCACTTCCCCTCCATGCGACCGGGCATCGTGACCAGGCGCTGAGCTCGCAGGTGCTTATCGCAATCGGAGGTCTCGCGGCAAGCGCATTTCTTCGATAACCCAAATATCTCTGATGCAATAATGTAATTTTCTTTGGATCGCGGGTACAATACCTGCCATCGATCTATACAGATCTAATGGTCCGCGCTAGTTCTACAATCATGCCCATCATTTCTCCCCACTCGCCCCTCCGATTACATATAAGCCATCGATTTGTCCCCAGATTTGATGGTGATCGCTCAATCGCACCACCGCTTCAATCGCAATCGAAACTTCTTGTTGTGTCGCCCTTTCGATATCCCCGATTGTGATCCTCTGATTACATCCCCGCCATTCATTCCCTTAGATCTGATGGCCCAGCGCTAATCGCATCGTCACTCCGTTGCCCCTCTGCATCTCCTCGTCGATTAAACCCCCATCGTCGATCTAGTCCCAGATCGGACGGCTGGCGTTCAATCGCGCGTCGCTCCAAATCGCAATCGCAAGTGTGTTCCTTTGAATAACTATTAAATTATTCACCAAGATTATCCTGATTACACACTATTTGAGCTTCATGTATAATACATAACCTCTTCTACTATTGATCATCAATTTGCGGAAATTAAACAATCGCATGCGCACATTAAAACCATAAACAATCACACATATAAACACAGTATTTATGGGAAAGCTTAAAGCTGAAAACCCCCAACTATCTGTATATTATAATGATATATATCATGTAACAATCATTGTACAAACTCCTCACAAGCTCTCAGTACAATCTCCAATTGTTACACACTACACAAGCTCAAATCATACAAAACACATGCTCCAATCTGCTCCACCTGTTAGCCAGCCTCTACTGCGCAATCCAATATGGATAATCATGAGATCAAGGTTCAAATCCCACCAGTATGTACTGCACAATCCTCATTGGCTTCTCTATCAATGTGTGTGCAAATCTCATGCACCAGTATAGTCACAACTGATAGTCACACTGCTCTTTCACCTAACCTCTCCACTGGTCTCCACTGAAACTGTCCATGCACTGCAGCTAACTGATGTATTCATTAGTTGATTTATGAGTTAATAATTAGTGAATTAATTAATGATTAATTCACACCACTCTGACTAATTGTATCAATCAGTTAGACTAGATACAACTAGCTCAACTAAGTTAAATTGAACACAACTCCATTAACTGTCTCATCAACTCCACCAAACTCCGTCACATGAGTTCTAACTGAAGTCAACCATGCAATAGCTCCACGAAACCCTAGGAATAGCTTAATTCCTTCTTTCAGCTGCATGTGCCACATCCAGGCATCAAACTGAAGTGCTCCAAGAGGATAAGATAATGTTTAGAGTCCAAATATTATTAAGAGCTAATAATATTCGACATATCTATTTTTAGACTGGCAATCTAAAAATAGATTTTGCCCAGTATGTCTAAAAGTAGAAGTCCATCTATTTTTCCCGACTTGACCAACCATCCACAAATAGCATCCTGCAACTCATAGAACATGATCCATATGTCTAAAAATAGACATAGTCTAAAAATAGACTTTGCGCCAAAAATAGCCTGCGGGCCCACTTAGTGAAGGCGACTTCTTTCCACTAAGCTCATCATCTTGTTGCAATCTCAACACTCCCTCTCAAAAAGATAAGGATTATATGCAACCCCTATCCTGCCCCTGTGGTATTCAAATTTTCTCTTGGTGAGCGCCTTCGTTAAGATATCAACATCCTGATCCTCCGTGGCAATGTATGAAAGTAACATGATCTTCCGTTGCACACAATCTGCTGCACACAATCTCGATATGATGATACCACTCCATGAAGCCATCTTTGCCCTCCGTGATCCCCTCACAACTACACATGCCAGTCCATGTTGCAGTGTGCCTGCGAGATATGTGCCTTTGAGATATCTCAATACATGCTTGCCTACCTTCCAAAAGAGCTTGGTAGGCTTAACCATAGCTTGTGAAAGTTGGTTAACAGCATAGCATATGTCAGGTCGTGTATTGACCAGATACATAAGCAACCCCACCAACTGTCGATAAACAGTGGCATCCACTACCTCTGCCGAAGTAACATCCTCCTTCCTCCAACCACCAGGAAGAGGAGTATCAACAGGCTTGCAGCCATGCATGTTGAACTTATCCAGTATCTCCCGGGCATACTTTCCTTGAGAAACAAGCAGTCCTGCTTCTTGTGCCAAATTTCCAATCCCGAGAAATAATAAAGGGAGGCCCAGTCCTTCACCTCAAACTCTTTGCAAGATCACTCCGCATGAGGGTATCAACAGCTCATCACCTGTCAAAATCAAATCATCTACATAAAGTACAATGATCAACAACTTACCCTCTACCACGATCTGGTATAGGTTTGGATCCGCCTCACTCTTGGAGAATCCAAGTTCGGTGAAATAACTGTCTATCCGTGTGTACCAAGCACGAGGTGCTTGTTTCAACCCATACAACGCTCTCTTGAGCCTGCACACATGCGACTCGCTGCTGAAGATCTTGAAACCTTTGGGCTGCTCTATGTACACCTCCTCCTCAATGACTCCATTGAGGAACGCAGTCTTCACATCCATCTGATGAATGTGCCACCCCATCTGCGCTGAGAGAGCAAGAATCGTCCGTATGGAAGAATACCTTGCGACAGGTGCAAAGGTCTCCTCATAATTGATCCCCTCTATCTGTGAGAAGCCTCGGGCAACAAATCTTGCCTTGTACTTCTCCACACTCCCGTCAGCTGCCTGCTTCACTTTGTAGATCCATCTCGAACCCACCACTGATTTCCCCTCCGGCCTTGGGACAATCTCCCATGCACTGTTTCTGACAATCGAATCATACTCTTCCACCATGGCATCTACCCATGCGAGGTCCTCCACAGCTTCCTCGAAAGAGGATGGCTCTGTCACGATACACTTGCTCATAAGAGCCATGTATCCAATATACCGGTCAGGTGAATGTCTCTGTCTGCGCTGTGATGTGGGTGCTCCTACAACCTTCTCTGCATCTTGAGCCAGTCGCTCAGCTTCTGTAGTGCGCTTCCGCCCTCTGATGGTTGGCGCTGCCTGAGTGGTCTCTTCCACTCCATGAACCTCATCTTGTGGCTGATCCACATCCTGAGACTCATCCTTAAGAACTAATAGCTCCTCATCTACATGCAAGTGTGGCTCCCTCTCAAGCGAACACTTCATGGATTTCTCCTCATGAAATTTGATATCCCGTCGCACAACAGTCTTGCGACTGTCTGGAAAATACACACGATAGTTGTGGGGCGTATCAGTGTACCCCACAAATATCCCAACCTCTGCGGTTGGCTCCGGCTTCTTCCTGGCATCCTTCGTCACATGAATGTAAACAGGTGAACCAAAAATCCTCAAATGGGAAATATCAGGCTTCTTACCAGAAAACGCCTCCTCGGGTGTACTCATGCCAAGTCCTATAGGGATAATAGTTACGCAACAATCTTGCGGTATTGTACCCTCCACCCCGGTGTATGGGTGAGCTGATCCTCATGCAACATCGCCGTGCGGCACACGGTCATTATGTTCTTCCACTCGGCAACCACGGAATACTGTGGGTTATGAAATGTTATGAGCTCTCTTCGAATTCATACAACGGCACCGCAAAAGTCCTTAAATTCGCCAGAGATGAATTCACCAACATTGTCGCTCCTAAGAGCCTTCACCTGCTTCCCCGATTCTTTCTCAACCAGTGCCTTGAACTCACAGAACTTTGAGTATGTCTCGCTCTTCTTCTGCATGAAGAAGATCCAACACTTATGAGAAAAATCATCAACAAAGATCACATAATACCTGTGCTTTGTTGTCGAAGTTACTGAGAAAGGTCCACACACGTCTGTGTGAATTCTCTCAAGGATCGTCGTGGCGCGAATATCCTTCTCGTGAAAGGTGGCTTTCACAAATTTTCCCAAGGTACATCCCTTGCACTAATATGACTGCGCAAGAGTACCCTTAGGAAGCCCAGTAGAAATCTGCTGCAGTATCTTCAAAGCTCCATGGTGAAGGTGGCCCAATCTCCGGTGCCACAACTCGCCATCATCTCGGCTCACCACTCCTTCTGCCTTGCCTGCCATTGCTGCGCAGCCATCTACCTGCAATTGATAAAGGTTCTTAACTCGAACCCCTATCCTCCGGGTCTCACCAGTTGCCTTACTGCGCAGGAAAGCCTTTCCCTCGCTAAAGACAACATCATGTCCCTTGTCTTCTAACATCGCCACAGAGATAAGATTCTTCTTCAATCCTGGAACATGCATCACTTCCTTCAATACGAAGGGTTTACCAGACTCCCTCTCAAAGGAAATGGTACCAATACTAGTCGCACTGTATCTACCATCATCGCCCATCTCGATGTGCACTCCAAGATCTTTCTCATCCAGATCAGTAAACAAATCTCGATCTCCTGTCATGTGAAAAGATGCACCACTGTCCAGAAACCACACTGATCCCGCCACACTTGAGACCAAGCATGCGATCAGCGAAAAATCCAGCTCAAACTGCGAGGCTAAGGCCTCTCCAGCTGCAGTCCCAGCAGCCTGCTTATTTTTCTTCTTCTGTGGACAATTAGTGGCGTAATGTCCGTGTTGGTGACAGTGAAAGCACTTCACCTTGGACATGTCCTGCTTCTTGCCTTTCGCACTGGATTGAGAAGCTTTCTTGCTCTTCCCATTCTTTGCTTTGGCAACCAAAGCGCAATTCTCTTCATCAGAGTTCTTTGATGAAGATCCGTCCCTGGTACTTCGCCTTATCTCCTCTTGCACAAGATTCGACCAAAGTCGCTCCCATCCTGGCAATTTCTCCCAACCATTGATAGAATCCTGATAGGAGTGCCAACTCTTCGGAAGCCCAAGGAGAGCCAAGCTCACCAAGTCCTCATCATCAATAGTAACCCCCACACTTCCCAGCTCATCCCTGCATTGGATGAACTTCGTGAGGTACTTGGGCATACTGTCGCCTTTCTCCATTTTTATGTTCCTGAGTTTATCCTTGAGCGCCAACTTCCTCTGGTTGCTCTTGCTTTGAAATAAATCTGTCAAAGCTTTCCACATCAAGAATGGAGAAGCCTTACCATGAAGGCTGGACACTATGTGATCCTTCACACCTTCCAACATAATCCTTCGACACTTTGCTGTCTTCTTTTGCCATGCGTCAAGTACGGCAGCATCACTAGAAGTAGGCTTTGGAATTTCTGCATCTATGAACTCCTTCAACCCATTGTCATCCAGCACCGCCTCCATCCTGTCCTTCCATGAAATATAATTTGAGCTGCCCTCAAGGGCATACTCTAATCACAATCCGTTGAAAGACATCTCAACTTTGACACCAAGAAAACACTGCTGCAAATTCGAATTCCACCAGCACAAAACTCAACCGCTTCAATGTTTTGCAATTTCTCCAATGATCAATACTGCTCCGATACCATGTAGAAATTTGAATAACTGTTAAATTATTCACCGAGATTATCCTGATCACACACTATTTGAGCTTCATGCATAATACATAACCTCTTCTACTATTGATCATCAATTTGCGGAATTATAAACAATCGCATGCACACATTAAAACCATAAACAATCACACATATAAACACGGTATTTATGGGAAATATTAAAGCTGAAAACCCCCAACTATATGTATATTATAATGATAGATATCATGTAACAATCATAGTACAAACTCCTCACAAGCTCTCAGCACTATCTCCAATTGTTACACACTACACAAGCTCAGATCATACAAATCACTTGATCAATACGCACTCCACACTGTTCGCTTGACCTCTGCACTTACAATCCCAGCCTCGGGTAATCATGAGATCAAGGTTAAATCACACCAGTATGTCTTTGTGCAATCCTCATTGGCTTCTCCATCGATATGCCAAATCTCATGCACCCGGTATAGTCACAGTGATAGTCATCTCTTTCACCTAACCTCTGTACTAGTCTCCCACTAAGCTACATCGTACCCGCTGTAGTTGCTGATGTATTATTTTAATTTCAGTTTATGAGTTAATAATTAGTGAATTAATTAATAATTAATTCACACCACTCCTCACTAGTGTATCGATCGGTTAGACTAGATAGAACTAACTCAACTAAGTTAAAAAGTTGAACAAAGCTCCGTGCTTGTCTCAATCAACTCCACCAAACTCTGTCACATGAGTTCTAACTGAAGTCTTTCATGCAATAGCTCCACTAAACCCTAGGAATTGCGTAATTCCTTCTGTCAACTGCATGTGCCACTTCTAGGCATCAAACTGAAGTGCTCCAAGAGAATAAGATAATTTTTAGAGTCTAAATATTATTAAGAGCTAATAATATTCGACATATCTATTTTTAGACTGGCAATCTAAAAATAGATTCCGCCCAATATGTCTAAAAATAGAAGTCCATATATTTTTTACGACTTGACCAACCATCCACAAATAGCATCCTGCAACTCATAGAACATGATCCATATGTCTAAAAATAGACATAGTCTAAAAATAGACTTTGCGCCAAAAATAGCCTGCGGGCCCACTTAGTGAAGGCAACTTCTTTCCACTAAGCTCCTCATCTTGTTGCAATATCGACGAGTTCTTAAAGGGTGTCATCTATTTCCCCGCACTCCCCAGGTCCCCCGATCGCGGGTCAATCGTGACCGCCCATACGAGCCGGATCAATGGTCCTCATTGCATCTCACCTCCATCCATATTTCTTCGTCGAGGTTTCCCTATTTACCTCATCAGACAATCATCACCGTTGATCGCCTCCTGCAATCCAACGGCTCGCATTTAATCACCCTCCACCCACGCCGGGTCCCACTACCTAAAGGCCCCACTTTCATACCTTTTGCTCCATTTTCTTTGTAAATCACCCGAGCGTTAAAATTTGGGTTTTACACTATATCATATTTCTTTCGCCCCACTTACTATTAACACCTCCATTCGTGAATCCTAACCGTTGATTGCTATTTCCAAGATCTAATCGGACGATCCAGCGTGATCTGTGCAACACTAAGCTTTCTATCGGTTGTACGTTTCCACCACTTTCCAACCATTTAGGTGCCTTGAGCATTCCTACACTTCCATACAGATTTTATAATTGGTTCATTTTATTGTGAAAAAGTTCTGAGAGATGCCATTCAACATCAAATACCCTTTGTTTGATTTGAAAACCCCTTGTTCTCCCTACCGAATCCCTTTCCTGGCCTTTAAAATCATTAAAAATAGGCCAAAAGACCCACTTTTTACTTTATGAGGCTTAAGCCCCTTTTGGCCAGCCCCCTTAACCACTTCCCCTCCATGCGACCGGGCGCCGTGACCAGGTGCTGAGCCCGCAGGTGCTTATCGCAATCGGAGGTCTCTCGGCAAGCACATTTCTTCGATAACCCAAATATCTCCGATGCGATAGTGTAATGTTCTATGGAGCGCGGGTGCAATACCCGCCATCGATCTATATAGATCCGACAGTACGCGCTAGTTCTACAATCGCGCCCTTCATTTCTCCCCACTCGCCCCTCCGATTACATATAAGCCGTCGATTTGTCCCCAGATCTGACGGTGATCGCTCAATCGCACCACCGCTCCAATCGCAATCGGAACTTCTTATTGTGCCGCCCTTTCGATATCCCCGATTGCAATCCTCCGATTACATCCCCACTGTTCATTCCCTTAGATCCGACAGCCCAGCGCTAATCGCATCGTCGCTTTGTCGCCCCTCTCCATCTCCCCGCTGATTGAACCCCCGCCATCGATCTAGTCCCAGATCGGACGACTGGCGTTCAATCGCGCGTCGCTCCAAATCGCAATCGCAAGTTCTTAAAGGTGTCATCCGCTGCCTCCCCTGATTGCGATCCGACAATCAAATCGTGATCGTCCATCTGAGCTAGATCAACGGTCCTCATTGCATCTCGCCTCCATCCATATTTCTTCGTCGAGTTTCCCTATTAATCTCATCGGACAATCACCATCGTTGATCGCCTCCTGCGATCCAACAACTCGCAATTAATCGCCCTCCACCCACGCCGGGTCCCGCTACCTAAAGGCCCCGCTTTCATACCTTTTGCTCCATTTTCTTTGTAAATCACCCGAGCGTTAAACTTTGGGTTTTACACTGTATCATATTTCTTCTGCCCCACTTACTATTAACACCTCCGTTCGTGAATCCTGACCGTTGATTGCTATTGCCAAGATCTAATCAGACGGTCTGCGATCCTCATGACACCAAGCTTTCATCAGTTGCCAGTTTCCATCGATTTCCATTGCATCCACGGCCTCCAAAGCATTCCTCCGCCACCGCCCTGGATTTTATAATTGGTTCACTTTATTGTGCAGGGTTTACAAAGAGGCCATTGCAACATCGGCCAGTGTATCAGCAACAGAGATTAAAGTGGTTAAAGCCGGTTATTGGAGGCTAAATGCTTTAATCCTTGTTTCAAAGGAAGAAGACACAGTTTGAAGACTATACACATGAAACAACCACATCTATGTTTGATATTAGCAGATTACTTTCTCTCCAGACGGTACACCTTCAGACAGTATTCTCCATGCCTCCTCGAGCCCAGAAACGGTTAATTACATTGACAGAAGCTTCTTGAGAACTGCCAGAGTAGTAGAAATGGAAGCATGGAGGCCTGCAGACTTTCCATCCCTGTCATTTATTCCAGAAGGCTAGTGCAAAGTTCTAGGTAGCCAAAAGGACTTCAAGAAGACATCCGAGGTCAATCTCGACCTGACAGAGATCTCTGGACCAGACTACAGAGTACAACGAAAGGTTATTGAGCATTGTGGGCGTGAATGCTTCCGCCATTCTGTTTTAATGAATCAAATTAATTGAAACATCTACTCCCACTATCACTCACTGCTGTGACTGGGTTTTTATCCTATAAAAACGCCCAAGAACGGACGAGATAGGGTTCCAAATTTTCAAAAAATTATGCAGTAGAAGAATTTTGTATGCATTTTTGTCGAACTTTTATATGAATACACAGAGCCCGTTGGGTTTCAGTGAGGAGGAGTTCCATCTTTAATGAGGATTCTAGTCTTTGGTGTCTCACAGTTTGTAACTTCTCCCTTTATGTGTTAGTTTAATTGTTCATTTCGTTTCATCCTCCTTTCTTGTATCATGTTCTGGAATGTGAGTGGCTCACTGGTTTTTGGTATGGATTTATCCTAGTTGATACCCATGCTTGAACTAGTCAAGCGCTTTAAATATGGCTCAGGCATGATATACTGTTTCACTTTTCACTTCAATCATATTTCTGCTATATTAGCTTCTTTGGGAGGTTATTTTTAAAACGCTATTGTCATGTATGGATTCTTAAATTGGTAAGCCCATTACATGGTGATATTGTGTATCTAGATATCATCTCAATGAAAATTAGTATTATCTCAATCTTTCATACGCAGTAATCACCTTTTGATTATTTATTTCTGTGAGGTATTTTCAAACCGACCCTCTTTATAGTAAGCTGCCTCTGAATTTTCTGATGCATTTGTATTAGAATTCCACACCTTGCCTCTGCAGTATTGCTTTCCCTGCATCCCTTTTATGAAGGTTTTGGTCCCATTCAAGTTAACCTCCCTGTTTACAGGAGATAGCATGAGAGCCTTTTGTTGATAACTCCCCCTGTTATATCACACGCTCCTTGCTATATAAGATGTCCTAGGCACTGGTCTTTCACAACTCAAGGTTGTCTCTAGGAACGATAACATGGTGGACATT